>OX632361.1:16117683-16547683 GCA_951751655.1 Ophion costatus | reverse complement strand
CGGTTTGCGGTGACCAACATTGCGGGGAAGTGGATCATCTGAAAAAAAAATGCGGATGGATTTAGTCAAATATAAGTATAAACTAGTCTTTAATCGAAGGATTTTAAAAAATATTCATTTATCACAAAATGACGGACAGTCAAAATTAATGGTTCGGTGTTAACAAAAAAAGCGGCCCTTTTTTGGCGCGAAAACGGCCATTTTTTTTCGAAAAAAAAAATCGAACGATTAAAGACTACATTTTTATGTATTAAATAAGCGTGCAAAATTTCAAGAAGATCGGTTCATTAGTGTTCGAGTAATCTTGTTCACCGACTTCAGAAGTACCATTTTGAGAAAAACGCGTTTAAAGTTTCAATTTCAGTTCTTCAATTCACGGATTCTTCTCTTTCAACGCTCATATCTCAGTCAATTTTGTTCGGATCGACTTGAAATTTTCAGGACATATTCTCAGATACTTATACTTCAAAAAAATGCAATAAAAAAAATCGATTTTTTCAAAATCGCAAGTGGGGGTAACCCCTTAATGAAAGTCTATATTTTTGGATGAAGCTACAAAAAAAAAGATTTTCAAAAAATTTCACACTGCATTGGTCCTGAGACTCGAAGCTCAAGTATACGCCGAATTCTTGATCAATGAACTCTTTTCGTCTCGACGGGGTAAAAGTTTGCAACAACGTCCCAGGTAGGATTTTAAAGTCGCGCCTACGTTGGCGCAACGACGCTTGCCGGCGTTAGGACGTCGGCCCGACTCTGTTCGCCAACGTCGTTTTGGGGTCCAATAAACGTCCAAATGATAACGTCGGCCCGACGATCCTCCCAAACGTTGCGCCACAATATTTAATCGATGTTGGCCCTTCGTCGATTGCAACGTCGGCCCTAAGCCGATTGTTGCGTCGGCCCTGCGCTGACTGCGGTATCGATCCTACGTCGATCACCGCGTCGACCCTACATCCATTGCGGCATCGAACCTACGTCGTTTGCGCAATCGACCCTACGTCGTTTGCGACGATGGCACTACATTTACGAGAGGGTGTTTAAAGGAATAGCAGACTGACTATTTAAAAGAAAAAAGACATAGCATTAATAGAAATTTATTGTCAGTGATTGACGTATTGATGTCTAGCTTAGGTTATAAATATATTCAGTCTTGTAACTTCATAAATATATTCAGTCTTACAACTTCATAAATATATTCAGTCTTACAACTTCATAAATATATTCAGTCTTACAACGTTATTAATATATTCAGTCCTACAACGTTATAAACGCTAGAATGGTAACAAAAATGTGAAGAAGGCCCAAAGGAACTATCAATCGTGTCTGTTCCCGAAACATACACGGAGAGAATTTTTAAGTATTTTTTACGGTGAAATGTCCGTAAAAATTACATTAAAAATTTGAAACCGGTGACAAATGTGCACATAGTCAAAAATTGACACTAGCTTTTAATATTTTGCTTTCATTCGTGTAAAAATTTAAGCAAGAAGCATAATTTTTTACATTTCTTTCAGTAAAAATTTTGACACATTCTCGTGTAGAATTTGAACAATGGGCTGACTCAAAACTTCCAAGTTTCTACAGTAAAAATAACCTGGACAAACTTGAAATTTCTAAAATCCCTAGCGAAAAATGAATTCCCTATGATTAAATAAATACTCTATATACTGTATTTCTGAACATTTGTGTTCTTGATTGCTACTTATTTTAGCATATCATCTTTCCGTACCATTGTAGACGTCCTTTATCGAAGTTTCTTTTCACGTTTCTTTGTTTTCTTGCGTACAACTGCGTAGAACACGTCAGACGGCACGAGACCACGAGGCTTTCTTGGCCCATGTTTCGTACTATAATGCGCATGCGCGGTACCGCTGTTGCTAAGCAACGCGGGTCTGCGTCGTTCGTGCTCGTCATACTGCGTCATACATAAGCCCACTCTCTCAGCTTGCGTTCACGTATACGCACGCTCGCACACAGAGCTCACGCGTACGGTCAGGCGACCTAGCCCTAACTGATTTTACTATAAAGAACGTAAAATTCCGGTGGACGCACGGAAAATTTCGGCTTCCTTTTTTAAATTTTTATGGAAAACACGCAAATTTCTCAATGTTCCACTGAAAAATTTCATTTATATTAGCACTTTTTTAACTTATTGTCGTAATCTTTACGTTTCATGAAGTTTTACTATTAATTTCAGTAAAAATTCTGGAAAATATGTTAAATTTCTGTTACGCAAAAGTAAATTTTGATTCAATTCCATGAAAATTTATAATTTATTTCCTAAAAACCTGAAGAATTGCACATTTGTCACCGAGTGACTGTGATTTCACAGTAAAAATTACTTAAAAATTCTCTCCGTGTAGCTGTTAGAAGTTGATTGGTGGGCAGAAGCGTTAACTTCGTTTTCCTCTTTATGGAGACGACGAAACTTTTTTACGCGATTATACGAAGACCTATTTTTATCCGCCATTGGTTAAATTAATTCCACTGTGGAATATCCACACCGTTTAGGTTGCGCGCTACACAATACTGTTCAGGCAAGCTCAAAAGAAAATTCGAACGGTGGAGGTCGGGTACCAACGGTCTACTGGACTTTGTTTACGGTCAAGCATCGGTCGAGCTCTAGGTCTACAAAAAATGGTCACCTACACCCGTGCGACGATTACCCAGTGTCGGATTAAACGTGGTAGCCAACGTTGCGCGAAGTACTGATCGTAACGTCGGCGCGACGTTCGAACAACACTTTCGCCAACTCTAAGCCACAGTAGTCCAGTCATTTCGTCCGAAAAAAAGGCAAATAAAAGAAAATGAATTTGCGCTTCTAATTTTTTAATATGTTGTAGGGGATACCTAGAAAAGCTTAACTTGAGATTGTCGACCAAGCTTTCCTAGGAGCTTTCGCCGCCATCTTGGAAAACGCTTAAAATTTGTTTTTCGGCAATAACTCGGCTATCCGATGAGATTCGAAAATTTTTGTAAGACACTTTTTGTAGCTTTCTTTGTGCTCTACAATAACGCCTGAATCATTTTTAGCGTATCATGCATCGTTATCGAGATATCGATCGATAAAGTCAAAAATTTAGGACACAATTTTTGTTTTTTCCTTTTTTTTTCTTTGGGTCTTAATAAATATGAAAAATTGTGGAATTCAAACTTGTAGAGCATATTCAGACCTACAATTTCCTTCTTGGATTTTTTTATGTTGGACAAAAATTACGATCTCCAGCGCGCCGCAAAGTCGGTGAATCCACGCTCAGCGTCGAGCGCGCTCAAGTTAGTATATCGTATCGTGTTGAGTTTTTGCTGTGCGTAGTGTAAATCGAGGGTTCCGATATTCTGGGAAATCGTCGGCGAAGATATCGATCTTCTGGTTTTACTCGCCGGGCTTGCTCCGGATAAAAATAATATATTTTTCCGCAAACCAGCAAAAGGAAATACGCCGGAAAAGTTGTACTCGCCGCACAGTTTCAAACACAAGTCAGTTCTGGAGCACATTCTTTTCATTCACGCTTTTAGCGGTTGCGACACGACATCATCTTTCTATAACATCGGCAAGTCGAAGTTCATTAACACTCTCGAGAAAAATCCAGAGCTACGGTCATCGGTGGAATTATTCAAACAAGAAAAGGTCGATCCGGAGGTTCTCACTTGCGCGGGAGAGCAATTCCTTATCGCCCTATATGGTGGTGATAAGCACGAGAAGTCCATAAATATTTTGCGATTCCATCGCTTCGCAAAATCAATGACAGCGAATAAAGTGAATCACCTCTCACTACTCCCGCCAACCAAAAGCGCTGTGCGTCAACACATTTTCCGGACGTATCTCCAAGTTCAAACCTGGCTCGGATTTTTCAAGGATCCACAAGGATGGGGTTGGCGACAGACCAATCGAGGGCTCGAACCAATCACCAGCACCGCCGAACCCGCTCCGCCTGAACTATTAAAGCTCATTTCCTGTAAGTGTAAAGGAAATTGTGAGGCCGCCTGTGGGTGCAGAAAAGCGGGAATCAGTTGCTCCGTTATTTGCATGCACTGCAGTGGGCAAACATGCAGTAACGTCGCCAGAGTCGACATTTTGCTTGACGACGACGACGACGATGTCTGTAACGATGATGATGACGATGCTCTCATCGAATCAGCATCATTTCCAACGTTTCAACAGACACAACAACTCGAAGAGTTTACGGAGGACGAAGATCTTCAGCCTGGACCATCCAAGCGAAAAAAGACATGAAAAAAGTCCATCGTTCGTGTCTCGAGTGCAGAAAAAAATATTTTTCTTTCCGTTTATTTTGTTTTGTTTATTTTGTATTGTAAAAAAATAATATTTTTTACTGCACAAACAAATTATTTGTTTAATAAATTACTATTGTGTGATCCTTAATTTGTTGCTCTATGTACTTATTTTTTATCCCATCAATTTCCTGAACAATTTCCCATTCGATTCGACATCCAGACACAACCGAGCGAGCAGCTCGCTCGACGCTGAGTGTGGATTCACCGACTTTGCGGCGCGCTGGAGATCGTAATTTTTGTCCAACATAAAAAAATCCAAGAAGGAAATTGTAGGTCTGAATATGCTCTACAAGTTTGAATTCCACAATTTTTCATATTTATTAAGACCCAAAGAAAAAAAAAGCAAAAAACAAAAATTATGTCCTAAATTTTTGACTTTATCGATCGATATCTCGATAACGATGCATGAAACGCTAAAAATGATTCAGGCGTTATTGTAGAGCACAAAGAAAGCTACAAAAAGTGTCCTACAAAAATTTTCGAAATCTCATCGGATAGCCGAGTTATTGCCGAGAAACAAATTTTACCCCTTTTTTCAACATGGCGGCGAAAGCTCCTAGGAAAGCTTGGTCGACAATCTCAAGTTAAGCTTTTCTAGGTATCCCCTACAACATATTAAAAAATTAGAAGCGCAAATTCATTTTCTTTTTTGAATGTACGTAATGACTGGACTACAGGGTGTGTTCCGATTTTCACTGCAAGTACTGTCGAAGTGACGTCACTGAATAGAGCTGCAAGACCGTTCCGTTTATACTGGCGCTATTTTTTCTGTACTATAGCACATGTATAACGGAACGACATCGACAGTATACTGCGATTCGCGTTCCTCACCCGCCTTGTTAGTTCTACTTTAGATGCCTTACGTCGCGAACGGCAGTAATCGCAGCAGGAAGTGACGACAAAAACAATGACGTCATAAGATCACGAAAGCGAACCGCGAGCTTACTGCGGCGTATATCGGAACGGCATTCGTGGTACTCAAAGTACTGTCAGTAATATCGGAACACATCCATAGTCGCGTCCCGATCGTCGGCTGTTTATTCGACGCCGTCTTACTGCCAAGGGTTGGCTGTATTCTGGGTCTGCACACATGGCCAACTACACCCGGGCGACGACTAGCCAGCGTCGGATGAACCGTGGTGATCAGCGTTGCGCCAACTATCAAGCGTACCGTCGGAGCGACGATCGAATAACGGTTTCGGCAACTCTGCGCCATAGTCGCCTTTCGATCGTCGACTGCCGAGCCATCGCCGCCTGATAGCCAACCAAGGCTAGTACGTTTCGCCAACGCTGGCTCATCATAGGCCGTCGACCGTTGGCAGCCGACGTGTTGCCACGATTCAGCCAAACGTCGGCCGTACTCGGAACGTCGTAGACCCGCACATGGGGTGCGAGCTCTCGGCGTGATTTATTATTGAAATAATTATCGCGCGAGTCGAATGACTGGCCTTAAGACTCGCTGACTAATACAAGCACGGCTAATTTCTCTCGATGTCATTGTCTTGAAGCAGAAGGATGGTATACAAAGCGAGACGGCAGACCTTGAAAAGGCTCGGCAATGGCGACCCGTCAACGACTACACGACATATAAATAAAAAGAGAATTTTGAAGAATAACTCGCAACCGGAGGAGATCGCTCGAAGACGTCTCTTTGCCTTTTCGTTTAGTTGCTTCGGATGCTCGGATGGAGCACGTGTCCCACCGGTCGTATTTCAACTTTTCAGTACCTGCTACTAGTAACTGCTTCCGAGCCACGCGGCTCTTCGAGTTTTGCTTCTCTCGTAGCCTCCGCGCGGCTCGGCTACTCTCTTCGCCGATTCTTCTACCCCGTGCAACACCGCCGCTACTGCCAATAATAAATTTGTCATCGTTGTCATCCGCCCCGACGGCGTCTGGAATCACGAAGAATAAGCGACAAAGACTTTCGCTTTTCGATTATGCTCGCGGTACGCGTGGCTTCCTTCATACGCCGATCAAACTATGCGTGGGCGACGATAAATATTGTATCTGCCGAGAATCTTAGAGAAATTTAACGATTCCTTAAGGGGAGAGTCCACTTTGAAAATTAAAAAAAATCGATTTTTTTACTGTTTTCGAAAGTACATACATTCAGAAATATTGGATTTTGTACGGTGCAGGAATTGCGGATTGAGTTTAGGTAAGAGTTTTTCATAGCATAAACTTCAAACGCGTTTTTCTCGAAACAACGTTTTCAAAATCTAGCTCCATCGTATCTCTAATACTAATAAACCGATTCTCTTGAAATTTGAACCACATATTGTAAACATGATTCGCAACAAAATGACCTTCGATGGTTTTAAAATTTTGATTTTTACTCTTTTTTTGCGAAAAACTGCGAAAAAACGCGTTTTTGTTACTTTTTTCGTTTTTCATCTGCCTTTTTTTTATTTTTTGGTAAAACTTTATATCCGAGGGTCATTTTGTAGCTGGTGTCATACTGAATCTGATGGACTGTGATTTTTTTGTTTCAGACAAGCCGTTGCCGAGTTGTGATGGAGCTACCTAGCCCACCTATTTTCGAAGCGTTACGTTAAACTATAGTTTTTGTACTTAAAAATGAATAAAAATGTGTTTAAAATACTTTGTAAGACTTTATTTATCAAGCCCAACAACTTTTATATTCATATCTTTTATAAAATTCTCAAAAAAATGGCGAAAATAGCCTTTTTTTCGTGGCTCCAAAGTAGACTGGCCCGTTAAGGTAGAACCAGCGCGCGCTCTTGATTCCTATAGATTTTGATCAAATTTCAACCAGACATTGTGCATATAATTATGCACGTTTGAGCGAAATTTTAGAACTGTCGACTATTTAGATTGGGAGATAATTGGTCTTAAAATTGCAACTTTTAAGGGAGCTTTCCAGTGTGAAATTTTCAAAAAATCGATTTTTTTTTGCTTTATCGAATAGTATACACTCTTCCGAATATTCCCTGAAATTTTCATGCCGAAATTCAGAATATTTCGGTTACTGTACAGCATTTCTTGGAAGAAGGCAACGGAGCGCTACAGCTACAGCGAAACTTTGAACGCGTTTTTCTCGAAACAGCATTTTTCAAAACGGTGTCCAACTTGGAGGGCAGAGTTTTAAAGCTATCGAGTTGAATTTTTTACACAATATTCTTAACGTCATTGTTTATCGTGCTATGGAAGCTTTTTTTTTTTTTTGACATCTTCCTATTTTTTTGTAAAAAAACTGCCAAAAAAAATGCTAAAATCGATACTTTTTGTTCAAACCGGCATCATTTTTGCAAAAAAAAAAAAAAAAAAAAAGCCTCCATAGCACGAAAGCCAATTATATACCGATCAATAATCTTTTTGTGTTTTTTGTTTCAGATCAAAATTGTGACCCCCAACGTGGACACCACATCCAAGTGCATTTTCTGCAACAATACTTTCATCATTTTTATAGATATTAATTAATTAATAAATCGATCTTTAAAAAATTGTTTTGTATTCTTCAATACCCAATTAATATACAAAAAAAAACCAGACCGATTAGATTATTTTTTCTTTAAAAAAAAAAATCGCGAAAAACAGCGATTTTTCGGGCTGTCACACTGGAAAGCTTCCTTAACACTGCAGGGTCTATATTGACCGGAAGTCAGGTCTCATAATTCGTCGTACCATTTTATTATGTTTATACATTTTGAAAAAAATTGTGTTCAAATTGCAAACTAGTTAGAGAAAGAGTGAAAAAAGTTTGGACTGCCTTTACCATTCAGTTTTGCTTAAAACGTTCAGTAAAGACAGAATAATTCTGCGTAAGAAATATTTCTCCCCTATAATAAGAAGACATATGACAACACTACAGAACAGTATTATTAAAAATTTTGAGAAAAAATTATCATGTTCCTAAAGCTAAGAACTATTATCGTAAAATATATTTGCGTTATAAGTACTGATATTTTATATTGTTTATGTTATCGTTATTAACAAATAAAAGTGTTGGTTAATTCATGACTAATTAAAAACTTTGTTCGATTAAAAATTACTTCCGAATAAAAATGTATGTTGCAGTATTGTTTTAAATATGCTGCGCAAACTTACGGGATTGGATAGGTGGAGCGATGCGGTGTTGCCATATGTCTTCTTATAGTATTACACCGGACAAATATTTTTTACGGAAAATTATTCTGTCAAAATTTCCATGCAGACCCTGCGTGTTAAACGGTGCCATTTCAAAACCCATTATCTCCCAATCTAAATAGTCGGCTGTTCTGAAAAATTACCCAACATGCATAATGATATGACGAATGCGTGGTCAAAATTTGTACAAAATAATCTATAGAAATCAAGAGCGAACGCTCGTTCTAACTTAAGGGGGGAGATAGACCTGCCAGTTTTCGACCGTTTTCTTCGGAATTTTTTTAACAGAAAGGAACAAAATACATTATCAACAGAACTTTTTGGCTTTATTAGGTCTGTATTGAAGTATATTTTAAAAAATTATTTGGTCAAAAGAATACAAAATGGCGGCGCACGAGTCGCTACAGCACTACTGATTTTCAACCAACCTTCTCCGCGGCACGTAATAAAACTGCGGTAAATTTAATCCTGGAACTAAAAGTGGAATATTATCGTTAAGGGGTGCTATACAGTCGTGAGGCCCAAGAAGATCGATTTTTCAAGAATTTGTCTTGTGAAGACCTTTAAATATATTAACGTAAACATTTGTACACATTATGGTTACTTTTAAGTGTACTTTAATATTTTTTATTTGTAAAAATAATTATTTTGAAAGCTGCTATAGCTGATCTCTCCGGGAGCACCTCTAAAAAAAGGCGTCTTGCGGTGAGCACGATATCACTGGACTGGATCAGCTAAAATGAAAAAACCAACAATATTTCGTTAATATAATAGATAATCATGTAATTGATCGAAGGAATAAGCAAAATAATAATTTTTGAAAAAATTGCCCCTTCTCGAGAAAAAAAATCGATTTTTGACAAAAATTTAGGCCTTAAATTGTTTATAAAATTGAAAATATTTATCGGTGAGTAAAAACCTTCGATTAATTACTAAAAAATATACTTGAAAATATCGTGTTAAAATTTGAGATGTTTCCGAGAAATCTTGCTCACCGACTGTAAAAACACAATTTTGAGAAAAACGGGTTTAAAGTTTCAAAAGCACTTTACATATAGTTTGACACGTAATTACAAATGTGCGTGTAACTTCGAGAATAATCGCCGGATTGACGAGAAATTTTCTGTGTGCGTACTTAAATGTATGTATACATTACGAAAATAAAATTTAAAATAAATCGATTTTTCGAAAATGTTAACTGTATATAACACCTTAATTACATTAGTTTTAGCAATGAGAATGGGGGAAATTAAAAAATTATGAAAAAAAATAGTGACGTTTGGCAAAAAGTTCGTTTTTACCATAATTTTCATATAAAAAGTGATATATTTTTTACAATTTTCAATTAATCGAAAAAAGTGCTCGTATCTGACTGTGCAAGTCATCTAAGAAGCTACAGTTAAAATTTCAAGTCGATTGAACAAAAATTGTTCGAGTTCTTCTGCATGCCGATTTCAAAATCATGGTTTTGCGAAAAACGTGTTTGGAGCCAACGGTTTCATTGCCGCTACAGCTGATGATTTTTCTTCGTAATCTAATGCCGTCAATCCGTTCATAAGATGTCGAGAAATCATGTACACCGTTTTGAAAAGCATAGTTTCGAGAAAAGCGCATTCAAAGTTTTACTAGCAGTTCTAACGTAATCATAAGTTCACCTTCAATCTGCGATTACTGCACCATATGAATCTTCCTCTTCAATTTGAGTTGTCACAAGCGACAATCGACTTCTTCAATTTTTCACAGTAGCCCAACCCCTTAAACCGTATAATTTGCTTCATCGAGTGAGAGTGAGATTGCTATGAGCTTCCGTATGGATTCTTCCCGCGTAATATTTTACTAAAACTAATTTACTAATTTACTAATATGAAATGTCGATTAAAAATACATTGAGAGACGAAAAACTCTCACAAGAAATGTTTGTGTGTATTGGCTAGGATCATTTGTTGTCGAATGAAACGTTTACACTTGATTATTAATTGGAGCATTCGGCGACTATGTCATGACCATAAAGAGTGCCGGTGTATCAAAGAATACAGACCGATTAACAGGATGAGGATCGTACGAAATGCAGATAATTCGTGTCTCCAACTCAAGCACAAAGGCAAAACTTATTTTCGTCGCGAAGCCATCTCGTCGGATCCGGAATGTGAAACTATCAAAGTCATTTATGCGTACGAGTGCTCGTCGTTTCTGTATTTTAGGTTGACGAGACAGTGGATGGAATCCAGTGGGGGCGTAAGCATCATTTTTCCTCCATGTAGGATACCGACCTCCCGTATTTTCTCACTCTGTCTTGTGCGCCATACCGGATGACGATATGGGCAATTCATCGCTTATTTTGTACCATCGGGCAGATTGGATTACCCAATTCGAGTCAAGAAGCAAAACAGCTTAACGAGGTCACTTTATTATACGCACAGCTAACAAAATTTCAGAATTTCCCTATAACGAACGTACAGCAGATGTAGGGACAGCAGGGGCAATATGAGAACGCTGAGATCATGTTCAAATAAAACAATATATATTAATCAGTTCACTTTAATTATTGTTTTGAACTAATCAAAAGTTATCAATCTTTTAATTTTGGAAGCAAAAATCAGTCTTTCCGATTGTTAGCATACAATATATGTTTTCCGATCTTACCCCATATGCGGGGCGAGACGAAACAGCGCTGGGAGCATGATGGAACAAGAATTATTGGCATCTTTCGCATATAAAAATGGTTTCATTTTCAATACCAGCAACTTAAGGATGTTGAGTCCCTATGAAACATATTAATGTTAATTGTTCAATAAATGGCTTCTTAATCGTCATGAAATTTTTACACGACCTCCCGAATACTTCATGTAACCACATACCAAATTTTCAGAATTCTATCATCATTATTTCAACCTCCTTAAGGGTTGAAATAAAAAATGATAAGAAAATTCTGAAAATTTGGTATGTTTTGTTATGA
Organism: Ophion costatus; assembly: GCA_951751655.1. Classification (NCBI taxonomy): domain Eukaryota; kingdom Metazoa; phylum Arthropoda; class Insecta; order Hymenoptera; family Ichneumonidae; genus Ophion; species Ophion costatus. The sequence goes on along the minus strand of OX632361.1, from coordinate 16,536,324 downwards.
AGTATTTAAGAGGTCGTGTTAAAATTTCACGACGATTAGGAAGCTCGTTATTAAAAAATTAACATTTTGTTAAGAACAACTTTTAAAAGAAATAAAAAAAATGTATCAATAAACTTCGTTTTGTTTCCGTTGCTTTCAGTATATTGTAGATATTATAAAATTGAGAGGTCAAAAAAAAACTTATTGCAAAGTTACATCAGTTTCCATAAAACAACATTTAATTTGTGAATGTTAATTGTTCAATAACGAGCTTCCTAATTGTCGTGAAATTTTTACACGACCTCTGAAATACTTCATACAAAAACATACCAAATTTTCAGAATTTTATCATCATTTGCGATTTGGGACTCAACATCCTTAATAAGCCAATCGTCTAAATTCTGTAGTATTTAGTCCGAATAATATTGCTTCCATGTCTTTTAAAGAATTTGTTCTTCTTCCTCCTCTGCTAGAAGCATCTGTTGCAGAGGGACCAAAGGCCCTACTAGTTTCATTTCACTCTTTCTTATACCTTTAACACGTCTCTCTAACGTAGATAGTGGTAAAGGAAAGGTGCACGAGATGATCCCCCTAAGGAACAATGCTCGTAATTTCCAAGATATTCGACATAATTAAGGTCTGAAAGCGTTTCAAAGGTTTCAATAAAAAGATCCCCTCCTTTTTTAAACCTGACATACCCTAGGGGTCATCATCGTCAACACCTGGGTGTCCAGGATGATCCCTAGGGTATGGACAAGAAAAACCCCTGAACCAGCTTGCCCTTGTTTTGGGATTTTTTCATTTTGGAGAAATTGGGTAAATGTAAATAAAAATTTGCTCGAGTTTACACCACCCTTATATATATATTAGTCATAGGTATACAACATAAACTGAACTTACAAGTTAAATTACCTTTATATTATAAGTTTTATCTCACCCAACTAGAATTAAGCTACTTCAGTTTTCTACAGCCAGTCTTAAATCACTTCGGTATATCAATTATTATTAGTGAGATCAATTATACATTAGTAGTGTAGTTTCAACATAAGTAGACGATCTATTTGATAAAAACAAATTAGGCACGTTATTTGTGTACAAGATGATGCCTAGGGATTTTCTTTTACACCTAGAAGGGAATCATCTTGCCCTAAACTCAACTTTTTCATTCATTGCTCGATAACATAACATATAAGTATTCCACCGTTGCCACGCCAACGAAAACCCGAATTGAGCATATTACAAAGCCACAAACACAACAATGGTGGCAACTGACACTATACAATAAAAGTTACTTAAGTTTAAAGTCAACTTTGCCTTAGATTAAGAGTTCATAGTTAAAAAAAATTTCCGTTGAAACAAGTGCGTGGCTCACACCGCCATCATGAATTGACTAATGCGGGGAGCTGCCGGGCGCTATATTTTACCAAAGAATATCACTGATAGCGTTAAGGGGCTAACCAGTGCGAACGCTGAAAATTTGGGTGATTTTCGGGAATTTTTTGGAAGAAAATTATTCAATTAAATGTTTTGGAAAATTAAGAATATGTTTGGTTATATTTAACCTATATTACATAGTTTTTTCATAGAAAAATATTGAGATCCAAGCGACTTATGCGCTGCCTTCAGAAGCGCCAAAAAAAAAAGTTCTTCCACTGCTGACATGATTCCGGCCGAGTGAGTAGCCGAAACCGAAAAAGAAAAGAATGTCGTTAAACTGGAAGGTATTTCCTGTACAATGACGTAGGATTTTCGAAAAGTATCAAAATCTAACAAAATGGCGTAGTTATGAAAAGAGTCTGTTTTCTTGCCTATCAAATTGTCATTTTTTTCAATACCAAATCGTCAATTTTCATCCAATGAAAAATATCCCACGTCATTGTAGAGTAAATATATTCAAGAGTACTCAGTTCAAATTTCAAGTCAATCGGATAATTGCTCGTTGAGTTACAATGTCAGCAAATTTGAAAAATCTCATTTCGAGAAAAATGCGTTTTTAACTATCGATTTTATACCTACGAGCGGTTGCTCTTTAGAAGGCTGCCATTCGGGGAGTATTAAAGATACGGCCTTGAAATTTTCACAGGATATTCTTGAAAGTATAAATTGTCGAAAAAGGCAAAAAATCGATTTTTTTTAAAGTGTCACACTGGTATAGCCCCTTAATAGTTTCATCGCTATTGGAAATGACCATCTTACCTCATGGGATCCACTCATACACCATTCCCTTGTGTTGTGAAATCTTGCGGCTTTGCGATAGCATGCATTCATCTTGCCCCATTAGACGGTTAACGAATCAACAAAAAATCACAGTGACTTTGAAACTTTCTGACAAACTGTTTTTGATATATTAATAATCAATACTCTCATTGTGTTTACTTACCTGTCTCTTGTCAATATCAGCAACTCAAATGAACTAAAACGCTTTACCAAAAATAACATCGTTTTATCAAAAAATAGACATTGCTTTATTACTCAAAACGTCTGCTTTCGCTACAGTTGATACACACTCATCAAACCAATTTCAATGGTTCATCTTGCCTCGCACCTTCGTCTTGCCGCTAACCACCGCCTACCTCTTATTTCGCTATACAATTTATCAGAAGTATTTGTTTTTTGGTTTTTTTACAAATCTCCACAATCTGAATCTATATTCGACGAAGATGCGAGATCTTTTTTGCTAACATCGACGCAAAAATCATCCAAGATGTTGAAATTGCCAGATGTTTAAGGCCTTAGGCCACAGTAACGGGTATAAAATCATGTGCGAATTTAAGAAATTTTTTTCGTATGAAAAAGTGATTCAGTCATAAAATTAATTACACATCTATTTAGTATGAATATCAAGCTGTTAGAAAATATATATATTTTTTTTCGATGTACAAAATGGCCGACTACTCGAAACTTTTCGAAACTGCGTTTTTCCGATTGGCCTGACAAATAACTTCAACAATTTTTACTCGATTTACTTCAAATTTAAAAATTATGTTCCTAATGGCATTTCGCAGAGAAGTACGTACGGAATTTCTGATTAAGGGCGGGGTAAAGTTAATTCGGCGAAAAAAGGCATGTTTTTAAGATTTTTTTTTGGCGTAACGAATAGTGTTTGTTTATTGAAAAATTTACATATAATAAAGTAACATTTGAACAACATTCTCCTAAATTTGCATTGCAAAATATTCAAAATTGAGCGAGTGAAAATTAAACCCCGGAAGCGCCTCGAAAAAAGTTGGTTTGCGGTGTGCACCATAACTCGCAACAGAATCATCTGAAACAAAAAAATCAAAATGCATTTGTTAAAGGAGATGTTTCTCGAGGTAATGACGGGAGGATTTTTCTCTTTTCGATTTTTCGTAGTACTTGGGAGCCAAAAACCCGATTTTCGCTAAAAAAATCGGCTAATTTGTTGTTGAAAAATTAGTAATTATTTAAAAAAACAAAAAAGCTCTCGACAGTACCTGGTGAATTATGTGAAGAAGTACTGTGCAAAATTTCAAAGCGATTGGCCCAGTAGATTTTGAGTTATCGTGCACACGGACTTCAAATATGACAAGTCTCAGAAAAACGGTTTGAAAAACGCAGAAGAGTTTGGTCGCTTAGCGCTCATTGCACATAAGTTTGAGAACACTTCTCGATTGCATAAAAATCTGAGAAAATTCATGCATATTAAAGGTACTCAAAAAATTAATTTTGCATAATAATAATTCCAAAATGTTATTAACAAAATGATGAAAAAAAAAATTAGTCAACAAATTTCCCCGCAACCCAATTTTTTTTCGTGATTCGTTCATTTTTCTGAATACGTATGAATTTTTTCAGATTTTTCAACTATCTTTGAATTTTTAGAAATTCAAAATAAAACTCGATAATTTTCTTATGCCCACTCAAAGTCGTCGATGCCAGGTCCGTAGAGCAAAAGGCTTCCATCAAGATGATCGAGAGCATCTTTTTGCGTTTGTCTACGCAAAACTCTTTCTTTTTTACTGTCGTGCGCCGCTTGCTCCTCTGCTCTACTAATTCGCAAATCGAAAAATACAATAGCGCGCCGCGCAGCTGCCGCCCAGGTATAAAACCCGGCATGGAGCAATAGACGCTCAAATACTCATAACTTCGTCAATTTTACTACGATCGACTTGAAATTTTAACACAATATTCATGATATATTATGCATTCATTTAAAAAAAAATTTTTAAATGAAAAAAAAAAGTTAATATTTCACCCCGCCCTTAAGCGAAAACTTTTCATTTTATGAGCAGTTATAACGAAATTTTTCGCTGAAAATTCATTTCTTAAGTTCAAATACCTACAACTTTTGAATAAAACAATATTTTTTAAATTCCGTGCGTACTTCTCTACGTATTCTAATGTAGATTGACGAGAATTTTTGTTTTTCGTTTTAGGTAAAAAATTGTGGATGCTAAATGTCGCGCCGCGGAGCGTCTAAAACAAAAGATAACAAAAGAAAATATTAGTAGTCGGCCATTTTGTACATGGAAAAAAAATGTCTAACAGCTTGATATTCATACTAAATAGATTAATTTTATGAGAAAAATCCTTTTTCATACGAAAAAAAATTGTTAAATTTGCACATGATTTTATACCCTACTGTGGCCTATGGCCTTAAGGCCTTCACCTCATTTAAATTAGGTGAAGGACACCATCTCATTGTATGGAAATACCGTATGATTTATCTTTACTTACCTCGTTGTGAGTACATCGAGAACGGATTTTTCTTCGATAATTCTAGGCTTCCTTTTTGTACCAGACAAAGCAACGTCAAATTGACGTATTCGCGATGATCCGTGAAAACAAGGATTTCTATCGAGTTAATTACTATTCAATGATGATGCCAACAAAGTATGTGAGAAATCATCGCATACTTCGCAGGTGCAATTGTCTGCACAGTTGGAGAGGTTCTTGAGATTCATGTATTGGCGCGGATCGTGATGACTCGCTATCCCGAATGGATTTTTCGTTACTTTACCCCTGTTTCGTGATGTGTGCCCTCTCACCCACTCACAAGTCTCATCGTAAGCGATCGACCCGCACATTAGATACGTTCATTAGTCGCGGTGAAAACCGATCCAACGACGACCGACCTTTTGTCTAAGATCTCGCTGAGTCCTGTTGCTACGTCCTCACGAGAAGTGCCGAACAATGACATTATAGTTTCTAGTGGCTGACAGTTCCGAAGGACCTCAATGCCTGGAAAGAGGCGATTATTCTATTGTTATTGTAATACTTGAAGGCACATTACTGCCTTTGCTATTAGTAAATATTTTACAGATACATTGACAACTGCATACTGCTTTTCTCATGGTCTTCAAAATAGTCTGGAAGGTCTTGTTGGGAAATCAATCCACTGGAGTAGGACGTTTATTTTGCATGTGCCCAACATTATGTTTAGAAACGTATTTAGTGTGGATCAGCGAGTAGAATTCTGGCGAAACGTATCTGAATTCTCGTACAGGATTTTTTTTCCCGTTTCACAAAACATGAGGGTTTAATATGCAATGTGCAGCTTTTTTCAATTCCCTTCGTTCGTTTGGAAAAATGAAAAAAAAAAGAAAATGCTGAATGATCCACATCACTTTGTTGATATATAACACAAGTCAACATTCTTGGTGCCGGCAAAATTCGTATGGTTTTTGTCAAATGACTACTGGTGAGACTGATACGAAACCTAAATTTCAAGTTACTATACAGGGTTTTTAAGTGAACTTCAGTTTCATAGGAAGTATCTCTAGCAGTTCATTCGAGAAATTTATCGTGTTTATTTTTAATTATGCGCAAAAAAATTAGTAAAAATTATTTGCAAAAAATGTATTAACATAATTCGATAATTTTTTTTAATAAATAAAAGAATTCAATACAAACTGTTTAAAAAAATTAATAAAACTATTCAATCAAGATTTTTTTAAACTTAGTAAAACAATTGAATAAAACCTATATTAAAAGAATTTAACAAAAGAATTCAACGAAAATTATTTTTTCAGAAACCTAATTAAATAATGAAATCAAAATTACTTTTAGAAAATTGAAAATTAAAAAAAGGTAGCAAAGTGAAGGTGGGTTCGAGCTACCCTGATACATTTTGTTATACATGCGCAGAGTATGCTATCCAAAAATTTAGAAAAACGATAACAGATTTCGTGAAAAGTGCTTTTTTGTTTTTTTTCTTCTTATTTTGTAATAGAAATAGAGGATCGAGATAAAATTGCAGAAAATTTTTCGCTTCTTCAATGAAGAGCAAGGAAAACGCTTCCACCAAGCATAGAAATCATGGAAGATAGGTATCAGGGAAGATGGGACATGCACACATGATGACTGATTACGTTTGAAGTTCGATGTGCGACCGTCTCGACAAGTCTCATTCAACGAAATCACGAAATAGAAGCTTACTAAATGTAAAAATATTTAGTAAAACTAAAATTTTTCAATAAAATTGGATTGTACGAAAAAAATCGTATATATTCGTGTTCTTACGTACAATATCAATATTAAGTGTCGAAATATGCTCAGTGTACACATACAATTTAGAAAAAAAAATTGCGACAATTCTTGAAATGTCAAGCTGGGTAATTATTGACAAAAAATGATGAATAGACGTCTTTGCCGGAAATTTAAAGGTGGAAAAAATAATGTTTTTATTTTAATTTTGATACACAATCCTTGAGTTGTAAAATAGAGAATCGTTCTCTGGTATTATACTGGAATTACAAACACCAACAGGATGCAATTTTTATTGAATCAAGATAACTTAACGATGGCCGAATTATCCGCAAGATCGAGATGAGCGTACGGAGACCCCGTTGAGTACTTGGATCCTGATATAGCCCAAGTTTCTATAATTTCTCGTGAAATCCCAAAAATAGAGCTTGCTTGTTTTGACAAATTATTGACTTTGGCGAAAACTGTGCACTCTTCCTTGCACATGATGATGGGTTGCCCGGCTCTTTTGTCGGTATACCGTTTATCGAGTGCGTCTCAATGAGCGCACGCGACCATATTGAAACAGTTTTGTAATTATAATAGGAAGTCGACGATCGATATTTCGGAAGAGATTTGGCTCGGAGCCTCGACCAAAACGAATTTCGATAGAATTTCTTGTTTTGCTTGGTTTATCAACTGCGAAGTATTTCCGATCAAAATTGGACACTGACGGGCAATTGCGTAGCAGATGTCTGAAGAGATCGATAATTTTTGGCGAAAGATATTTCGATAGCGAAAATTCATCTCCCGCGTAAAATTTTCGTGGATTCCATGAAATCGGGAAATATTGTATTCAGAGCAAAAATACGTTTATAAAATTATGCAAATTATTTTAGAGCGTGAGGTAGAAAACGATTTGGCTGATGCAGTATGAGAATCGGCACTGGCGTAGTCAGCATTTTTTTCAGGACCTGCCTAGCGGGCCTGGTAAAAATGTAATTTTCTTAACGATCATATTTTTTTTTAATAACATTTACATAGCAATTGATAATCACGTAACACACATAAAATATCCAACTTTTGCTATACCTTAAAAATCAATAATCGAATTTGTCATCATTCTTTAAGGAGTTTGCATAACCTTGAACTTAAAAAACAGATCGATTTTCAATATTTTTTTTTCGTCTCAGGTACTGGGACGGTAAGGTCGATCTTTCGCACACAGATACTACATAGACTTGACATGTCACCGTTTTTTAAATTGCAAAATATATATATAAGCTACGCAATTATTGTCATTTGATCTCGGGACTGTAGCATCCGCACGGCTCGGTTGCGTACATGATTCCGGTAACTCGATTCATCTAAAGTAAAAGATGGAAAAAATATACTTTTAGTAGAACAGTGAAGCTACAAATCCATCGGATAATTTATTTGAAATTTTCAATTTTTGCATAAATTGCATTGTTTCGAAAAAACGTCGATTTTCGACAATAACGACTTTAAACATTTGTTATTAACAAACAGAGGGACATATGAAAAAATCATCGGGTCTGTCGATTAAGTAAATCGAACGATTAGATTTTGAGATAGGACGTACGCCAAATTGCAAAGTATACTTTCGAGATAAACGCAAGAGAAGGAAACGTACTAAATCCAACTTTGCCGTATACAATTTTCGTATAAATGTTTGGGTATGCTCAATATTTTTGGTGCTTCTTTATGGTTTCGGGTACGAGCAATACGAATAGGGCATTTATTTTATTCCAGAATCTTTTTTTTGTTATATACAATTAAATTGTTGTAATGACGATTTCGACGAAAAAGTGTATTTTGTCGAAAAAAGTTTGAAATAAAAGATGTTTTTCTTTAAATTGAAAATGAAAAATGTCTTTCAATTTTTTTAGCTCCATTAGTAATGAAGATATGAACAAGGAACATTTTCATTAGAGAAACTGAACGATGAGAAAGGAACAAAACGATGAGTGAGAAGTGATGCGATTAATTTTCGTTGCTTATATCTCCATTACTAATGGAGCTAGTAACAAAAATGAAACATGTTTTATTTAAAATTTCTATGCACTGGATGCACTCTTTCCTCCCAATTGTTATTTGAAAAATTTAATTGCAAGAAAGTGTCTCGGTGTCTGGACTACTTGCTTGAGACAAAATCACAATTATTTTTCGTACCTTCAATCTGCAATCCCTGCACCGTATAATAATCAACCAGCCTGGTTGGACGAAGTCATATCAATGCCCTCAGAAACCATACAATGCACTGCGCAGCGCTAGAGCCGTAACGCAACGCGCCGTCCTGACCTGGTCCACTAAAATCGTCATAACTCGGTCAATTTTTGGAATTTTTACAAAATCTTTGAACCAAATCAAAGTTAAGACCTTATGCAATAAGAAAATAAAATAAACCACATTTTATCGAATCGATCGATAATTTCATTGATTTTTTCATTTCAAATTTCAAAAAGATTTTTTCAAATACCAAGATTATGCATACTCCTTAAGGCCTTAGGCCACAGTAACGGGCATAAAATCATGTGCGAATTTAACCATTTTTTTCGTATGAAAAAGTGATTCACTCATAAAATTAATTACACGACTATTTAGTATGAATATCAAGCTGTTAGAAAATTTGTTTTTTTTTTCGATCTACAAAATGGCCGACTACTCGAAACTTCTCGAAACAGCATTCTTCCAATTGGCTTGACAAATAACTTCAACAATTTTCACTCGATCTACTTCGACTTTAAAAGTTATGTTCCTAATTGCATTTCGCAGAGAAGTACGTACGAAATTTCTGATTAATCGAAAACATTTTATTTTATGAGGAGTTATGACGAAATTTTTCACTGAAAATTGATTTCTCAAGTTCAAATACCTACAACTTTTGAATGAAACAATATTTTTTTAATTCCGTACGTACTTCTCTAGGTATTCTGAGGTAGATTGACGAGAATTTTTGTTTTTTGTTCTAGGTCAAAAATTGTGGATGCCAAATGTCACGCCGCGAAGCGTCTAAAAAAAAGATAACAAAAGAAAATATTAGTAGCCGGCCATTTCGAACATCGAAAAAAAATATTCTAACAGCATGATATTCATACTAAATAGAAGTGTAATTAATTTTATAAGTAAATCACTTTTTTATACGATTTTTTTTTTAATTCGCACATGATGTTATACTCGTTACTGTGGTCTAAGGGCTTAATGTTGTTACCAGTCTTTAAAATTACTTTCCGTGGGTACTCAATCAGATAAGTCTTAGTTTTCTTTTTTCTGCAAATCAGTCTGATTTAGAATATACTAATGGCAGATTCTCAAATCGGCGTTTTAGATTTATAATGATATTGTCTATTACTTGGTAGTGAATGTTGATCGTCCATTATTCTTCTGGTCGTGCATCGACCAGAAAATCTAATGTATTGCTTAATAATTAATTAACTTAATTGTGACATTTAAATACCTATTCAATTTACATATTGAAATAGCTACCTTTTATACAAGTTACGAAATAACAACGAAGGAAATAGTTTATCTTTTATTAAATTATTTCTTCATGTTTGCTTGGGTTAAACGAATAAAATTAATGGATTATTTGAATTTCATTATTTCGAATCGATTTTTTTCTGCGGGGTGCGAGTCGCCTCCCGCCTACGCCAATAAAAAGCAGTCGTAATCTTATTCGTGACGCACCATGTTTTCCTTACGAGCCAAAATAATAAGCCGCCATTCCCAGATTTGACGGAAAATTAATGCGACCGTGAGCTCTCATTGAGCTGGTAGGCTTAATCGTAGAGTAAGGGGGAAATCAGTTTTTGGAAAAAAAAACATTAAATGTGCATGGGAAATGGAGAATTATCCGTGAGTCGCGACTTTGTGGCTCGTGTGAAAAAGTTTCCGGCATCTTCAGCATCGCCATGTTTTCACGTGATCCGCGTGTGTACCCACACCTTTTCGGTATGATCTAACGGTGCAGCTTGCCTCTTAGTTTTACGCCTGGAACACGAAGAACCCCTGGTTCTTAACTGGCGAAGTAACGGAGTTAATTAAAATCCTCCGAGAATGCATCTACATCGTGCTTGGGAGTCCAATAGGACGCATGGCCGTGCTAGCACTATAGGAATTTGTGGCGTTCATTGGTACTAGACAAAGATACCTGTTCACTCGTGACAAACAGCTCGCGAAGAACTTCCGAACATAATTCTCCACTGGGACCCAAGTATAATTTTTGTTATCCTCTCATTATGAATGTCCAAAAATGTGTTAATATTTGTTTTCGTTACTACGACTACTTCAATATTTGTTTGCGATCCAGAGAAGCCCGCAGGCACGGTGGAGTGTAGACGAAAGGTTACTTTTTGCCTGTCAATGATATAACACCAAAATGTGTCGAGTTATAAAACTTGGTGTCCGCAACATCGATAAAAAACAACTATTCGTTCAAGTTGCACTCTTTTTTTAGCAATTCGACAATAATTAGCAGTAGATATTTAGGCATCTTGAAAAGAACCGAGATTTTTCGAAAAATGTCTGGTGCTGTCTCCTTTTAGATATCTTAATGTTGAATTACGGAAAAAATATAGTATAGAATTTTTTTTTTATTAAAACGCACGGGAATCCGGTAGAGCATGAAAAATTACTCGAAAACAAAAACGCATTATAAAAGAATTCAGAATTGTTCTAGAAAAAATACGTAATATGAGTGGACCTCAAACCAGCAGATTTTTTATTGTTTTTTATTTATAAGCTCTTTTTATTTATAAGATTTATAAGATTTTATTTAGAAGATCTGCTGCCAATTGTGAGATCTACCATCTTCAGGAGGGCTTCATAACTTCCCAAAGTGTCCATATAGTGGGTCCTAGTTCGGAGCATGTGCTGCAATAGAATAAGTGCCCACCTAGCTGTATATCACTTCAATACTTCGAACTTATTAAATTTTACCACTTTGGCAGTATTTTATATCAGAATACTCAACTATTTTCAAACCTCTATCAATCTTCCATTCAAGGAGGTACGATCACTTCCACGGGGTCAAAAAAGAGTTTAAATTTATTTTACCCACAGCTGCTCTGATTGATGTTTACTTATGTTGGTTATTCGTATTATCGATTAGTGTGCCAAGTGTTGTGGTAAATTATGATCGTATTCCACGTGAACGAATAAAAACTGAAAAATTAGATTGCCAATGACTCGGTAGTAATCTTCGTAATAATATTAACGTAATAAAATTCAAGCCTATCAAAATCTGCTTGGATTACCTCAGCGGAATTAACACGATAGGCAGAATATAATTATACATATTATTGATACGTGATAAATGATAAAACTCCATAAATTGTTGTTTGCATATTTTGTGGTGGCTTCTATTCAAATTAGTTTCAAAACAAAGCTGGGTTATTTTAGTTTTAAGGCTTTCACGGCTCTTTACGTAATTTGAAGAGTATGTGGCTTCCGGATGGAGGCCGTGTTGAGAATCAGCGTTGTGCCACCGTTGTGGCACAACGCTGATTCTCAACACGGCCTCCATCCGGAAGCCACATACTCTTCAAAGCTAGGTTATGTTCGCCAAACGCATCAACTGTCACTCGCGACGTTGCTAATTCCGTGGGTGCTATTTCGTCGTCTGACCATTTTCAACCGGAAATTGAAACTTTCTTGTAATGTAGTTATTGCGAAAAAACTAAACGGTCAAAATAGCTCAAATTTTGGCCATAGGCGCGAAAAGTATTCGTCAAAATCGTATAAAAATGTCGAATCTGAAAGTTGGATTCGTAGTAATGATCGTACCTCCTTAACTTTGACATCCATTGAAGTTCCTATTGCAACTAAACGAATTATCAAGGAAAGACATTTTTTCCCCAGCAGATTCATTTTTTTGTATGTAAAAGTTGCGATGATATACCTACGATATCAGGCTCCCACAACGATGTACATATGACGAACTGCCGTTAAAATAGTGAAGGAAAATCGAAACAAATAGTTGCATTTTCGAATCTACTTACAAAGAGAAGGAAACCGGGTGGTACCAATTTGAGATTCGTATATTTAGACACTCAGGAGCTGAGTCGCCAAAAAAATTATTTTATTCATAAAAGTGTTCAATTTTACGACATTCGTATTTATAGATAACCTCAAATATTACTGGGTTGTTGTAAAAACATACGATTTGTATTACTCCATAACTTTGATGTAAGGGATTTGATTGTAAGATGACAATCACAGGTCATTCGAATTTTTATTCCTCCACTATTTAGTTCCACAAAGTTTTCGCCCCACAAAAATGTTTCACAAAAATACCTTAAAAGCTGCTATGAGCGCTAGATGCCTTCCGCTTTCTACCAGCAGCTGCTACAAGCTCTATATTGAGTGCCGCTTGAAGAGAAGGAGTAACTGCAAAACCCGTTCGTCGATGATTTATTTAGATTAATTTTGAAATATGGATCGAGATTATAGTGATTGTCCTAATTGAATTAAAAAAGGAATTATTATAGAGAAAGGTCCGTGGTTCAATGATGATCACGTGGATAAGAGTGGAACGTTGTTCGATACCGTATCAAATTTTGACTCCCAACTACTGCCATTTGATTTCCTTCCTTGGAGACATAGCGCATGTTCCGGAAGATGTAAACCATACACAGATGTTGGCCAACTGCGGTAATTCGCGTCTGGGTAAATTCAATCTAGGGAGGCCACTAGATTTTCACCTTCAACAAACCCAAACAAACTTTACATTTATTATTGTATGAATACGAATAGACTACATCGCCATCACCTGATCTGGCTGCAACATTTCTGTCCGTTTGATGACTCCGGCGACAAGATTTAGTTTTATATTCATGAGTTGATCAGCAGCCGAAATGGAGTGTTCGCGGAGTACAATCAATTGCGATCACAATGTCAATTTTGAATGGTTTAAAATCCGAGATCATGAGACACAGTCAGCCAATAATGTCTTCATCTCTTGAAGATTCATCCACGGGGAGAAGCCGCATACATGTCGTGTAATCCCATTGAAAGTATGGCTACGAATTCTCCGGTGAAAGTGAAAGAAGATTGAGATGTTTTGGTATTGAACAGTGAACGTAGACTTGAAGAAACCAGACGTCTATAAGATATCCGACGAACAAAGGGGAACGAAAGTTCAGATTCTGTACCAGAAGTAATTGAGAATTCTGCTCGTACCGAATCATTGTCAAGAAAAAAGATTTTCGAAATCAATCATAACAGGCAGGTCACAGTCGACCGTGTCACGTTCGCTTATTATCTTCCAAAAGATAACGAGGATGGAATGATTGATCGAGTCAAGTTACTGGAAACGTAAGAGTACCAAAAAAAAGTACAGTCAATAGTACAATCACGAAAAGCCGGTTGACGTATTTTTAAAGCGCACGAAACCTGAGAGTGTTGATTCAGCGCGAGTGAACATCACAATTTGCTCGCTAAATTGCATTGACCACCAAATCAAATCTTTTGAAAAAACTGCCACTAAATTATATATTTCACAAACCAGTTGGAGAAAACACGGAAACCCGCCAACAATTAAGCAAGACGAAAAAAAAAAAAAGCGTTTATCCTTGGCCGTAGTTAGGGATAATAATATAAAACCATTGGTTGTGAGTATGTCATCAGGAACTGATGCTCATGCAGAGAGCTCAGCTGAAAGCTATGTAGGATGGAGAGAAAAGAAAGGACAAATATATAAGGTCAAGAGCAATCATAATCGAAGATGAATGTTCCAACCGACAATGATTAAGGTATTGTGCCTTTGATTATAACTATCGATCTATCACAAAATTTTACAACCACGATACAACCGAAAGAACGTGGTGATGCTAACAGGAATACTTCATCTGAGCAGGCACTGGATACAAAACTTGAGGTAATTAAAGCCAGTACTGATTGCAGAGCTAACAATAAGAAAAGGAAGCAATTGCCAATTCACCCGTTACTTCCGTAAAAGGCAATGACGCCAATGATATTGCGGGTGCTCTTGTGAAACGAAGGGAAATCTACGCGTCGTCATTGAAACACGAAATATGGCACGTTCTCGGTCACATACTCATCAATAAATTTCAAAAGCTTTCGCTTCAAGGGGGAAGAAAATAAAACTGCTGAACCCTACCTAGTACGACAATGAATATTAAGGGGTTACGTGGGTTTAAAAATTCCTAAAAATCAATTTTTTAAATTTTATCACCTAATAGTACCGTATATCTAGAATATTCTCCCAAAGTTTTTAGTTAATCGGAGTGAAATTCTAGGAGAGAGAGCCTTTGGGAATTTCTTCCGTTAGGAAAGACCGGCCGGGAGGGACGCAGGTATATCGCATTTTTATCAAGATACTTTTTTTGAAGTCTGTGGACACGATTTCTCAAAAACGAATGCACCGATCTTATTGAAATTTTGTACACTTCATCAAAATAGCATTGACTAGTGATTGAGCGAAGGTGTTTTTTTCGATTACAACTTGACTTACAAGGCCTAGATTTACCTAGTGTAAATTGTACCAAAAATTGAACTATTTTGCATACAACTATGCCAAAAATTAAAATGCCAATTATTTTTTAATCCTACGTTTATTCACGAGCGATGCTTATCTATTAACAGAAAAAAATTGGTTTTTCAATTTCAGATGAACCTATCATGAGTTATCCTGACCCCCACGAGGACACTGTTTCTTTAGGGGTCTCCGGAAACGAGGGCCCACCTGCTGAATTTCTAAAATTTATGGATGAAATTTTTTTCAAATATTTTTGAAATGTTGCTCTTTTATCTGCTTAACATTTTGAGTAAAATGTTTCATATATTATGTTTTTTCTAAATAGAGAACATATGCCTTTTTGGCTTCGAAACCCCCGTTGAAACTCCTTAAGGGTAAAACAATCAGTGATTTGAACAAAGGAAAACTAAAAGAAAAAATGCAGCATCACAGCCATACCACGGCCTGCATCTGCTGATAACATATAATCAAAAATAGGGCTTGGACCGGTAAGGATATACCTATAAAAATATTAAAAAGTATAAAATTAAAAATTAAGTAGGCTTTGTAATCAAATATTCATATTTTTGGCCATTTTCTCGACAATTTTTACTCCAAAAAAGTAATTCATAATATTTACGCGCCAATCTTAAAACTTTAGGTATATCCCTCTAATAATGTTATAATGAGAAACATCTCAAAATTTCAGCCATTTCGATCAATAACTTTTTGAACTATAAAATAAGCAGTTTTTCAAAATCCGCCTAAAGGAATACCCTATAACGCCTCCATTTTGTCTTGTTTGAAAAAAAAATTAACGCTTGCAAGTGGTAATAAGATAATGTAAAAATGTTCAAACGATGCAATTGTTTTATCACCTAGAAAACAATTAATGAAAAATGACGCATTTTCAGGCGTCTAAAGGGGTTTCCTCCCTTAACAAAACAACACTCTCCATCTCCAAAAAGTTTTTGAGAAAATGCGAGTTCCGCTCTACAACATCGCCGACAATGTAGATTGAAAGCACCTTCACTTTTGCTTTTACACATCAAGTAGAAATTATAGAGTGCCAGGAGCGGGAATTTCGTACAAGCATTTTCAGCAGTCGACCGAGCGCAAGTCGTATCTCATTTTGGCAAATTCTTCGGCGGTTTGGATACGCGACAAAACGACATCGAGTGCATCGGCAAGCGGTAGAGCAAAGTGAGAGGGCGGTGGTGAGGAGAGAAAAATCGTCTTATGCCCAAGCGCGACGAGCAGCATCCTGTTAAACTGCATTTTTTCGTTCTTATACTTTCTTTGTGCATGGATGAGCTACTGAGGTACAGTCGCGTTGGTATTGCGGGCGCTGCCAGCGCACGCCTTTGCGCAATTTCGCCTCGAGACTCTTTTTTTCCTTTGACACACTTGAGTTGTGATCTACTGGAAGAATATCCCATGGGGATACGCTCGACTCGGTCCTGCGAGTCGCGTTTCGGTACCCCGAAATCCGGTTGCGTTACCACCTCGACCATAAATATGCACGCTGTCCCAAAGAAAAATCGAGTGTGTTATATTTTCAAACGCTGAGGCATGTCGTACTATAACATCCGGGTTCGAATTTTTCGTGATACACTGCGACTTCTATTGTCGGGACCTCCGCAGACGCAACAACCCCCCACTATGTGCCGAATATCGATCGGTCTAGTGCATGGTGGGAGAAGCGCCAGGCCCTGGCGCGAGGCTCGACGCATGCTAGGAGGCATCCATAAATTATGTAACGCAATTGGGGCGGGGGGGTTCGGCCTGGCGTTACGGTTTACGTACGTACGTGGGGGGGGGGGGGGGGGGGTCGAGGTTTGCGTTACGTCACGATTTTAGAACTGTCAGAAATAGGTAAATTTCTGCATGTTCAAGTTTTTAAATAAAAAACTCATCGTTCATACTTGATACTTTAATGTCATTATCGATATTCTAGAAGAAAAAACATAACTTTATATCAAGAAAAACGGAACGAAAACTTTGATCGCGATTTTCTCGAAACTACTTTTTTTGACCTAGTCTCAGTGAATACTCAAAAACTTATCAACCGATTTTCAATTTAAAAATAATATTTTTGTAATCGCATTGACTAAGGTTCTAAGTAGCCGATTTTTGAAATTTTGATCATTACTATTTTTAAAAATTGCTTCAGTACAAAAAAGGGCCTTGAAGGTAGAAAAAAATGTCTAAACTGTCGGCATTTTGTAAAAAGAACCAAAATAAAAAAACGGCTACGCGTAACGATAGGTACATATGTATAGATATCGACAAATTGTTCACTTTTTATTTACAGATAACCTTTCATAAAGATATGAATGGGTCAATAAAGAGAATTTTTTTTCGTCGCCACATCAGGGTTAATTTGAAAAAATAAAATCATAAAAATTGGTATAAAACTAGGTGCATATATACTTTATAAAATGACTATTAACCCGATCCTTTCATAATTAGTAATTTCCTTGAAAAAATGTTGTAATCAATGTACCTGATTATACCAGCGGAAAACCTGCACAAATGGGAGCTTTGCTGTCACCCTTATAAAAATAGTATCGCTGATCCTATCGAAGGGGCAGAATCAGTGTTCTTGAAGTGTACGCCGTGGAAAATAACAGTCCCGGCGTTTGACCTCGAAACTTTCGGATCTTCTGTTTTTTCAGAGTGACGGAAGTAGATTTCTTCCAAATACGATGACGTTGCCTCTTCGCTTTTCTTGGGATACCTTTGTATAGTATTATTTTTTATACAATTTATTTTTGTATCATATTGCTTGTTATCTATACCTTTGTAGTATATTATTTATTATATATACCTTTGTATTATCGAAATTTATTTCACCCACTGTCGCAAACTGCAGGATACTATCAGACAAACGTGACTCGCTTGAGCCAGCTTCAGCTTCGGCGTTTACTTACAAGATCTTGTGAAAAAACTGTAAAGATGCTTGGTAATATGTAGAATAAACGCCACTAAACGGAATTTTCATTCGATCAACTGGCTATCCATTACAAATAGTAAAAATTCACCTTTTTCAGGCTCCAGACTGGGTATCTGCCTTAAGGGGGGAGGTACCTTTGGACGAGGAAAAAATTCGCTGATTTTCAGACTTCTTTTTAAGAGGAAAGATTTCTTCACATTTTCTTAAACGTAGGGTATGTTTCATTACTACTTTTGACTGGTACATTATATTTGTTTTATTAATCTCAAATAAATGGCGGAGGTATGGAACGATCTTCTAAACTGCATTTTCAAAACTGGCGTGGGGTATAGCTAAAAAACTAATCGACCGATGCTAATGAAATTTGGTATAAATCTTTCTAACCTTATTGTCTAAAACATAACCTTAAATGTCCTTGAAAATGAAAATAAAAGGATTTTTTATAGCAAAATGTAGCCATTGTTTTCGGAAAAGTCCATTTTTTTTTTCAAAGCGGACCATTTCATCGATGCCCAACATTACTTATTTTTTCTCGGTTCATATTTTGCGTCTGAGTGTTGATAAAAGAAAAATCTTGGGTGTTTTTTTTCATATCAATCCTGCCGACGCTCCGTGTCACGCCGTCTGACGACATCCGCCGTAATCAGTTTAGAAGACCGTGGCATACCCTCGCCGTTTTTAAAGATTAATAAAAAAATACCATGTACCAGCTAAGAGTAGTAATAGAACATACTCCAAGTCTCAAGAACGGTAAAAAATATTTCCTTTAAAAAAAATCATGAGAATCAGCAATTTTTTCCTCGCCCAAAGGTATGCACCTCCTTCAAGAGAGAAGGGGACAGGGGGCATGTACTTCTTCCAGACGGTCCAAATCGACTGTACAAAAAAGCCAAGGAGTCCTCGAATAATTACATCCCATGCCCACCCTAAAAAAACCTGGAACTGCCCTTGTAGGCAACCAACTCATTCGAATAAAGCTGAAATACATGAAGCCCAATATGAAGACGGTAGTGTTTCTTATCATTAGTGGCAGCGATAGAGCTTTATGGGATACACTGAAAAAAGGCTGCGTAACAGGTTAAAACGATACCCATTCGATATTCACCAACGTCCAGCCTCGAAGGCTAATTATTCCAATGAGAAGGATATGGCATCTGAGGAACCGATGGGACAGAAAAAATCCTGGATCCCATCTATAAAGATCTACGACAACAATTCAGGGACCGACAAGCACTTTATTATGTGAAGTAAAAAGTGAGCGTTTTTTCGCTTTATTTCGACGATGAAATTAATATAGGATTATCCGACTTAAATGAAATATGCGCCGTTTTGTTGGATAACTTTTGTCTATTTTGAAGGAAATTTCATAATTGCGCGGTTGAAGAAGTACTCGTCCCTATTGGTAAAAAACTTGACCAGCTCATTTTCACAAGTCTCTCTTGAGGCCAGTTTTATACCATCAAGAAAATTTTGCAAATGCTTGCAAAGGTGATAATTGCTTGGTGCCATGTCTGGACTATACAGCGCTCCCATCCTAGCTCTCGGAGTTTCTTGCCCATCGTTAAAGTAGTCCTATCGACAGGCTTCAATTCATAGGATTTTCATTTTTTTTTTTTGAGTTTCACTAAATATATTAATAAACGTCTCTGTAAAATTTCAGCATCGGTCATCGACCTTATTACAGAGAAAAAAAAATTAAAATTGCGTACTTTTGTGAAGGAATCCCGAAACGTCATACGAAAACCCAATATCCGGCCGCTACAAAAGTGTATACAATAGTGAAAATCCGTCAGATTCTTCAAAATAATCAGATTTACATACTCAACACTTGTAGTAATCTAACGCTCTCAGAAAAAAATACGCTCATTGACCTAATTTTCATGTAATATCAAGTTTAATTTGAACTTCCGATATTGGATTTATTACGACTTGCTACCATAAAGAGACGTGACAGCAAGGCAACAGCTGACTGTAGTCGTAACCTCATCTCATGCATTCGAATTTCCACACATATTTCATTTTTAACCGACATATTTCGCCGACACAAATTTTCCACGCTTTTTTACCAGTCGAGGCCCGAATACAATGCTTGACATTTCCCGCACCTGACATTGTTTTGACAGATCGACGTTGAAAAGCATGTAGGTTAAGAAACCCTACCCTCAATTGCGATTTTGAAAAAATCGATTTTTTTTATTGCATTTTTTTGAAGTATAAGTATTTGAGAATATGCCCTGAAAATTTCAAGTCGATCCGAACAAAATTGACTGAGATATGAGCGTTGAAAGAAAAGAATCCGTTATTGAAGAACTGAAATTGAAACTTTAAACGCGTTTTTCTCAAAATGGCATTTCTGAAGTCGGTGACCAAAATTACGTGAACACTAATGAACCGATCTTCTTGAAATTTTGCAGGCTCATTTAATACATAAAAATGTAGTCTTTAAACGTTCGATTTTTTTTTTCGAAAAAAATGGCCGTTTTATAGCCAAAAAACGGCCGTTTTTTTTCGTTAAAATCGAACCATTAAATTTGGGTGTGCGCCATTTTGTGAAAAATGAATATTTTTAAAAATCCTTCGATTAAAGACTAGTTTATACTTATATTTGACTAAATCCATCCGCATTTTTTTTTTCAGATGATCCACTTCGCCGCAATGTTGGTCACCGCAAACCGTGTATATAAAAACATTATTTCATTGACGGCTATTTGCCACTAAACAATGTAATATTTTTCAATAAAAAAATTACTGAAAGTTCTTCAATATGTGTTCTTTAAGATGGTATATTGATCGATTAAAAAAGTTTTGCAGTTTTCTTTAAAAAAATTAATGAAAAAGGCCTTTTTGCGCTACAAGTGGGGGTAACGCGTTAAACTCGCCTGAATGAGTAAAAAGAGATGGAGATAAAACCAATGTTGCCATATATCAAACCTAGAAATACTACACGAATCGTTGGAATAGCTATTTTTTCATTTGTTTAATGAAATGTGAACATTCATTAAACAGTTTACAAATGGAAAATTTTAGTTATTACAAATTTTTTTTTCTGCATATGTGAAAAATATAAATTGTACAGGTCTGAAGTATGATCAGTGGTGTGACTAGTGTGAAGCGATAGGACTATCGTAAAGACGTGTGAGGTCTGGGTTGCTTGATGAAACACAACACTCCAGTTGTTGGCAGTAGAGGTCCGAATTGAGGGTTTGGCCCGATGGGAGCAGTTCATAGTGGATGATTCCCTTCCAAACCCACCATACACACAGAAAAACCGTCTTGGCCGTTAATCCGGGCTTGGCGATCATGTGGGCCGGCGCACCGCGATTGGACCACGATCTTTTTCGGCTGTTGTTCTCGTATGTCACCCATTTTTCATCACCAGGCACCATCCGCTTAAAAAATCGGTCGATTTCGTTACGTTTCAATAAAGAATCGCAGGCATCAATGCGGTCCAAAATGTTTTTTTGCGTCAATTCGTGTGGCACCTATGAATTAAGCTTCTTGTTGAGCCCAGCCTTATGCAAATGGTTCTAAACGGTTTTCTGGCTAATCTTCAGTTCCTGAGCACTGGAATAAGTGCTCATATACCGGCCCGACTCGACGATTACCACGGTTTTATCGACATTTTCGACGACTGCATGGACTACCAGAGCCTCATCTTCGAAGTCCATATTACCAGAACGGAATCGTTGGAACCACCGCTTTGCTGTTGCATTCGATAGTGTATTGGGTGCATAAACAGCACAATTTCGTTTGGTCGCCTGCTCTGCCTTTTCACCTTGGTCGTAGTGGCACTGAAGAGTGTATCGAATTATCCCTTTTTTTACTCCCATTATGGAACGCCGTAACACACAAATGACTTCACCAAACACAAAACTGCCAGAGAACTTTTTTTGAAGCGTAATGTCACCTTTAAATCGCCGTATAGTATGACCAGATGCGGTGTATACATCGTGAGATACGGCTCACTAAAGACAGCTAGCGGAAAACGCTCAGAACTTTTTACTTAACCTAATTTTTTAATATTTATGTACGACAAGCGCATTCGTTTGTTATCTCAGATACGATGATTTTCCACGATCACTGAAAACTACCTTTTTATGTACCAAAAGCAATAACGTGATTCCGGCGCTGGTTTATAAATAGGACAAATCGGGAAGATACCGCGCTGCGATAGGACAATCGACATTCTCATTACAACAGTCATTTATTACTGTTATTATCATACACGTGGAGAAGATATTCGATATCGTTAGTGATGATCATACACCTTTGGAAGAAATTTAACGATAATCGAGGGGTGGGTTTGGGGTCTCGTGTGGCGCCTTCGGTTATTATATATAGACCTATACATGCGCATTTATAGTATACGCGTATAGGCGGCACTGAGTAATACACTTGGCGCATTCACGCGCCACTCGCGCGGCACGTAATCGATCGTATCGAATCGAAGCCTCGACGCGACTCACCTCCACTGCATCATACACTATATACGTTAGGTATATTGACGCCGTGGCGTCGATCATCGAGAGGCGTGTACTATTCACGAGAGTCTTAAGATTGCAACATTTCTCCGTCACGCCCGTCTGCGTTGTTTTTTTCTTTCTTTTTTTTTCGATCTCATCCGTTTCCTCCCCGATAGGCTCATTTCCGAATCCTTCGGTACAAACGCTAGGCGCGACGACGACACACGAGGCTCGCACGGATCACGCGTTACGCAATTTAGATTTATTGTCATAATTTATTGTTGGCCGCACACCGCAATTCTTGGCAAACTCGTTCGCCGCTTAAATATATTCGAGCGCGAAATTCTACGAGAGACAGAGGCAGGCGCCACCGGCTTTCGTCAATGCGGCGGGGAATAATCTCGGCTATCGGAATGGATTTTCATACTGGACGATCGACACTTTAAAGACACGTCTCAAGGGGGGAGATCATTTACTTTTTAAAAAAAGATTTCTTCAATATTTTTGAGACTTAGGGTCGGTTTTATTTCTACTTTTGGCTGTTACATGGTATTTTTTTTTTTCGTTTTATTAATCTTTTGAAACGGCGGAGATATGGTACGATCTTCTAAGCTGGTTGCGGCGTGACACGCAACGTCGACGGGATCAATCTGAGAAAAGAATAACAAAGAATTTTTTTTTTTTACATTCAAACCCAGAATATGAACAAAAAAACTGAGAAATGTGGAAAATCGATGGAATGGTACGTTTTGAAGGGAAAAGATTGAATTTTCCGAAAAAAACTGGCCACATTTTATGGACAATATTTGCAATAAAAAAGACTTTTTTATTGCAAATATTTTATTGCTTTTTTCTAGTTGCTTGCTTTTTTATAGCTAAAGTATAGTCTTATTGCAATAAAACTATACGTTTTTTAACATTTTTTAAACATTTGGGATTTTAGACAATAAAGTTAGAAACATCTATACCAAATTTCATTAGAATCGATTACCTATACGTCACGTCAGTTTTGAAAATGCAGTTCAGAAGCCCGTGCCATACTTTTGGCATTTTTGAAGATTGGTAAAAAATACCACTTAACAGGCATTAGTAGTAACAAAATATACCCTAAGTCTAAAAAATGGTGAAGAAATCTTTCCTTTAAAAAACCATGAAAATCAGCGAATTTTTCCTCGCCTGGAACCCCCCTTCCCTCAACACATTTTTTATCTTCGATTTACCTACGTACTTTTTGTCCCTAGAAAGTATGCGGATTATAACGGCCGGACTACTTTATTTCTTTTGGTGAGGTTCGTTTGGAAACAGTTCGTTTTTAAACATTTTTTAATGTCTACATTTAAAGGATTTAAGGATGTTGTATCCAAAACTGAAAATGGTAATAAAATTTTAAAAATTTGGTAGTTCATTATGTGAAACATTTGAAAGGTTGTGTAAAAATTTCACGACGATTAAGAAGCTGGCTACTGAGAAATTTGAATTCCAAAAATACAAAAATACAAAAAAAATTACACTTGAGGAAAAACATATAAGAATATAGTGGCAACGTTGCATAGACCGAAAGTAGAGGGAAATTTAAATACCCATTTTCGTTCACGGACGACGTCGTTGCCTCCACCATAAAGCCACTGTTGTTTTTGATATGTTTGAAATAAAAAAAAATGATCAGTAAAAGCGACGAAAACCCAGCACTTTTAGCGTATAGAATTCGAATTTTCTACTGAAACTAGATGGTTGCATACTGAAAGTTACCCCAGTGATATATAGCCCCTCAACTTGCTCCAACCCTAAGAAATAGGGGGCGAAAACTGAAAAATCGCCGTACGTCGATAATCAATAGCCCAATCAAAAAATGTTTCAAACAAAAGTTGTTTGGAATAATATAACACGTATAAAGTTGTCCGACGTACCACCTCTTATCGTTGAAAATAGCGGCATAAAAACGATTAGAAAATTCCGGGTCAGCGGTGCTCTCGCGTTTTCGTGCCGCTATTTTCAAAGATAGGAGATTAGACGTCAGATAACTTTATACGTATTTGATTATTCCAAACAACTTTTGTTTGAAATATTTTTTGATCGGGCCATTAATTATCGAGATACGGCGATTTTTAAGTTTTCAACCCCTATTCCTTAGGGTTGGGGCGAGTTGAGGGGCAACATTTTATTTCGGTTACTTTCGGTATGCATCCATCTAGCTCCAGTCAAAAATTCTAATTCTACACTCAACGAGCTGGGTTTTCGTCTTTTTTACTGGACTATAACGTTCTCTTCAATGATGAACATAAAAACTAAGAAGAGGAATAGGCTCCAATTAGAACATGATTTGGTTATTTTCGTCTCAAAAGTAGAACCATGATTCGACAACTTATTACGAAACAGTCGCGACCTACACGTTGAAAAACACTGTGCTAGACGAATCAATTTAACGAAGATTAATCCATAAATAATATATGCAGGTCTGATTGAAAGCCAACAATGCCCGGTCGACATTGGTCTACAGGTTAAACGATTGAGGCATAAGTTTTCCATAAATGTCACTGACATCGCAGCTTGAGTTGTTCTTTTGGAATGAATATTAGGATTACTGGAAACTTATGTCACTGCATAGATCATCGAACTATTTCATTTTAGTTCCTGATAGGTGATTGTAATTTCTTGATAGCCGATATTCTACCGGAGTTGTCCGTGACAATATACGTCGTGCTACCTCCAACACTACCCACTGTAATCACAACGATCGCTTATCAATTCGTACCGTGGGTGAACAGTCGTAAGCGAGTTTCATTGGGAGGATTAGGCCACGTAATCTTCGTCATTCCCCTTCGAGGGAAATATCGAAAAATCGACAGCGTTACGTAAGAACGAGGGCAGGAGATTCTTAATCTCTAATACCATATCGTAGTGATATGAATATAGAACGCCACACGGGGAGTTGGCAAGGATAACTTTCACTTAAAGTCCCACGAGTCCTACGTCCGTCTGCGAAAAGACGTTATCCTGCTCAAAGAGAGCGCTTTAACGAGTAAGGCCACTGTAACGGCCCAAAAAAAAAGGTTTTTTCACTAATTTTTTGCTCCCGAAATTGAAGGTATTTGAAAAAAAACTTTTAATGGTGTTATCGGGCATACATTAAACTTTATTATAAAATTTTTTTACAGTAAAAAAAAACAAAATGGCGGTTCCACAGCTATCTTCCCGGGTCATGTTTTGCTTCCAGGGCTCCGCGGCACGCAGCACCACTGGTGCACTTTTGAATCTAGAACAAAAAAAAAAAAAAACCATTAATCTAGAGGGCTATAGCTAGAGAATGTCGATCGGATTTTAAAAAGTATCGATTTTTGTGGATTTGGCGTGCGTTTGAAAAAAAAATTGATTTTTGACGAAAAAAACGGCAAGTTTTTTGTTAATAAAAAATCAATAAATAAAGTTATTGAAAATTCCGATCGACATTCTCAAGATAATGTAAATGTTCACATCTGGTTAAAATTTCAAGTAAAAAAAATGAAAATTGTTCGAGTTATGCTGCGTGCCATTTTGAAAAACCATGTTTCGAGAAAAACGCGTTTAAAGTTTTGCGAATAGTTTTTTATTGGAAAAAATTAAAAAAGAAGTTAAAAAAAAATTTTACCGTTAGTCTGCAATCCCAGCACCATACATTTGTCCTTCGATAGCCAAATTTTCGTCTTCTTCGTCCTTCCTGGTTGATTTTTGGAGCGCGCGCGCACTTTTGGCCGCGTCGCTCAGAGATGTCTCCGCGTGCGTGATGCGTTTGGCGTCGGCTTCGATGCAGAAATTATATAACTGTACACCAATTTCCACCTCCAACATCTTGAATATTTTCAAGACGTTGGTAAGGCCGCCATTGAATATGCAAACAGCGATATCCGTCGCAATATCTAGTACAGTTTTTCCGCTTGAGGATGATTTGGGGGCCAAACTCCAAACGGTAGCGTTGAAACTTTCGTTATTGTTTTGAGTATAGGCCCCCAAGCAACGCTCCAGCAACTCGTCCCGGCTCAATTCCATGTAGATGGGTTTGATGGCTTGATAAACCTCCTCACTCATTGGCTGATTGTGATGATACGCATCCAAGGCATTTTCTGCTTTCGCTTTCTTCCAACTGCACCAATTCTCCGAACATTTTTCGTGCTGAGGCTTTTCATCCGTTGACATTTTGTGAAACAGGGTTGCCCAGATCTCATTTTTCATATTTTTGATGAAATCGGAATTTCGACGGATTGCTAAGCCGTAATAAATGCTTAGTTCGTCAATCAATTTGGCAGTGAGTTTTCCTCTTCCCCCGAGACCTTTTGTTCCTTTTTTTAAGTTTCTCAATCGAGTGCCCATTCTTT
This sequence comes from Ophion costatus, assembly GCA_951751655.1. NCBI lineage: Eukaryota > Metazoa > Arthropoda > Insecta > Hymenoptera > Ichneumonidae > Ophion > Ophion costatus. The sequence continues at coordinate 16,509,654 of OX632361.1, read as the reverse complement.
TTTGCACGTGATCTATGCACTCTTTTTTTTTAACATCAACATTTTCATAAGGCTTCGATTCCACGATGCCTTTGAAAGTTTTGGAATCGCCATCTCCGATATAATTGCAGTCGTTTCGGAGCAAGTTTTGACACGCTTGGCGGCGACCTTCATTTCCTAAGGACAACAAATTTTTTTTCGCACAGGACCTTTTTTTTCTTATTCTAGAGGGTTTAAACTATTTTTTAAGCCAATAAAAAAAAAATCGATTTTTCAAAAAATTTACAGTGGCCTTACCCCTTAAATAAATTCCATTTACATGGAACCGGAAGTGCTTTTAGCAGGATGATCAAATACGCAAGTTGATGCATTTTTACGAGGTTTTGTATTTTACCAGCAACCATCAAACATCTTCGGCCTGTATCTATCGTCACTGGCTTATGGTTTATACGAAGTGACAATATTGCCGCTCGTTTTACTTACCGAACTATTTTACAAATTGGATGAAAAATATCGCTCGAGAAGCATCTATACCAACTTTTTATTTATTTAAGAAGACTACCAGTCTCGCGCCTAGGGAAGAAGGTAAATTTCGAAAAAAAATTATTGATACCCAGTTGATGGAGTGAAATTCCATAAGACTGGAAATTGGAATAAAACTTTATTTCCAGAAAAAATTGCAGAAAAAATGATTCCTCAATTTAACAAAAACACTTTTTTTATTTTCACAAACATTCAGGGTCATGTTTTAGACAATAAGATTAGAAAGATGTATACCAAATTTCATCACAACGCTTCACTTCGTTTTTAGCTATACCTCACGCCCGTTTTGAAAATACAGTTTAGCAAACTGTGCCATACGTCCACCATTTTTTGAGATCAATAAAAAAATACCATCCAACAGCCAAAAGTAGTGATAAGACAAACGCTACGTCTCAAAAGTGGTTAGGAAATATTTGCTTGAAAAAAAAATGAAAATCAGTAAACTTTTCCCTCGCCTAAAGGTATCGCCCTCCTTAAAGTTTCGAACGACGCTCCGAGCATTGCGACGAGCGTCAACGTAACAACCTATGAGTCTGTCAATTTTCATCTGATCACCTTGAAAATCTCGGGGAACATTTATCAGACGACATACTGCAAAAACATAGTGATATCGAAAAAAGTGATTCTTCGACTTTTACTACTAGGCATACCCCTTAACTCGCCGTGCGAGGTACTTCAGGCGTTTCAGGCCTGAGATTACGAAGTGAACGAATCGAAAGGAAAATCGGCCACGGCCAGCAAATTTAGCCAGCATAAGTCGTGCTAACCGAGCTTACGGTAAGCTCGATCAGCTTGCTTCTATTTCAGACTGAAAAAACTACTTCGTCATTAAGGCGTTACCCCCACTTGTAGCGCAAAAAAAGGCCTTTTTCATTAATTTTTTTAAAGAAAACTACAAAACTTTTTTAATCGATCAATATACCATCTTAAAGAACACATCTTGAAGAACTTTCAGTAATTTTTTTATTGAAAAATATTACATTGTTTAGTGCCGAATGGCCGTCAATGAAATAATGTTTTTATATGCACGGTTTGCGGTGACCAACATTGCGGCGAAGTGGATCATCTGAAAAAAAAATGCGGATGGTTTTAGTCAAATATAAGTATAAACTAGTCTTTAATCGAAGGATTTTAAAAAATATTCATTTTTCACAAAATGGCGGACAGTCAAAGTTAATGGTTCGATTTTAACGAAAAAAAAACGGCCGTTTTTTGGCTATAAAACGGCCATTTTTTTCGAAAAAAAAATCGTTCGATTAAAGACTACATTTTTATGTATTAAATAAGCCTGCAAAATTTCAAGAAGATCGGTTCATTAGTGTTCGAGTAATCTTGGTCACCGACTTCAGAAATGCCATTTTGAGAAAAACGCGTTTAAAGTTTCAATTTCAGTTCTTCAATTGACGGATTCTTCTCTTTCAACGCTCATATCTCAGTCAATTTTGTTCGGATCGACTTGAAATTTTCAGGACATATTCTCAGATATTTATACTTCAAAAAAATGCAACCAAAAAAATCGATTTTTTCAAAATCGCAAGTGGGGGTAACCCCTTAAGTCACATATAATAATAGCGAAGAACTCCCGCTTCCGAAAACATTTGGGTTGAGGGTAGCCGTAAATGACCAGAGGAATGCCTGCCGTTATGAAGAAATAAAGATTGCTCAAAGATGTGAAGAGGCTGATACGAAGAAGCGAAGAACGAGAGGAGGAAAGGAGAGGAATCTTGGTGCTCCTGCAAGAGCGTAAGAGTGCCGATGTGATCGCAATAGCTCGTCGCATCTTTCGTTATCGGGCGTCGAGTCTGGGTGCACCAGCCTCATCACCGAGAGCAACTGGCGTATCTTCACTATAAGGAACAGGGCGCTAACCCATGGCATCGCCATTAACATAGATGTACCACGGTTACTCGTCCCTTGAAATATTAGGATGCCCTCTCGAGGCACCGACTTTCCGTCATCTCCTCTGGAGATTGCGCCTCAACTAGACGCTCCCTCGGCCTTTCGCTGCCATTTTTTTCGTTTTGGTCTCTTGGTACATGCTCGCCCAATGAGCGGCGCCGTCGATAAATCAACGGGGATGGCGTTAGGCGCGGAGCGTTTGTCGGTGACGACATTGTGAAAAACCTAACAATCGTATATGAAAAACATTGTACCAGATGAACCAAGGATGAGCAAGTTGAGAGCTCGAGCTGTCAACTTGGGGCAGGCAATTCACGAAAAGTCCATTTGTATGCACTGCGCCTCTCAATAACTCAATGCCGAAGTTACGTGAGGCAGCCGAAATGCCAAGTGCCTGATCTTTTTCGTTTGCACGAGAACAGGCATGAAAGTAATAAATATTGGACGAATAAGTCGGTGCGGTTTGAGCTTCGGCGTGGCGATTAATTAAAACAAGCAAGGCAGTATAGGCGTTCAGCACGTTCCGCAACCCCGTCCTATACATTTACAGCTAATATGAATATATCAACGCTTGGAGAAGTGAAAGAAGATCTCTCTCTCTCTCTCTCTCTCTCTCTTTTTCTCTCTTGATCAGCGATCCGATCTACTATCGACGATCGTGCATCGAACAAAAAGCTTGGAATGTCCGTGCGAGAAGGTACTCCGCGGTAGTTTAGCATATACGACTTTTCACTGTATTAGCACTGTAACCGTTTATATGGATAAGACGCAGCTGTCAACGCGGCAACGACGTCGGGGCGCATTTGGACAGCCACAAGAAAAGAATAGGGGAAAAAAGTCATTAAGGGGACATCTCGTCCGGTGCCACGGACAGGGTCGGCGCGGCTGCCATTCTGTCACTTCTTAAGCTGCTGCCGATCGCGTAATTAATTTCTGTTAATTAGGTTCCTTGGCTCTCGAAGTAGCTGCAGACAACTCATATCCAGCGAGCAGGAAATTATCCGAGCATATTGGTAATATTGAAAGTAGAAATGGAGCTAACGATCTCATTCTTCATCTCTTTATTAAAATGGGGAAGGAGGAAATTATTAATTGATCGGTGCACCGGAAACGTTCGCTTTGACTAAAGTGATATATCTCACTGGAAATGCAGTTGCTGGAGTTCTTGTTGGGTACGACCTGGGATACGCGAAGACGTTTTTAACTATGTTCTTCGTCCTTAGAATCAGCGATGATGAGAAAATTAAAAGTTCGATTCATGGAGGTATCAATCGGCGAATTCCTCGCTAGATTGACCAACAATTTTGAACCGGGCATTGATATGTTCTCGATGTACCTAAATTATAATGATTGCCTATTTTCGTGCAATATAATATTTGGGTACCTTACTCTGATTTATATGAACTTTATTCATTACGTGCTATGTGCTAATTCGGGTCTGTCTTTGATGTGAGAATGATTGCTACAGCTCGTAAGGCCAATTAATTTTTTTTAGCCCTAAACGATGCCTTAGCGGAATAGAGTAAATCGAAATTTATCCGGAGGATACGTACCCTTGTCGAAGCCTGCATTAATGTACAAGATAGCCCTCTTCAGATAGTTTAAGGAGTCATGCTTAGGTGTAAAAGTTGGAAAACCACTTTTGTGAAAATCAATATCTCTTGAGAGCACGTATATCATCTTATAAATCTTTTCTAAAAATTTCAAGATGATCGGATCAGAATTGACGGATTTATAAACTTTTATGTTGATGCCTGGCGGAATACTCGGAGCGCCGTTCGAAAATTCAAACTTTTTTCTCGAAAGTAAGTTTTCAAAGTCGGTGAGCAAAATATCGCACAATCTACTGTCTCCATCTATGTAAAATTTTTAGAATGTCTTCTACCCATATAAATGTGGTATTTGATCGAAGGATTTATTTCCGTTGTATACTTTCGATTTGATGTATGAAAAATGCTAATCTTTCTCGCAAAAATCAAGACTCCTCTGAACACGCTCCATTTTCTTTTTATTTCATATTTCGAATATTTCTTCGATTAATCATAGCACAAACTAATATACTAACGAAATCTGTTTGATTTTTTTTTCTTCAGATTACCTGGTTCAGAAGCGCATTGCTCACCGCAAAAAAACGTTCTGAAGAGGTGCATCCCGAACGTCGGCTATAAATCGATTATAATTAAAAAAAAGTTACACGAAAAAATGAGAGAGCTTTGTTTACATGATACTTTTTCAAATACCTAATTTTTTGGAAACTAATATTCAAGATTTTCGTTTGGAAAAACCTAAAACTGAGCTTCTTCCGACTGCTACAACTGGGCATAATTCGTTAAGGGCTTACACCACCATAAACGTCTAAAATTGTGCTTTTTCGCGATTCTTTTTGGGTGGAAGGACAAGTTAGAGAATAATAATGTTCGAGGACGTTATTAGCCGTATCTCCAAGTGATCGAAAAAAATAAAAATTATATTAAAAAATTATACAAAATATTGACGCTGGAGCCATACTCGCGAGGCAAATTGAACTTGAGACGCTCTGCGGCACGCAGTATAAATGACGAAAATTTGAGTTTCGAAAAAAAATTTAATTCTTTTAATTGACATGAGTATAACTAAAGAAATACGTAGGATATTTTGAAAATATGAATTTTTGTGTAATTGGCAAGCATTTAAAGCAAAAACTCAATTTTTGAAAGGAACAAAGTACAATAATTTGTTAATAACTAATGTTATAATTAACTCATGAAAAATCCCGTACGTATTTCTCTTCGCAATCTTATTTTAAAGATGTGCTCAAAAGTTGAAGTGGAAGGAATTGAAAAAATTGTTGGAGTTATGCTGCGTGCCGTTTTGAAAAAACGATCGACGTCTCACACACCAGCCACTGCCACCGCAGAGCCACACGCGGACCTTTGTTTTACAGGTACCAAACTTTTTTCCCTTATTGTAGATGATTCAAAGCATCTCTTAAGGCCGGAGCCTGAATTAGAATTATTGCTTAAGGAGTTACGATCATTACTAGAAATCCAACTTTTGGATTTGAAATTTTTATATGATTTTGGCGAATACTTTATGCGTCTATTGCCAAAATTTGAACTATTTTGACCGTTTAGTTTTTTCGCAATAAAACTGCAAAGTCGAGCACTTTGAGTTACCGAAGCACGTCGTCTTATGGAGACGGTCAACCGGAAGTACGGTGATCGTGGCTTATCTGCTCACGTATCCAACTAAACCCGTTGGAAAACTGAAATTCGATAGATTACATATAAAAGATATTGTACAAAATAAGAGAATCAATCTTCACCGTGTAGTTAAAGCACTATATTACAAGACAGTTTCAATTTCCGGTTGAAAATGGTCAGAACGACGAAATAGCACCCACGGACTTAGCAACGTCGCGAGTGACAGCTGATGCGTTTGGCGAGCATAACCCAGCTTTGTTTTGAAACTAATTTGAATAGAAGCCGCCACAAAATATGCAAACAACAATTCATGGAGTTTTATCATTTATCACGTATCAATAATATGTATAATTATATTCTGCCTATCGTGTTAATTCCGCTGAGGTAATTCAAGCCCATTTTAATAGGCATGAATTTTATTACGTTAATATTATTACGAAGATTACTACCGAGTCGTTGACATCCTAATTTTTCAGTTTTTATTTGTTCACGTGCAATAAATTCATCATTTACCACAGCATTTAGCACACTACAATCGATAATACGAATAATCAACATAAGTAAACATCAATCAGAGCAGCTGTGGGTAAGATAAATTTAGACTCTTTTTTGACCCCGTGGAAGTGATCGTACGTCCTTAAGTCGATAGATAAACTATCCGACCATAGTCGGATATCGGATAACTATATGACCAAATTTACAGAGGCCAATTGTAAGTATTTTCGAAGATACAAGGCCAAAAGCAGAGAAGGGCTTGATATTTGATATCGATTTTTCCTCTTGTTGAAAACTTTAAAGCGCGTTTTTTCCAGTTTTCATTTTCGAGATTTTTCCAGATTGACGGGCGTGGTAGAAAAAAAACTTAACGACCTATTAAATGAAAGCAAAATTTATTTTCTTCAGTATGAAAATCTCTTCTAAGTGAATTTGAAAAGTGATTGAAAAATTCTTTTCAAATAATTCTTATAGCACGTGAAAGTGTTTCTTAAACACATTTTTTTTAACCTGAGAAAAGTTATAATTCTACGATTTGTTCAGCTTTTTCTTAATTTGCCCAGAAAAAAAATATATGACATTTGCAAACTTTATTGGTTTTTTTTTGTTTCAGTCGAGACCTACGAGTTGCATCTTTCCCGCCGATGGGCGACTGCAGTGGCAAGACGCCTATGAAATAAACTGATAAATCTGCAGTCATTTATTGTTTCATGTTTAACATTTTTTTATACATTTCAAATATACATAAAAAAAATACCTCAATGTCTACTGGGCTCACTGGTTGTCTTCCTTCTAAATAATTCCCGGAAAAAACGCTTTTTTGGACCTTTCAATTCAGGCTGCCGCCTTGAGCCAATAAAAAATCCTCTTTTTGAAAGTTCCACAGTGGCGTTACGCTTTAAAGATCGCACCGTTTCCAGTGTGACCAAAGTTGACGTCGTATCGCGTTCCGGCCCGCGCTCAAGTATGCAATACAATTAATAATGAGTCGGCCGTTGCTCATGGAGTAGAGTTACATATCCACATTGCGAAAAGGAATCGACATCGGAACTTTTCGCTCTATAGCGATTGCGTGCGGCGGACATCGACCCCGCTGCATCTCTCCGATGTGATTGAGATTCTCCGATACAAGGACTGATCGAACGAACGGTCCTTTGCGCGACTCGCTGTGGTCGCGTCAGGTCACGAACCCGATGTCGTAACTTTTATTACGTATGTATGGAGCCCACTTTTTCGACAGTCTTTTCGAAGAGCACCGTCAAGTTTTATCGGTCGCGAGTGCCAGTCAAAATTCATTGCTGTCTCGGAGGATTCGCGTGAGTAAGAAAATATTAATTTTTCTCACTTCGACAGCACCCGGATATTTGATGCCATGGATCGAGGGATAGGCAGCAGATCCTTTTGTTTATTCAGCACATCAACCGAGTAATTTTAAACGTAACAATAATAATGAAATGAATTATGTTCAACGAGTCGTAATAATGTAGCCCGTATGAACATTTTAAAAGATCATATCCGCTGTTTATATAACTCGGGCTCGCGTGACTTCATTGATTTGTTCCCTCTCGTGACCGTGCAAAGAGCAAAATACTAATTACCCGTTGTCCATTTATGAAACTCAGAAATTACGGGTGACTACCCCGGCTGGGACTCATTGTAGGAGGGATAATTACATGGAAAATTGACGGCTCTCGTGAGACTTAATGAGCGTGTAATAATAGCAAAAGGGTACTTCGAGTGAGGATTCAACAAAGCCGCTCTACCTTTCCGTAGAACGTCCCGGACACGTGGATACTAGTCGCGCATGGTTTTCTTCAGACTGTAAATTGATTGAAAATAACTTGCGTGCCTATTAGAAAGTCGTAATATGCAAATGGTGATGACGTTTTGTATCATAGTTCGATGTATCATCATAGTTCATCATGTTGTATCATAGTTCATAGCATCATAGTATGAACTATGATATTATAGTTCAGATGAACTATATACTGGAGAGATATATACTGGAGAGCGACTATATACTTGCACTATGAACCCATAGTTCTAAGTGCATGCTATCAACTATAGTTCATATAGTACCAACTATCATAGAACTATAGTTCATACCATATGAACTGTATGAATAGTTCATACTATAGTTCACATGAACTATAGTTGAACTACACCTATAACTATAACTATAACTATAGCTCTAACTATAGTTCGTATGAACTATAGAATGAACTATACCCTTGAACTACTATAGTTCAAACTATAGTTCATACTATAGAATGAGCATAGTTCATTATATAGTATTGTTCTATAGTATCTATAGTATCATTCTATAGTATCTATGATCTATAGTATCATTCTACAGTTCATACTATAGAACTATGTTCATTCTATAGTTCTATAGTATGAACTATAGAATGAACTAGAATGAACTATGAAATGAACATTCTATAGTATACTATAAAATGAACTATGTTCATTCTATAGTTCTATAGTATGAACTATAAAATGAACTATGTTCATTCTATACTTCTATAGTATGAACTATAGAATGAACTAGAATGAACTATGAAATGAACATTCTATAGTGTACTATAAAATGAACTATGTTCATTCTATAGTATACTATGAACTACTATAGTTCTCTAGTATACTATGTATACTAGTATACTATTTATGTGTACTATGTATACTAGTATAGTATACTAGTATACTAGTATAGTATACTAGTATGTATAGTATATTATGTATACTAGTATACTAGTTCTATAGTATACTATGAACTACTATAGTTCATACTATGATTCATACTATGAATACTATTATTCATTCATACTATGAACTATGATTATAAAATTAACTATGAAATGAACTATGACTGTGAACTTTGAAATTCATACTATGAACTATAGTTCATAGTACGAACTATTCATCATAGTTCATTATGATGTATCATAGTTCAACGGGGTAACCTCTCAGGAAGCCCAAATTGTAAGGCCAGAATGATGAATTTTTTTCTAGTAACACACTGCTTAGAGTAGATTTATTTTTTCCCAGCATGCTGTACACATGTTTGTGGTTACCATGTAATTTTTTCGGAAGAAAATCTTTCAAAACGATCATGGTGCTGCAGTTGACGTTGCAGTCCTCCAGCGGCGAGGCCCGAAATGGCGGGATCTCTACCAGGCTCAAATGTAATCTGAAACGAAAACAAAAAATGTTTTCTTTAAATATATCCAACTGGCTCTGGGTTCACGATCCACTTTTCGAAATTTCGAAAAATACGAAAAATGAAAGCTTCTTCAAAGAAAACCTCATTTTTCTCTTGAAAAGTAGCATGCTGAAGTCATTGTTATTAACAAATGGTTCATCCTATTAAAAAATGCGATCGCGAACCAAAACTGACTACTGTTTGAACGCTAACTGTGCAAATTCAAGTCAATAGTGTTAAAGTTACGCAAGATGTCAATCCCGCTGTGTCAAGATATGTAGTTTCGAAATAATCGCGTTAAAACTCGATGGATCGCGGTGAACCCGACGCACACTGTACCACTAAAATACGTGCAACTTCGACACTGTTTAAAATTTCAGGGCTCGGTTGGTCTTAAAATATTCTTGAAACTTCATACTATAACTGTATGCAAAAAAACGACGTTTTGAAGTTTCCCGAGAGAGATACACCCTTAAAGGAGACTTAAGGAGTTAATCTTTAAACATGACACGGCCTTCTAAACGGGTTGCGGCGGATGTTGTCAGTGGGCGAGACACGTAGCGTCAGCGGGACCAATCTGAAAAGAAACCATCGAAGATTTTTTTCCATTAAGGATGTTTAGTCCTAAATCGCAAATGATGATAAAATTCTGAAAATTTGGTATGTTTTTGTATGAAGTATTTCAGAGGTCGTGTAAAAATTTCACGACAATTAGGAAGCTCGTTATTGAACAATTAACATTCACAAATTAAATGTTGTTTTATGGAAACTGATGTAACTTTGCAATAAGTTTTTTTTTTGACCTCTCAATTTTATAATATTTACAATATACTGAAAGCAACGGAAACAAAACGAAGTTTATTGATAAATTTTTTTTATTTCTTTTAAAAATTGTTCTTAACAAAATGTTAATTTTTTAATAACGAGCTTCCTAATCATCGTGAAATTTTAACACGACCTCTTAAATACTTCATACAAAAACATACCAAATTTTCAGAATTTTCTTATCATTTTTTATTTCAACCCTTAAGGAGGTTGAAGTAATGATGATAGAATTCTGAAAATTTGGTATGTTTTTACATGAAGTATTCAGGAGGTCGTGTAAAAATTTCATGACGATTAAGAAGCTATTTATTGAACAATTAACATTAACATGTTTCATAGGGTCTCAACATCCTTGACACTCATATGTAGAATATGAACCAAGAAAGAGTGAGAAATATTGAAAATCGATGGAATGGTACTCTTGGGAACAAAAACATGGAATTTTACCCAAAAAGTGGCTACATTTTGCGAAAAAAAAATATTTTTTTTATTTTCGAAAACATTTAAGGTCATGTTTTAGCCAATAATGTTAGCAAGATTTGTATCAAAATTCATCAGAATCGATCGATTAGCTTTTACTTTACTTACCCAGGCAAAGCGAATACCCCCACGCGCAAACGCTGCGCGTAGTGGGGGGTATTCGCTTTGCCTGGGCTGTTCGCTACGCCCGGGTCTCTCCTCTGTCACGTCAGTTTCGGAAATGGAGTTTAGAAGACCGTGCCATAGCTCCGCCATTTTGAAAAATTAATAAAAAGAATCACGTAACAGCCAAAAATAGTAATAAAACATACCCTGTCTCAAAAATCACGAAGAAAGCTTTCGTTTGAAAAAAAAATCACGAAAATCAGCAAATTCTTTCCTCGCCCAAAGGTATCTTCCGCTTAAATGTTCATCTCCGTCTATACTAGTTTTAGCCATCGCTTGCACCCAATATTCTCTTACTTTATCGTATGCCATTCGCAATTTTCTTCCGATTGGTTGGAGGACTTTAAGGGGGAATTTAAAGATCGTTTGGAGGACTTTGAAAGTATGTTTTCGATGTGGCATTCTACCAGTCCATCGTCTACCAACAACAACGAGCTGGACAAAGCCGAAACGGAGACTTCGTAAATTCAACGATTAGGCGTTGATTCGACCAACTCTTTTTCCCCCACGGTATTACAAGCTCACGTGGGCGTTGAAGCGCATCGAGGACCTTGTCCTCCAAGATCTTTCACGTACGTTGCTCAAATCCTTTTCAACCTTTCCTGCTCGTTAAGGATTCTGGTACCATAAATTTCGGTCGATGCGAGAGTCATACCGTGCGCCATACCCGTATACTCGGACGTGTGCAAAGCGAGATTAAAATTACAGCGAAGGGTTCAAGAAGGCGATAAACTCGAGCGTAAGAAAATTTCTGTATAGAGTGAAAACTGAGGACCACATCTTGCCAACAACATGTGCGGATTATAATTCTTCTTCGAGGATCGGTTAGGAGGATGACGCTTTTTTGGACTGGGATCGTGAAAATGCGAAAGTTTTACCACAGAGAAAAAAAAGAGTCTATGAATCTGGAAGGAAAAGAAAGGCAGATTTGCAAAATGTTCTAGGGTTATTCAGGGAATAGTACATTGATACGAAAACTGTCCGGTTAAGAACTTTTTTTCTACTTTTTCAGAGTTCGAGTTTGGCTCGAAAATCCCGCACGTATTTCTCTAGCTATACTCATGTAAATTAATAGATAAAAAAAAATCCACATTTAAATTTGCGTTAGTTACTCGTATACTGGCCACAGAGCGTCTCAAATTCAACATGCCTCGCGAGAATCACTTCTTGAAAATATGGCTAATAAAATCCTCGAATAATATTATCCTCTTACCTTGTCCTTCCATCGCAAAAAAATCGCTTAATTTCAGACGTTTACAGTAGTGACACCTTTAGGCGAGGACAAAATTGCCGATTTTCATGATTTCTTTTTTAAAGGAAAAATTTCTCCATCACTTTTGAGACTTCGGATATGTTTTATCACTACTTTTGGCTGGTGCATGGTATTTTTCGTTTTAATCCATCTTTAAAATTGGCGAAACTCTGCCACGATCTTCTAAACGGGTTGCGGCGCATGTTGTCAGACGGCGTCGGCGGGGTCGATCTGAACAAAAAATAACAAAGACTTTTCTTTCGTTAACACTCATATGCAGAATATGAACCAAGAATAAGTGAAAAATGTTGAAAATCGATTAAATGGTACGCTTGGGAACAAAAAGATTTTATTTTTCGAAAAAATGACTACATTTTATAATTAAAAAATACTTTTTTGTCAATTTTGAATAACATTTAGGGTCCTGTTTTAGACAATAAGGTTAGAAAGATTTATACCAAATTTTATCAGATTCGGTCCATTAGTTTTGTAGCTATACGTCAGGCTAGTTTTGGAAATGTAGTTTCGGAGGCTGTGCTATACCTCCGCCATTTTTAAAGATTATTTTAAAATATAGCATGTAACAACAAAAAGTAGTAACAAAACATACCTCGAGTCTAGAAAATGGTGAAGAAATCTTTCCTCGTAAAAAAAATCATGCAAATTAACAAATTTTTTTCTCGCCTTAACGTATCTCCCCCCTTCAGGTATTTCTTTCGCGGAGTGCCGCATTTTGTGGGAGCATAGGCACGGCCCTTCTGGATTATTGGTAAATTACAGTGGCTCCTTATAAAAATAAGTATCAATCAATTATTATATCCAACGATAAACTGGAATAAAAAATTTTGCGCAAATTTACTTGATTCAGACATTTTTAGATTTTCTCTGAGAGTCGCGGCAATGGAAATTCTTCTCCTAGTGACACTTTTCTAAACTTTATCATTGATATGTTCTTTAAACATCGGGTGCCCATTTTGTACATCGAAAAAAAAATAAAAATATTTTCTAACAGCTTGATATTCATACTAAATAGATGTGTAATCAATTTTATGAGTGAATCACTTTTTCATACGAAAAAAAAATGGTTAAATTCGTACATGATTTTACACCCGTTACTGTGGCCTAAGGCCTTAAATAAAAAAAGGCGATTTGCTTTGATTCCTTATTACGTTTTCAACTCGGCTGACTTATTTCTCATAGTTAATCTTGACAGTATTCATGCTGATGTAATATACACATGTACATACATCTAAATGCACACACATACAAACGCTTATGTGTACCTACACATTTTTCTCTCCGAGATTCTACTATGAACTTCTGGCAAAGGTTACGAGACCTATTAACTTTAGAATACATATTCTCACACTGCTCTGTATGCTGCTTGCAAATTCTTAGTCTCTCGATCGAGGCATGTTACATCGCTCTCAGCTTATAATTAATTATATCCAACGATCACCATAGTATTCAGTGAAACGTGTATAGCTACGGTATTACGCATTAGCATACTACTATTTGTAAGCACTCGGCTACCGTTTTACCGATTGACCCATTGAAGTCCACAGCATGTATATCTCAGTATTTTTCTTACTTTGCTGCATACGTGTGAAAATGTCTACATCTTATTATCCTATTATGTATTCGTGGCTCTTGAATAATGTTGTAATAAAATAATTTAAATGTAGAAGAAAAAAAATTGGTCTTAAATATCGATATTTTTTTTACTAATATCGATTTAGCTACTTTGCAAACAGATTTCAAGAAAATCTGCCCTTCTGGGATTATGGAAAATGTCTACATCTTATTAACCTGTCATGTATTCGTGGCTCTTGAATAATGTTGTAATAAAATAATTTAAATGTAGAAGAAAAAAAATTGGTTTTAAATATCGATATTTTTTTACTAATATCGATTTAGCTACTTTGAAAACAGATTTTCAAGAAAATGCTGCCGTCTGTGATTTAGGCTTGGGGATCTCAACGATAAATACTAAAGGATATTGATTCCTTAAGATGTAGATAAGTCTAATGGAAATTGAACACCGAAGTTTCGATTAGTTGTATAGGTGGTTTTTGAGATTTTTTTACCAAGGAATTCGGCAGAGTTGCCCTGTAGCTGGAGTAATGGCTGCGGTTATTCAGAATCAAATCTCAATTAAATTCGCAATTATTTATAAGAAACTGTGGTAAATATTCGGAAGTGGGGTTCTTGCTGGATTCAGGTTCATTTTCTTGAAGGGTTCAAACAAACCCAAACAAGCCCAAACAAAAATTAAACTGATTCTAGCAGGAGCCCCGTTTCCGATATTTATCAAAACTGTATCAAATTGTGTAGTTTTTTTTAACATGCAGACTTACGGAAACGTGCCAGTTTCCCCTTTAATCAAATTAGACCGACGTCCAAAAAAACTGTTTTTCTTTTAATATCCATCGGTAAAGTACTTGATTATCCTTAAGGGGTTACGTGGATATGAAAACTCCAAAAAATCCACTTTTTAAATTTTGACTATCTATTAGCACAATATGTCTAGAATATTCTTCCGAAGTTTTAAGTCAATCGGAGTAAAAGTCTAGGAGAGAGAGAGAGCCTTTGGGAATTCTTCCGTTGGGAAAGACCGGCTGGATTTTTTTTTAAATCCCTCGTTCAATCACGAGCTTTATTTATCTACCATCAGAAAGAAATTGGTTTTTAGGGGTGTCCGAAAACCAGGTCCCACCGTCTAAATTTCCCAAATTTTTCGATTAAATGACTTTTAAATATTGGTGAAATGTTGCTCTTTCATGTGCTTAACATTTTGGAATATAATAATTTATATATTATATTTTTTAAATAGAGAAAATATGCTTCTTGGCTTCGAAACTCCTGTAACTCCTTAAATTTTCGATTCTGTAATATTCGAAAAATTCTGCTTCGATAAAAGCTCTAATTCCGTTATACTTACAAAACTTCAATGACAAAAGAGTATTTTCGATCGATTGAGCATCGATAAGACTGCAGTCTGTGATCCATACTTTAACGAGGTATGACCCCCTGTAATATCGATAGGTATTTAACGAAAAGGTTGCTGTATGCAAATCTCGCGAAAGCTCCCAAACGGTCCAACACTACCACTCAGCCATGCTGCAGCATTCTCACACTTCACTTACGAATTCATAGTTTTACTTTCCTACTTATATATGCATGAATGTGCATGTGCATAAATAAATTTCGCTCTGTGTATGAGAAGCTGAGGGACACCGCACGCTGCAGCCATTAATTGATCACGATTTTCATGACATCTAAAACGTACTCACTTGGTCGTATATTCAATCTCCCGCGAGAAACACTGTGTTGCAAGACGGTCCAGTCATCGGGAATATATGAGATGTTTCTTAAATATTTTTTTCTCAAATATTTTGTTATGTTACTTTCACATATCGAAATAGTGAGCGAAAATCATCACGATTTGCAGGGTAAGACTTAATCATAACTAGGCAATGGAATACATACGAATCTTTGCAGATATAAACAAATATACACAATTTCTGTTTTTTCCAATAGTGTAGAAATCAATACAGTTAATTGAACTCCAAAATGAGCGTCCTCGATTTCGAAAATGATCCACATTGTCTTCTCATGCTCGTAAATGGTAGATCGTCTCATGTCATCAATAATCTTTAATTCGCGTAATCAAGATAAAACTTACACGTACGTAAGCTCTTCCTCATTGAGTGACATAAGTTGTATACAGTGTATGTTGTTATTGTCGGGAAAATTAAGCAATTGCATGGAAATCTTCACTTCAGTCTAAAAAAAGACTTTTCCTAGGTCAGTTTTACGTTATTAAATTACCTATGCAATTGCTCTAACCTAACCGACGAATAATAAATTATATTACATAATGTAAAGCATGAAAGTGATACGAGGTGATGATGAGCACAAGCTCGAGTATATCAACATAATCAAAACAAATAACAACAACAACAACAATAACAACAACACCAATAATAACAACAATAAATAAATAATTGCTCTACAGAAAGTGGAATCTGCAATCAATAAAGTATTCATTCAGGACGTTGATGTCTGAAAATGTTGATTGTTCCTTTTACAATTACGATTCTCATACCATGTGGTCCACTCTCAATCCAAAACGGTTGATGTGTTGCAAAGGGATGGAGATGGATTGATCAAGATTCCGGTAATGTTATGCCTTCGTAGCTCAGCAATGTAAAACTTCAAACATAGGTGGTCTTATGGTAGGCTAAATATTAATAGATTCAAAAAAACACGTACCAGTTTGTTTTTTGAAATTTTTTATCAGTGGTCTAGTTGTAAAGAAATAAAGTGAGCATAACATGTTAGGTACATCGTGTCGTAATATTCCCTAACGAAGCATGGAACGCTTTGAAGCAATTGTTTTGCTTGTTGTAGCACAAAGCCACGCTACATTTTTCGCACACTGTTTGTGGCACGGTGATTTCGATTATCGCAAACTTTAGCCACACCCGAATCCTGCAATCCTGCAATAAGTGACTTTCTAACAAATGTTTATCCAACTAATGCCATCTAGTTTGCAATCATTGCACTTAAAAACCATAGAACGGTTTGTAGCCGTCGTGTGATCTTCATTTAAGGGGGCAGATACCTTTAGGCGAGGAAAAAATGGCTGATTTGCATGTTTTTTTTTAAAGAGAACATATTTCGTCATCATTTTTGGGACTTAGGGTGTGTTTCATCATCACTTTTGGCTGTTACATATTATTTTTATTAACCTCCGAAAATAGCGGAGGTATGCCACGGTCCCCTAAACGGTTTGCAGCGGATGTTGGCAGACGGCGTGAAGAGTTGCGTCGCAAGATTAATCTGCAAAAAAACCAACAGCTTTTTTTCTCAGTGACGCTCACACGCAGAATGAGAACCAAGAAAAAGTGAAAAATGTTGAAAATCAATGAAATTGTCCACTTTTAAACAAGAAGATTGAATTTTCCGAAAAAATGGCTACGTTGCGCGATAAACAATTTTTAAGTTTGGATTTTCAAAAAAAAATAGGTTCATGTTTTAGACAATACAATTAGAAATATTCAATTTCTAATTTCATCAGAATCGGTCGATTGGTTTTTTAGCTATACGTCACGCCAGTTTTAAAAGGGCAGTTCCAAAGATCGTGCCATAACCCCGCCATTTTTAAAGATTCATTTTTTTGTAAATACCACCTAACGGTCAAAAGTAGTAATAAAACATACCATAAATGTCAAAAATGGTGAACAAATATTTCCTTTAAAACAATAATGACCCAGCAAATTTTTCCTCCCCAAAAGTAACTCCCCCGTTAAAAAAGGATAAAATCCCGATATGCGATTTTGCGAGGACTCAGATGGTTTGTTACAGAACTGTCACACAGTGATATGAAAGGCTAACACGTTGAGATTTTGCGATACTTACGTAAAAGAGGTATTCAGTTATTATACTGCTCAACTTTTATTTAAAGGTACGTTCTAATAAAAAAATACGATAGACTGAATTAAAACAGATTGTGGCTGTAAATTAATGAACATGCGTCCTAAGATCCCGGACGCCCACATCTGTCTTCTGGTACCAATTGCTGACCAATAAATAATGGTACACTGTGAGAAAAGTGTATAGTATTTTTTTTAAATGCGTAGGGTCAAAGGAAGTATAGTCGAATTTCCCATAGTTTATTGTCACCGCAATCATAATATGGTTAACAGAACGATAAGTGAAAAATCTAATATCAAAGTCAAAGTCGGATACCTAACTATTGTGAAAATATTAACTGAATTAACTATATCGATATTGTAAAGCCTTTCACAGCAGTTAATAGTTATTTCAGGGATACTAGATAATCCAACATAGTACCAAAACGGTATAATTAGATAGACGCTTAGAGTTGTGTTAACCATATTATGATTGCGGAGTCAATAAACTACAGGGAATTTAACTATGTCCACTTTTACCATGGGCGTTTTTTAAAATAAATACTATGGACATTTTTCTCAGTGCAAGTTTGTACTATTTATATAGTTAGCATTAACACTTGTTGAGTATAAATTGTTACAAGATCTTACGAAAAGTGACTATACGAACGGAATTATGGTAATCTTATAGTGAAGACGTGAATCATCTGTGGAACGTATCAATAAAGTAGAGACAGCGGTAGCACGCTATGATCGATATAAATATATTAGCACATTAATTTATCAAGTTTTAAAATTCGATATTTCAACAACTATTGCGTTGCGTCAAAAATCAATTTAAGCAGTGACATACATTATCAAAAAGACGATCTGTACAAAATTCCACCTATATCGGAGGTGAAAACTATTCGGAATTGCAGCTGGAATTACTTTTATCTGTTATGCCGAATCTACGATTGAAATAACATAGGTACTCGATAGCATAGAGGCAGCGTGCGTAGTTATGGATAGTCAAGTCGTAGGTTCGAATCCATCCTCCGGCGCAATATTTTCTTCAATAGGAATCATTTCAGGAGGTCAGGGAATGACGACAAATTATGATCAACAATCATAAGGGTCTTTCAATTAATCATTTTTAAATTTATGAAATATTATATACATTTAGTAGACATGCCATTCAATATGGTAACAATCACTATTTTTTGATAGTGTAAGGAAATATCGATGTTATGAAAACCTACTATGTTATATAGCATTGAACGATCAACGTATGCCTGTAAGATTGTTGGTTGCGGTTAACATATCAGCATAGTTAACACAACTGCTAAAATATCGTAAGCAGTACTATATTTTAGGCAGTAACCATGACTGTAAAATATTGTTCTCCCTTCAGGGTAATATAAAATATGGTTGACATATGGTTAAAGTTACCATACGTTTCTCTCAGTGTAGTACCAAGTAACGACGCCAATGGTTTCGATTCATCGTTTCATCTATATCTGCAAAGCAATCTAGGAACGCTTAACGTGCCGCGTGTCTGTATGCCCTCGAGAAATGTTGTCCGTGCAATGGAAACGCACCAAGTTAAGAACTATTCTGAAAAAGGATTGAAGCGTAGTCTTCATTTGGCTGATTGTTCGAGTATTAAAAATTTTCCGTCAACGAGCTGAGAATATTCATACGATAACAATGGATTCACGGATGAGCAAAGCATGATTAGCACTCTAGTCGAAGCAGTAGAAAGTGTGTCTCGTTTAACGTCTTGCACCGTCGAAGAAAAAAGCGATCATTAAGAAAGGCGTCTCGTATTCGTCTGCACTATACACGATACATATGTAGCCCAGTGATTAATGTTTTCTGCACACAAAAACAACAGCGTCGAAAAGAAACGGCATTCCTTATCGCGCCGATACTTATATTCCTTTGTTATGGCAAGGCACGTGTCGACGCACATCCGTCGCCATAATGATGAAATATAAGTAGTGATATGATAAGGAACGACGCGTGTTTTCGACGCTGTTTGGCAAGAACTTACCTAAGCGGGGACATGCCTTGGCAATCTTTGCACAAATGCAGCCACAGACGTATTTAGTCCCAACAATACGAGCTTGAACTCACGACAAAGATTTTCACTTCGTGAAGAACGTGAGCAAGCTTCTTTCTTGCAGATTTTGTCATTGTGTTGTTTTCCACGAATGCCGCCTGCTTTGTTGCGTTTTAAACTATTTCGGCCGATTGCGAGTGCATATTTCGCCATGCAAAATCAACTGCCCGGTGGGTTTCACTTTTCCTAGGGAAAAGAGGATTCTTTTGTGGAAGCTGACATTTAAGTCCAACCAGAACGTATCAGCTTCGTATGGGTCTGTATCAACTTATCATTTGGCACAATGTATCGAAGTATTGTGGGAAAAATCTCAAAAGAAGGTATCTATAAAAAATACTTAAGGGTGATTGGGGTTTTTCAAGAATATTCGTATTGACGTGAATGAAGGACATATGTCTAGTGTGATATAATATTGTCCAGAATAACTCACGTATCAATGAACAACCATCGGTTGAGTTCTGATACTAAGGAAGTCGATATTTAGGAATATGGAAGGGTGGCCAATCGAGCCCGAATTAGGTAATAGCCCTATTTGGTCCTTACTTCTACTCCCTACTTTCCATTATTACTGCTGATGGTACTGTTAAATGGCTGCTGCCATTAGGCCATTGACTGTCTACATTGCGACAATCCGACCACTGCGCAATAGCTATAGTCATCGCCATTGGTCTGTTTTATTCAAGTCGTATAACGAATTCGTAATTCCCAAAGGCCTTGGCGCCTCTCGCGGCCTAAGGCAGAAGCTCTACTAGTATAGTAAACTAGGTCAAAATACATTGATGATCCATTGAAAATGGATAATAAAAATAAATTGTCGTTCCATAAGCCACCTAAAGATAAAGTTTTTTGTTAAAGTGGTTGTTGTCCCTGAAAATGACTCTCTTCGGGCCATCAAGGCAAGTTTGTAGTAGAGATACTTTTAGGCCAGTTACTCAACAAGATTTTTTCTTTCCAATTTTTTATCTTTATAAATAATAAATCGAGCAATTTCAAAAGTTATTTCTGTTATGTACAAAGTATAAATATAATTTCAAACGTCCCTCGTGAAAAGTATGCTCTGCAAAATAGGATTACTCCTTCTCGAAACCGGCGCGTAACTCTCGTAACCTTAAGGGGTCTTCTCACTTTAGACGCTAAAAAAAGATATTTTCATGACCGTTTTTTGATAGGTTTATAGTATGGATATCGATATAAGAGTTGTTACACTTAATAAATACACTTTCAAAATACGTAAGAAAATGTTTTTTTTTTAAATTTATTTAATTCACTATTTATAGACGAAAATGGTAATTTAAAAATGTCCTAAAAAATTGTAGGTCTGCGCTGTTGATGAAAACTCGGAGATAGATCATCCGAAACAAAAAAATCAAACGGTTTTAGATTCAGTATGTTAATGGTTATAGCGCATATCATATGATTTTTGATACATGCATAAACAACAAAATGGCGGATATTTTACGAAAAAAAACGTGTTTTTTCACCGTTTTTGGCAAAAAAATAGTAAATATCAAAATTTTAAAAAATCCTTGATATGCGCTTAAGCTATAGTAGTAAAGAATATGTGCTTAACATTTCATACGGATCATTTTAGTAGTTTCGAAGATTTTGTCAACAAGCCGTCAAAAAACGTTTTTTTCGAGGAATACGCGTTAAAAATTTGTTTGGGTTACATAAATACATAGAAAATGCTTTTATGTATCTCGAAAGTGTATTTATTAAGTGTAACAACTTGTATATCAATATCTATAATACAAACCTATCACACATCATGAAAATAGCCTTTTCAGCGTCTAAAGTGATAAGACTCCGAAAAAAATCTAAATCCAGAGCTGACGGAGCTAAAAAAGAGCGGAAAATAAATCATTCAGTAATTCAATTGCAGTCGCATCTTTACAATCTAAGATGGAGGTAAAACCAATAGCCAACTCGCAGGAAATCAAGAACGAAGTAATTGATTACGTTTAGGGCTGCGCCACCTCTAGGACGTAAAAATTGTGAATAGAAGTGCACCGAATTTTACTCGTGTACTAACTTTTTTCGAGGATCACCCTTCATCCACGAACTCGGACCTTCACAGTCATTAACAGCGGTCAATGAAAAGTCCACCAATAAGCCTACCAATTGGAAGTAAGCCTACCTATTTGGAAGTATCAACGCAGTCACACTAAGCACAGCCCTCTCCCGCGTCACCAGCTTTACCGCACCAAAAAGCGACGGCCAGTCCTCAGTGGAAAAGGGCTACCACAAGAGAAGACTACCCGTTAGCCTCACAAACGCAGGATAGGTGTATGTAACACTAGGATCGCTCGTAACTCACGAGAGTGCAACACACTCGCTCGAAAGTACATAATATTCTGTTTAAGTAACATATCAACGTTCGTGGGAATGTAATACATGTTAGGAGGTGAGAACGCTTATGGCATACCTACGGCAACATGCTTCTCTTTGTACCATTACCTAGTAGTAGCAGGTATATACCGTAACGTATCCAGGTATATCCTTGCAAGGATTCGGTCTCGCATTCCTCGCGAATCTTTGCTCCTGCATACCTCACCAACTTACCTACTCACCTACATACACTTATTGTAACGAAGCAAACGGAGCACTCTCACCAGTGCCGATGTCGACGTAATCGGAGGACGCGTTTCCCAACTGTTTTCGCACCAGGAATGGGCAATCTTCATTGATGTATCGAACATTCATTTTTCGCACTTTAGGTATTTCGTACCGTGGATTGGGGTTACTTTGATCAATTTCGAAATGAAAATCAATATATTTCTTTAAATAATATCGCAAAAAAATGTTTTCAATGGAAACATCAAATTTTATTAATATTTTTATCTTTCAAATTACAATCTAAAATATTTAAAAATAAAAGAGAAAAAAATAATCAGTCATGATCAAAGTTATACTGAGATTGGGGTTACTTCGATACCCCCCCTTTTTCTTAATGAAAATCGGAAGTAATCCCATATAAAGGAGCATTTTTCCTAAAGAAGAAAAAAAAGGTCAACGGGATCGAAAGGTTCAACGATTTTTATTATTTTGGGGTTACTTTGATCGAACAAATATTACAATTTTACTTCTCAACATCAACTTTATTGATAAGCAACTGATATTTTATATTTATTGATGCTGTAACACATCCATAAACTTCGAAACATTAAAAAACTAGCAAAAAAAGTTATAATACTTATGTCTATCTAGGTGTCTAAATCGCAAAACGATAGCACATTGGTTTTATTACGAACATGTTTCACTTAAACTAGGTCACGTACGGAATCACACTAATTGCAGAATTGTAGGTTAAGAAATGTTCCTAATGAAAAGATTAGGAACATTTCTTAACCTACAATTGAAACCTGCAATTTAAAAATTATCCAAATTCGAAAATCCCTGAGATTACTTCGAGACTAGCAATAAAGATAATGAGTGGGATGAAATTGATCAATTATCAAAGTTACCCTGTCGAAATGATCAGAGACACCTCAACAAAACAACCGTCGCCCATAAAATATAATCACTTTTTGTGATAATGAGTTATCACAAAACTAGTATTGTGATACCTCACGAAATAATATGGGTAAATATTCGGAAGTGGGGCTCCTGCTAGAACCAGGTTAATTTTTTTTTGGGTTTGCTTGGGGATGTTCGGGGTTGTTTGAGGTTATTTCGGATTGTTTGGGTTTTTTTGAACCCTTGAACAAAATAAGCCTGTTTCTAGCAGGAGCCCCACTTCCGAATATTTACCATAACAAGTATTATCAGTATATTTAACTATCACAAAAGTGACAAATAAGTTATCACTTTTTGTGACAATGAGTTATCACAAAACAAGTATTGTGATAATTCATTATCACAATACTTTCGCTAAATCATTTCCGAGTTCGCATTGTTCTGTTGAGTAATCACTTCTACCACTGTCCGCATAATTACCAATACAAACGTCAATCAGCGATGAACCCAACCAATGTGAATGTCGCGATATCCAGTGGGTTTCTACGTTTGATATCTACTCTATTAGTGGATTCGACACTAAGTATCGTTTTATATCCGTCACTATTTGAATCTGCATTCTCTACCATTTTGTTATACGCCTTTGAGTTTCACGAAAAGGATTCGATTGAAGATTTTACGGGCAGCCGCAAGTATCCTGTTACCTCTTCGCTTTCATCCTAGAGGAAAAAAAGGTAGTGAGACGTAAAGGGTCGGGAGTGACTCGGCCAGCGAGAGAATGCCCCACTCGCGACCAGTATCTTTGAGGTTACCTACAGACGGGTTCACGTATTTATCTATGAACACGGCAATTCACTCAGGGGAACAAATATGTGAATAGCGGGTACGAAAGTAGACGAGGAACACTATATATTTATGCCACTTACAAGTTCGGGAAGTGCTCGTCGTACTTTGCACCGTTGATCCGTGCGACCTCGCTTGTCCTCTGCCCCCCGATCTCCAGCAACTGAATAGAATGGAGATTGTACTACGTCGATGCTCCCTAACCTTGTAGCACCTTGGCTCATCCCAGTTAACCTGGACGCGAACAAGACCCCATGTTTGCAAATATTGGCTCTCCGGATTTCTGGGCATCTCTACAGTGGCCGAGTGGTTCGCGCACACACACACACACACACACACACACACACACACACACACATGTTCATACAGGGTGTCCTATTTTAAATGCGCATCTCAAATAAGTTGCGCAAATGATGTCATATAAGAAAAGTTATGGAACAAAAATGTTCAGTTTTGCGGAAGACATTTAATGGGGATATTGGAAAACAATGTCAATTGTCTATGAGACCTCATCATAGTTTTAATATTTTAAGGGGCTACATCTACCTAGAGGCCTGAAAAAATGGGCAACTTCCGAGATTTTTTTCCCTCAGATATGGTTGGTCGAAAAGAAACGCATTTTTTAACACAAATATACATATATTGAGAGCGTTTTAAAAAAATCACCAAAAATTATAGAAAAACAATAAAAACATGGCCGCGACCTTTAGCGGTTATAAAAATATGGCCATACCTTTACTACATTTTCCAGCTTAAACGGTCCATCTGAAGTCGGAAAACCAAACGGGTTATTCAAGTTAACAATAAATACGAGTCGTTGACGATCGTCGATTTTCAAAATCATCTTTTTTACCAACGTGGCGACGAACAGAGATGGGCAAAAAGTAATTAAATTAACCATTAACAATGACAATTTACTATCGTAATTAATAATTAAATTACTTGGTAACAGATTACGGAAGCAACTAGTTACCACAAATGCCAAGTGTAATTAATAACTCTGTAATTTAATTACATATGGCGTTGAAAATGGAACCCGTAAAAGAACTATCAATGTACACGAAGCAATTTAAGAAACTAATTGAAAAAGTAACAAGCGAAGGAAGGGATGCGAGTGGAAACGATATGCAAAACGTAAATAGAATATAAGTATGTTTAAGGAAAACCTTGTAAGGGGAGAGAAATATGATTTCGTCGGTGTAAACACCCTGAAGGGGTATACCTGAAATTGAATAGCTTTGATTGATGAGCTTGATTAATTGAAAGCTAATCTGATACAAATCAATCGATTACATATTAATGCAATTAATGTAATGGTGCGTTTACAAAAATCAGAGTTACAGTTCTTGCAATTCACGATTGCGAGTGGACCTTACGTATGGTTATTCATGTAATTGCATGTTACAGCAGTGTGCGCTCTTTGCGTGCGTACCAGACGCAAAATTTGTGTGTTTCTAAAATTGCCAGTCGCGTACACACCACACTTGATCCAACTTTGGGGTTAAGGAGATACTTTCTCCTATATTATGCCATGAATAATAACAACGTAATTAGATGGCAAAGTATTCAAATATATTCTAATCTGATTACTTTGTAATTAAATACATTATAACAGATTACATAATATGTAATGAGTAATTTAATTACAATGTAATGAAATGCTATTTAATGATGTTACTCTGTAATTGAATTGCTTTGTAATCAGATTAATAATGAAATTACAATGTAATTTAGATATGCCCATCACTGGCGACGAATTGGAACCCGAGTATACAAAAAACTATCAAAAACGTCGTCATTTTTACGTAACTATTAACAAATGAAGATCGATTTGAAAAAAGAGAGATCGTCAACAACCTTTAAATGTTTTTCATCGTATGTCCGGTAAATTTTGAAACAATCCATCATGTGGTTCTCGAGATATCATGTCCACCGACTTTGAAAACAGTGCTTCAAAAAAAAACGCGTTTTAAGGTGCAGTATGGTACTGCTACCGATCGGCCAGTCAACTGCTAGAAGCTGTAGCTCATTCAATTTCAGAAACATTTCAATTAAACTTTCAGCGAACATAGCTAAAAGGTAATACTATCGAATAAGAATATTTTTGGGAAATGCAATTTTGTGACCGACCTAGGCAGATGTAGCTCCTCAAATAGGAATTACAAGGTCTTGTACAGCCAAAATGTATCTGATTTGAAAACACATCTAAGAAAAGGTAAACATTGCGTTACCTAACATGAAAAAGTAGGAAGTTATGACGGTGATAGAAGACTGATTTAAGAAAAATCCTAATCCGCTAGTTAAACAATAAATACATAAGAGCTTTAGGATCCGTTCGCATAAATTGAGAATACGTTTACATAAATGTGGCGTAATACACTATACGCAATAACTAATGCATCACTCTTTTCAATAATGGAATGATTGCATAAAAAAACATTTTCGTTTTTAAAAATTGCGGTTGGAACTTGTTTTTAAAACATATGAAGTGACTGTGCTTATAAGTATTTCTATGAGCAAAAACAGAAAGTGAAAAGTATTGCGCACCTTCAAGTTCGTGCATGGAGACCAAAAAATGGTTTGAGTTAAAAGAGCTGCTACAGTTTTGAAAAACTTTCCGATTCAAATTCATTATTCAGCAAGGCTTGCGTACGAGATCCCAACTGAAAGTGAAGAACATGAAGATTCAGAACGTACCATCGGTATTTGCCTGCAGAATACGGACACACCAGATTAAGGGGGGATTGTCTTTTTTTTCGCAAAATTTACCGCTTTTTGGGAATTTTTTTGTGAAGAAAGTATACAACGGAAAACTTGTGAAACTTGGCATATAGTTTTATTGATCTGTTTACTACATACAAAAAATTTTTTAAACAATTTCATAGAAAAATCCGCCTCCCACCCCCCTCGACGCGCGATGGTCCTTTTTGGATGGTGTGCACGATTACAGCCATCACGTTCATCCTGCAACAAACACCCAAAAAGCATTTTACTTTAGACACATATAGCTATCGTTCGATGAAGGGGAAAAAAAAATTGACGATTTGGTGACGTTTTGAACTTGAAGTATCGATTTTTCGAAAAAAATTGATCTATTTTTTGTTATAAATAAAAAACTATTAAACGTATTGCTTTTTTGCTTCATCAAACGATAAAAGGATGTCAGCTGAGCATTCTGTCCAAATTTGAAGGGCAATCGGTTGAATAGTTTTTGAGAAATCGTGCACACCATCACAAAAGGACCATCGCGCGTCGAGGGGGGTGGGAGGCGGATTTTTTGATGAAATGGTTTAAAATTTTTTTTGTATGTAGTAAACAGATCAATAAAACTATATGCCAAGTTTCACAAGTTTTCCGTTGTATACTTTCTGCACAAAAAAATTCCCAAAAAGCGGTAAATTTTGCGAAAAAAAAGCCAATCCCCCCTTAAGTTCGTTTTTATATATGGTCTTTTCGATAAAAAGAATTGTAAGCCGAAATGCATAACGGTGGGCATGGTGGGAACAATGGAAAGAAGGATTTCTTATCGACATGTTTCAGCGTTCCTTAAGGGGTTAGGCGATACTTATACTGTGACGACCCGAAAATTACGATTTAAAAAAAAGTTAATTTTGAAGGAATGAGTAAGATGATTGAAAAATCGTTTAGACACTTACTTGCATGTACAAAGTGTTCATGCATCTGTACATGTACATAATTTGCGTGGGCAACAAAAAAGTAGGATACCAACATTTTTTCTAAAATATGAATAAATGAAAGAAATTATAAACAACCTCGTGAAGGGCCTTTTGAAGTGAGGGGTGAACGGCGTACTTGATTGATCTGGAACAAAAAAAAGGTTTTTTTCTCTTAAAATACATAATATTGACTAAGACTTGACCGAGCTTGTTTTTTAATTGAGTATCAAACATACAAAAAAATTATTGTTTTTTCGGAAAAATGACATCATTACTGATAATAATTAAAGCAAAAAAAAATGTTGAGAAAAAAAACGTTGGTCAAGACTAAACTACTATTAGACTGAATAAGTGTACCAAATTCCAAAAGAATCCGTTCATTGAAGTGTTATTAGCAGTTCAATCGTTGTAATTATAGGTTCACCTTTAATCTGCGATTCATGCACCATATGTTGGACTTTCCTCTTCAAGTTAAGGGCACTGTAAACATCTAAAATTAAGTAATTTTTCTCACCTTTTTTTGGTGGCCGGAAGGACAAGTAGAAGGATAATGATATTCAAGGATGTTATTAGTCACATCTTCAAGGCAACAAAAAGAAATTATATTATAAAATTATACAATATGGTGACGCTGGAGACCTTCTTGTATTAAAGGCATGTTGTATTGGAGACGCTCTGCGGCACGCACTGTAATTGACGCAAATTTGAATATGGGAAAAAAATAAAAAACTATATTATTTTACATGAGTATAGCTACTGAAATACGTAGAGAATTTTGAAAATATGCATTTTTGTGTAATTGGCAAGCATTTAAAGTAAAAACTCAATTTTCGACAGAAAAAAGAACAATCACTTGTTAATAACTAATGCTATAATTAACTCATGGAAAATCCCGTACGTATTTCACTTTGGAATATTTTTTAAAGATGTGCTCAAAATTTGGAGTGAAAAGAATGAAAATTGTTGGAGCTATGCTGCGTGTCGTTTTGAAAAATTATGTTCCGAGAAAAATGGTCGACGCCTTGCACACGGGCCAGCCACGGCCACCGCAGATCTACACAGGCCTGCGACCTTTGTTTTACAGGTACGAAACTTTTCCCTCTTAATCTAGATGCTTCAAAGTACCTCTTAAGCCAATTTAAAAGACATCAATAATTTGAAAATTCTACAGTGGTGTTAGCCCTTAAGCTGTCTCAAGTAACTATCGATTTTTTTTAAATTTCCACAATAGCCTAACCCCTTAAAGTCACGAGGTGTTACTATATCGTGTAAAATGTTCAATGAATCAGCTATGTGCGTATTTTTGTCTCGTGATGCTTGTCAAGGTAAGACGTACACAGATAAGCTGAATACATGCCTTGAACCATCTTCAGCAGATGCTCTTACGTAAGTTAAGGATGTTGAGTCCCAAATCGTAAATGATGATAAAATTCTGAAAATTTGGTATGTTTTTGTATAAAGTATTTCAGAGGTCGTGTAAAAATTTCACGACAATTAGGTAGCTCGTTATTGAACAATTAACATTCACAAATTAAACGCTGTCTTATGGAAACTGATGTAACTTTGCAATAAGTTTTTTTTGACCTCTCAATTTTGTAATATCTATAATATACTGAAAGCAACGGAAACAAAACGAAGTTTATTCGTAAATTTTTTTTAATTTCTTTTAAAAATTGTTCTTAACAAAATGTTAATTTTTTAATAACGAGCTTCCTAATCGTCGTGTAATTTTAACACGACCTCTTAAATACTTCATACAAAAACATACCAAATTTTCAGAATTTTCTCATCATTTTTTATTTCAACCCTTAAGGAGGTTCTAGTAATGATGATCGAATTCTGAAAATTTTGTATGTTTTCGCATGAAGTATTCAGGAGGTCGTGTAAAAATTTCATGACGATTAAGAAGCTTTTTATTGAACAATTAACATTAACATATTTCATAGGGACTCAACATCCTTAAGAAATATCATTTTATTTAAAAATAAAAGACATATCCATTTGTGTAATGTGTCTCAAACGAGAAACAAAGCAACAGAATTTTCAAATCGCAATATTATGTGCACAAACTATCCACCGACTTGCCAAAGTTCTAGTATTCATTTTTGGAAAAGTCCTCCAGCTTTCAAATATTTGTCACCACTGTTGGCGCCATATCGCTCGAAGGCAGTCACTTTGGACTTT
Source organism: Ophion costatus (assembly GCA_951751655.1). NCBI lineage: Eukaryota > Metazoa > Arthropoda > Insecta > Hymenoptera > Ichneumonidae > Ophion > Ophion costatus. The sequence continues at coordinate 16,479,951 of OX632361.1, read as the reverse complement.
CACTGTCGAACGAACGCCATTGAGCGGAATATGTTTGTCTGGAAACACGTTTGTTTTGATGTTTAAAATAATAGCTCGCTATTGGGGAGTGGCAGCGCGTAGAAAAGGTACCGAGAGTTCCTTGACACTAATCGTATCGAGATAAATTCTCGACACCGAAGGTCAAGAGTAAAATCTTTTAAGCTGTTTGCTTCTACGTCTATTTTTGATGGAAAATAGTCGTTAGGGTTGAGCTCGCGCATTTAAATTTTGATTACTTATCTACAAGCATTACGGACCGAGTGTTTAACGCTTCAAACGTCCACGAGAAATTCCGGATGCTCTTGGCAATTAACACAGTTTTCGATAGTACTGTTGGAAATCCATATGAATCATTTTTTAAGCTAAATTTTCGCGCGTGCTGCTTTTAGGGTACTTAAAAAGCTTAAACATTTCTCGAAAATATAAGAGGTCTTCCCACTTGAAACGCTAAAAAGGCTATTTTCCATGAATTTTTTTGATAAATTTATATTATAGAGATTGATATAAAGATTGTTGCACTTAAAGCCTTAGGCCACATTAACGGGTATAAAATCATGTGCGAGGTTAACAATCTTTTTCGTATGAAAAAGTGTTTCGCTCATCAAATTAATTACACATCTATTCAGTATGAATATCAAGCTGTTAGAATTTTTTTTTTTCGATGTGCAAAATTGCCGACTAATCGAAGCTTCTCGAAACAGCTTTTTTCCAAATAGCGTGACAAATAACTTCAACAATTTTCACTTGATTTACTTCAAGTTTAAAAGTTATGTTCCTAATTGCATTTCGCAGAGAAGTACGTACGGAATTTCTGATTAATCGAAATCTTCATTTTATGAGCAGTTATAACGAAATTTTTCACTGAAAATTCATTTCCAGTTCAAATACTTACAAGTTTTGGATAAAAAAATCTTTTTTAAATTCCGTACGTACTTCTCTAGGCATTTTCATGTAGATTGACGAGAATTTTTGTTTTTTTTCTAGGTAAAAAATTGTGGATGGTAAATGTCACACCGCGAAGCACCTAAAAAAAGATAACAAAAGAAAGTATTAGTAGTCGGCCATTTTATACATCGAAAAAAAATGTCTAACAGCTTGATATTCATACTAAATAGATGTGTAATTAATTTTATGAGTGAATCACTTTTTCATGCGAAAAAAAATTGTTAAATTCGCACATGATTTTATACCCGATACTGTGGCCTAACGCCTTAATAAATACACTTTCGAAATACATTTCAAGAAAAATTATTTATTTAAGTCGCTATTGATAGACTAAAAAGGTCGTTCAAAAAATGTCCGAAAAAAATTGTAGGTACGCTGTTGATGAAATCTCGGAGATGGATCATCCGAAACAAAAAATCAAACGTCTTTAGATTCAGTATGTTAATGGCTATAGCGTATATCATACGATTTTTCGTATATGCAAAAATAACAAAATGGCGGACATTTTTTGGAAAAAAAAAACAAAAAACGTGTTTTTCCACCGTTTTTGACAAAAAAATAGTAGATGTCAAAATTTTAAAAAATCCTTGATACGACTTATAGCTATAGTTGTAAAGAATATGTGGTTAAAATTTCATAAGGATCGGTTCAGCAGTTTCGAAGATTTTATCAACAGCCGTCGAAAAACGTGGTTTCGAGAAAAACGCGTTTAAAGTTTGTTTGGGTTACATAAATAAAGAAACAATTTTTTTAAATGTATTTCGAAAGTGTATTTATTAAGTGTAACAACTTGTATATCGATATCTATAATATAAACCTATAACGAAAACATTCATGAAAATAGCCTTTTTAGCACCCAAAGTGAGAAGGTCCCTTAAAAATGCTAACACATGCCATCCTTATTGGATTATTTATGGACATTGCATTCCATTGGGTGGGCGATTGAAGGTTCCATTTTCCGAAATGACATTTTAAAAATATTCGCTATTATCGATGGTGTAGTAATAGATTTCTTTTATTTATCTAAATCTTTCCATGTCCCTTTTTTTATCTAGGCGTGTTAAACTTGCCTGCTGCGACACGAAGCGTCAAGATCTAGTCGAATTACCCAATTATGTGTACTCGCCAGATTTATATATTTTATCATCGGTTTCTTCCGTCTGCGTTTTTTTTCTCACTATTTGCCTCCTTTTCATTTGAGATTCGTAAAGGCAAACTTATTATGAGTTTCCTTATGTATTTAGTATTTGTAAGGTTCCATAACCACTCGAATTCCTTATAACTCCGTCATGCCTGTGCGTCTGTTTGTCACAGCGGAGTGTTTCCCTCTCACTGTGCTTGTGATTTTTTATTTACAAGCCTATAATAGCTCATAAAATCGCATTTAGTGAACAATTTGAAGTAAAATCGTTGGAGTTAATGTAGAATATTTTATTTACGAAAGAAATAAACAAAGAGTCTTGACGAACCATATTTTCGAAACAATTCGTTAAATTTTACGCATAAAATAATGGTGTTATCGATTTTTTAAGGGGGGAGATACTTTGAGGTGACGAAAAAATTAGCTGATTTTCATGATTTTTTTTAGAAGGTCTTCTTCTTTCTTCTTCACCATTTTTGAGACTTAGGGTACGTTTTATTACTAATTTTGGCTGTTACATGTTTTTTTTTTGTTTATCCAAAACAATGGCGGAGGTATGACACGGTCTTCTAAACGGATTGCGGCGGATGTTGTCGAACGTCGTGACTCGTAGCGTTGACGGAATTAACCTGAAAAAAAACCAACGACGATTTTTCTTTCGTTAATACTCCTATGCTGAATATGAACCAGGAAAAAGTGAGAAATGTTGAAAATCGATGAAACGGTACGCTGTGGAACAAAAAGATTGAATTTTTCGTAAAACATGTCTACATCGTGGCTAAAAATATTCTCTTTTTAAATTTACATAATATTTAGGGTCATGTTTTAGACAATAAGTTTAGAAGGATTTATACCAAATTTCATAAGCATCGGTCGATTAAATTTTTATCTATACGTTACGCCAGTTTTGGAAATGGAGTTTAGAAGACCGTGCATTTTTAAAGATTAATAAAAAAAATAGCATATCACAGCCAGAAGTAGTAATAAAACATACCTTAAGTCTCAAGAAGGATGACAAAAACTTTCCTTAAAAAACAATTATGAAAATCAGCAAATTGTTTCTTTTCCTAAAGGTATCTTTCCCCTTAATTCTATCGCTAATACCCACCGGACTGATTTGCAAAGTTTTTACTCGGAAAAAAGTTATTATTTATTAGTGTTTACCTAACGAGCTACGGAATCCCACTGAGTGTGATCCAACGCACACTTGACGGCCTTTTCCTATCATTTCTGTTTTAGTCTGCGAGACGTCCTGTTGATATTATGTCCGTGCCTTGTTGAATTTTGAAAAAGGATGTTGAGTTTACCAGGACGTAGATAAAGTATTCTCAAATATTGTAGACTACCAATTCGGGTTTCGAGCTGACCATAATACCATTTCCCCCAATCGTCGAAATCAATGTGTACTCCGAACGAAATATGAGCAGACGCGAATACTTCCGTGATTAGCGAATGGAATGAAGAAAGTGGAAGACGAATATAGATTGGGGCGCATTGGCCTCTTCCCATCTAACGCAACCTTTTATACGCCTTGGATTACAGACCATATCGATCCACTCGTCAGTCCCCTTCACAACGAGAACGGATCAATAAATTAATCGAACAGTACTGACAATGGATTTCTCTTACGAAGAAATATCAGTTCTAAAACTTGAAAAGTTCCTCCGCAAGTACCGTCTAACGTCGCTGTTACATCACTCGCCTATTTGGTATTTGGGTTTATGCGTGAGGCAAATGGTACGTATGGATTTCGATCACGTATGGGTTTGGATCACCATAAAGTAAAGCAGAAGCATGAAATGAACCTCAACATCGAGGGAAGAACTTTAACAGAATCAAATGAAATTTTGTTAAAAACTCGGCCTACTTTTTATATTTAATGGAATAATACATTTACTGCCAACAAGCGTTTCAATGCTTACATTACTACTTACATTAGTAAGTAATACTGTAATTACATATTTACATCAGTAAGTAATACTCTAATGACTTACTTATATTCGTAAGGAATAATGTAATTACTTACTTATATTGGTAAGTAATTATGTAATTATTTGCTTAGATTAGTAAGTAATAGTGTGATTACTTACTTACATTAGTAAGTAATACTGCAATTACTTACTTATATTAGTAAGTAATAATGTAATTGCTTATTTACATTAGTAAGTAATATTGTAATTACGTACTTACATCAGTAAGTAATAATGTAACTACGTCCTTACATTAGTAAGTAATAATGAAATTACTTGCTCACAATAGTAAGTTATGATGTTATTACTTACTGACATTAGTAAGTAATGATGTAATTACTTACATTAGTAAGTAATGATGTAATTACTTACATTAGTAAGTAATGATGTAATTACTTACTGACAATAGTAAGTCATAATGTAATATATATAATACAACTTACATTAGTAAGTTGTATTTTAGATTTATTGGAATACTTTTTATATTTATTGGAATGCTACATTTGCTTCGAACAAGTATATCGTTTCATTTGACTGTAATGAAATTTTGTTCAAGTTTGGATAATCGTTTTCATTCCTCGCGTTTGAATTATTTAATTCAAACAAATAATCTATTTCACCATAGGAGACTACTGCGTCTAGTAGAAGGACATATGTCTTTGCTTCAACGAAGTTTTGTAACGGAAGGAATACGATAACGAGTTTGTATCAAGGAAGAATTCCATCTTCTAAATTGCCTTTCAACAATACGAATTGGTATTTATAATTCGCTATATGCAGAGATACAGAGTTAGCGTTTTTTGGATAAATGACATTGCAATGGCATTTTCACCATTCCTGTTTGCGATTTTAACGGGCAACCTATTTTCTTCTAAGTTATCACCCCTGCTAACCCCTATCAATTATATCAGGCTTTACTTTACATTATTTCTGGCGTCTTGTATTCACATAGTTGTATCAGTATTATAGTTTTTTCTTGACCCTGACAAAGTTAACTCCTCACATCTCTGAATTCTTTGTTTTCCTCCCACAGTGTTCTTTAGTAATGAGTCATAAACTATAATCTAAATAAACCCCATACAATCCCAAAGAAGGCACTTGCCAAGTCCAAATAAGCTCAGAAAATAATGTAAGACATATAAATTGCGGCGAAAGCAAACCCATATAAAGCCGTCAAATTGTTTCGACCGAATTCGGAATAAATTGAACAGATTCCAAGTACCATTGATTGAGCCTGTAAACGCATACGAAAAAGGGCAAATGAAGACAGGCATAGAATTTGAAAAGGTACGAAAGTTCAATAAGGGATGTGAGTGGAAAGTTTACCCAGCTGGGGATATATAGTATACTGTTTATATTTATTGGAATGATACATTTGCTTTGAACGAACCCTTCAATCTATTACAATTTACTAATAAAAACCTTTCATTTCATTGTAATAAAATGTTATTTAATTTTAAATAATCTTTTTTATTCGCTGCATTTGAATTATATATTCAACTCGAACAAATATTCTATTTCGCCATTGAACGTTACTGCGTCTAGTAAATCGACGTTTGCTTGAATCTAATGGTGTTTCATCCAAGCCAATAATCTCGTTCACTTCGGTAACCAGTTGACTTGTGGACCCTTTAGTCGCACTTTCCGAGACATAATTGATTACATCGATCATGTTACAAATATCAGTAAAAACGTTTTTGACTTTGCTGATTTCGATTCAGATACCAAAAAAAGAAAAAGATCTATAATACAAATCTTATTCTGACTTCCGAAATTTATAGGAGTTATTTTATATACATCATTAAGGGTCTGAAGTTTGCGATTATGGAGGGCAACTGAGTTTTTAAGAATTTTTTTTGTGTTGATACTTTTCTTCGATACTTAGACTCCAGGCGACTATTGGAGACCCGATACAGTTCATTCAAAAAGGGGTGAACAGGAATGGTGAAAGGGGTGAACAGGAGGGGTGAAAGTCGACAATAATTGCATCTCGTATAATAAAGATATTCTCATATTTTTTATTCGCGTTTTTTTACTATCTATAAAAAAATATATTGGTAGATCCAAATGAAAATATCGTTGCTTAAAAATAAATAATACAGCAAATGTACTGAATTTAGGTAATTCAAACAAATGGTATAAAAAGCTATAGTTGATTTCATTCCGTATTAAGGATCTGCAAAAGCTTAACATTCGGAAAACACGATGTTCTTTATCGCATAGTTTTGATTACTAGCCTTGGCCCTCGGCTTCAAGTTGCAGAGAAGATTTGGTAACAATCCCAAAAATGCCAGCTGCTCTGCGCTGCGGCGAACCGCCCGCTGCACTCAGTATCCTATTTTCTTTTACTTTTTTCTCGAAATCATGTTTTATTAGATGATACGGCGTAAGTCGTATCGCAAAATCGATTAGTCCGATTCACGTCAAATTTAGACGGATCATAGTTCATAACATTTTCTATCGTATAGTCGGTCGACTTTTTAATACATTTATCCGCTTGTTAAGGCAGGATCCTGCTTTAGGAGGCCTAAAAGAAGCGTTTTTAGGGAATTTTTTTAGGGCAGAAAAAAATAAGCAAGTCTAGCGAACTTTTAAGAATATTTTAATGCATATTTGAACATGATAAACAAATTTTTTTTGGAGAAAAATATTAAACCGCAGCCGATTTTTATGAACATTTGTTCAGCACTTTGCAAGTGCAGTCTACAATCGGGGTGCAAGATGGTGCTCGTAATTTTCGTCTGAAACAAAAAACCAAAGAAAATCTTAATTTTCATATATCTTTCTTCTAGGTGAACTACGGAAAACGCAAAAAATTGTGAAATTTAACATTGTTCTCAAGTTTGAAAAAAATGTGCTTTTTGCACGAAAAAAAATCATTTCAACTTGCTAAAAAAATTGTTTAGAATTTTTTTTCATGAATCTCTTTAATTCACATAGAAGAGAATACAAAACTAAAGCAAACAAGCCCCGGTTCGTTTTGATTGGTCATCTAGTTTTCTTGCAATCATGCACGCCAGTTTAGAAAAACCGTAAAAATGAAAACTTGAAAAAACGCGATTCAAAGTTTACAATTAGAAAAATGTTAATTTTCGATTACTTACAGTAGTAATGCGCTAATCAGCTATTCCTGCTCCATAAAGTAAGCCTTCAGCTTCCTCATTATACTCTTTTTGATGGAGTTGCTCGAGTCTACGGGCCATGCAAGCTTCCTTGCTGGAAAAAGACGTACGTCGGTTTTCCCTCTCGATCCGTTGTGCGTCGACGCTATCCACAATTATTTTATTTAGACCGATTTTTAAATCGAGCAACTGCATGGTATTTAAAACAGCAGAATAACCCTCGTCGAACATTCGTGCAGCCATGTACGCAGCAATTTCAACGATTTTTTGCCCAGAATTTAGATGTTTCGGGCTCATGCGCCAGACAGTGGAGTTAATAACAAATTGAGAAAGTTGTTTTTTTATAGCAAATTAAACGTCTTTTTCTTCAGCTGCCATTGTCGTAATTTTGTACATATCAAAAAAGTATACGGTCACACAAAGGTATTATTATCCCCATACTAAAAGTACACTTTTTTATTTTTAGTTTCACATCACCAAAGTTGCCAGATTCACTTACACCGATTGGCCATACAGCACCGGCAGCACTTTGTATAAATTATAATAACATAATTATTTATCGATATTTTTCTATAAAAAAAAAGCTCGAAGTTGCCTATACTATTTACTTATTGTACGTAAGATCCCGCCCCTGGCATCCCAAACCTCTCATCAGAAAGAAACATTGAAAATCGATCTTTTTTTCAGCCCCAAACTCATAGAGGCGAGTTACGTTGGTTTCAGGCAAACGGTCTAGAGAAATGAATGTCAGTTTATATTCTCTGCGATGGAATTACGATAAAACGGTATTTCGACCGTTTCATATCTACTCCAGATCTTGATGACATGAGCCAATGTCGAGGTAGCCTGAATTGTTGGAAATTGGAATGTAGGAGAGGAGGACGAGGAGATGAGATGGAAGTGCGCGAGGGAGAAGAAATCGCAGCGCTTGCAGGCGGAAAATTAGCATTATGCAAACTATAGGGCGCATCTCAGTGCGGATATGCATCAGCTGACTAAAGTAGATAGATCGAAGTTGCGTGTGTATACGGTGCAAGGTGTACAGGTACGCCTGCGGTTGCTTTCGTAGAATTTCAGCTGGTTAAAAATTGCGTCTCCCCTATGCGTTCAGGGTCCGCGATATCTCTCAGAAAACGCATTGCATATGGCATCGACTTATGCGCCAGAGGCATTGGTGAAAGTGCGGGATCAAAGTTGCCAATGGGACGGTCGTCGTTGTCGTTCTTCTCGTTGACTTGAGCTGCCATTCGTTCTCGTACCCCTCATCGATATGCTCGATCGAACTCGAACGAAAACTCGGTGCCTGCTCGCTAAAATACAAAATTACATAACTATCTTGCCGACAGCGGGTTGAACATTTTTTTTCGCCGGTGGAGCAGTGCGTATCCCGTGTGATCCGTATTTCCAACAACGGCAACAACAAAACACCGTGGAAACGAACGAGCAAAAAAAGGCAAGGCTTTAAACGTCTGTCATCGTTGGTGCAGAGTTTACCAGACGGTAAGCTCGATTGAAGTCGGCAGAAACGAGTTAGCGAGAAAACCAGGAACGGATTTGAAAAGGGACCCAAGCGAAACCGAAACCAACTCTCTCACACGTACAACGCAAAAGTTATATACCTACGGCATGGCGTGTAACCGCCGTGTCAGGTGAAGCAAATTGGAATCGTGAGTCACCGATTTGCTCGTTTTCTTTTATTCCTCATCTTGTTCGATATTCCATGTGCGATGGGCGTACGTTTTGTGCCAACTGGACTAGCAGGGATACGGATGCAAAATAGACGGCGAAAAAAATATGGCAAATAGCCGATGGCGTTCGTACTTGAAACTTTCATATCCTTGCAAATGGAGCGTCGAGGAGAAGAGAGGAAAATGCTCCTTTGCATGATCTGCGCAAAATTATCTAGGCAGATGATTTTCGTGCATATTTATGTTGATTTTGATCAATCATTTAGACTTTTCGCATCTGGAAATGGCTTCCACAATACTATTTACCACAACTCGGGTTTATACGCCGATTTTGATTCCTCAAGATCAGATCGTTGATCACATCCATTCGATCACAACCATTCGATCACATCCATTCGATCACATCCATTCGATCACATCCATTCGATCACATCCGTTCGATCACATCCTTTCGATGACATCCATTCGATCACATCCATTCGATGACATCCATTCGATCACATCCATTCGATTACATCCATTCGATCACATCCATTCGATGACATCCATTCGATGACATCCATTCGATCACATCCATTCGATCACATCCATTCGATCACAGCCATTCGATCACATCCATTCGATGTGATCAACGATTTCAGTAGATTTGTCTCATAATAAGAAAAGCGATCAAGCGTGTGATTATTGTAACGAATGAAACTGCATTGCTTTCACAAAGTTCGTTTTTAAAAAACATTGATATTTCAATATCCACGAGTCAGGCTCAGACGGGAATTTTGATTTCCATAGTCCATCCATTCGGTGTGATCAGCAATTTCAATTGATTTTTCTCATGAGAAAACCGACCGAGGGTGTGATTATTATAACAATGAAAAAAACTATATTGCTTGATCTGTTGCTTATTTTTAAAAACTGTATTTAAATGCATCCTTATTTAAAATGTATAACCATACGAATGACGTCGAAAATACGGCAGATAGAACCTCATCGTCAAATTAAAAATAATTTCTCTAATCTGTTCGTGACGGATTATTTTACCGTGAAACTTTCATTAGCCAACGCTTAATCCGTTAATTGTTCACGTATTATTTCAGCTTGATACGCCAAAGTGTTATAAGAATGTCGGGGGTCGGCCTGATGTGACAGGCAGACAAAAACGAATCCCACGAGATTATAAGGGTTCCCATAGTGCCTACAGAACCCTCAAAGTGGGAAGGGGTGAGGAGCACTTGGTGAGATTCAGGTTATCCGTGTTATTGTCGGTAGACTGAGAAATAACTTTCACGGTACTATACCCTACTTGCTGGAATATTCCGGCTGTTGAATTGAGAGGCGCGGATAAAATGCCGTGGCAGTGTGAACCGCGAACAGGCGCGGCCGGAAATGTCCGTTTTGTCGAGTTAATCCGCATCCGTAACCCACAACTTTTGCACTACAGCTTATATTAATATGGGTAGGCAATGCTATGAGAATTCAATTCAACATATTCGAGGCTAATCGTTTCGACCTGCGGACGGCGAACGAGACGGGAGTGAAGGAACACACCGGCGTATATTTCTACATGTGAATGGCCCTCCGGTAAAAAGGATCATTTCAATTAAATTAGTACCGCTGTTTCGATTAAAGTCTTCTACCTCGGGCTCGTGAGAAACACTTGTTTTCATGTTATATATGATGAACGTTTGATTAAATTCACTTTTCTTTTCAGCCTATACCGAGTTATGGCCTGAATTTCCGTATACTTTCTTTCTTCCTGTATTTCCGCTCTATGTTGCCCCGGTATATCGTGGACTTCATATCACAGGGTTATAAATAATTCTTGATGTGGCAGTAATCCCTGATGCAAAAGAAAATTTGTATGAAGAAAGAATTCCATCATCTAGTTTCCCTTTTAACAATACGATGTGGTATCTACAATTCGTTATCTAAAATTAGCATCGTTGGGATAAATGACATTTCAGTCCAATGGCATCTTCTCCATTCCTGTCTCCGGTTTTTATGGGCAATATGGGGCCATATCGTCAGTTTTCAACTCAGCTAAGTCGTATCCATTCTATCTGGCCTTGCTTTCCATTATTCCTTGCGTCATGTATTCACATACTGGTATCAGTTCGGAAGTTTCTTCTCGTTCCTGACAATGTCAACTCCTCACATCTTCGAATCCTTCGTTTTCCTCCTACAACGTTTATTTATTATCCAAATTATCCAAACCAACCCCAAACAAGCGAAAGCAAACCCAAATCAGACCTCCAGATTGTTTCCAAAGAACGAGAAATAAACGGAACAAATTTTGAGTAATACTGATTAAGTCTGAAAGAGTGGTAAGAAAAAAGGCAAATGAAGACAAGTTTAGAATTCGAAAAGTTACAAAAGATAAACAAGGGATATGAGTGGAAGGTTCACCCAGCTGGGGGTTTGGAGTTAAAAAAAACAGATGGAAGGTACATAGAATATACTCCTATTTACACGTATGCATGTACATGTATAAGTAAAGTAATGCAGGTATAGTTGCATAGATGTGAATGTATTTAATATAAAATGTAGGTAAGATATTGATTGGAAAAACATTCTCACCAGTTATCATAGATCTGGTAAAAAATCTATAGCCTGATATAACGTATCAAGGAAATATATTGCTTCATTACGCCACATTTTTCCATAATATAAACGCACACCTAACAATTGTGATGATTACATTCGTATTTGCAACTTCACGTATCTTCTTTTTCATTACTCACGGCCGAAAACATCTCCATGTAACGGTACATCTTAACGGTACACTAATCATCATCGAATGCAGTTGTATAACTTTATTTTAATTATTTAATCTGATACGCTCTTCAATGTTCCTTTTTTCGACCACTTGTCGTCACATCGCTGCCGTTTGATGTGCGATCCGTCAATCTGTATAATCGGAGGCTTTCAATGCTTACACTCGAAATGTTCACCGAACGCCATTGCCTCGCAAGGGGGCGGGGAGGAAGCTATTCAAAATTGATCGGCTATTACGCTTATTACGGATTCAGTAGCCGCACGAGGTCGTTGTCGAATGGGACACGTTGTCCGCGCGGTGTACGATAGTATCGCTGGGAATAGCCGGTTCATCGTTGTCCCGTAGGCACAAATGCATCGTATGCACATAACTACACACGGAGGCTACGGTTTCCAGCCACCAGCCACCGGTGACATATCACTAACTTAAGTGGTAATGCACCTTGCCAACCGCATCTCATCGCTCTTTCGCGGAACCGCACTTGCGAGCGAAGTACACACATAATCTAGTGTAAATGCCCGTCAGATCTTGGTATATTTATCTACGTTTAAATCGGACGTGAATAACGATCCTTAGAAAAATCTGAGATTTTCATAGCATAAGTGCCCAATGGATATCCATCACCGTTCCATTTATAGCAACGAGGTATTGCAAATTCGCGCATTAATCAAGAGCATCAATTGAATCAAGATACCCTCCCTTTACCGCGCCCTAGTGAACTCTTTACAAAGTCGATTTCTTTAACTAGAATCTATAGATTCAAGTCGAATTTTTTTTTATCCACCAGCCTACTAGGACTCTTTTTGTTCTGAATATATATTTTTTATTTGTTCCAAGTATTCCTTGATACAGTCAGATCAAATAAATATATAATACTACGAGAAACCGCCCGGAAAATTCAAGTCGTCGATACTTCTTACGGACTCGAGTATATAGTCGCTCGAAGTACATATGGCTTGTGGGAGAAGCCTCCGGGTCTTGCGCCACCCGTCGGCCGCGCAACGTACTACCGGTACGCTAGGTACGCAGGCCGATGCCACGTGTGGGGTGACTACACACACCGCGCACGGGTAGTTCGCCCGGTGGCCGACGTGTGACGCATGTTTTTAAGTCTTGCCCACAAAAGGCTCTTACTTCGAGTGGGCATAGAGGGTAACCCGACCAGTGAAAGGACGAGAACTAGTGAATTAATGAAAACTGATTTATATTTAAAATAAGTGAAGAATACGAATTGTGGATAAAAACTCGAATCAGTATAATTTAGCAAAAACAATCAACGGTGTCGTTTCCTAGTTTAACATCGAATTTTGAAACCACACAGAATTTTTCTAGTTTATGGTACTTGTACACCGAACAATTTAGATACGATACGGCTGTGAACAGTAGGTGCTTTAAAGGCAGAAACAATAATTTGTATGAGTTTTGAGGGTAAGTGTTACTTTCATTATTTAAGATAGAATCAATTAGCGATATTTTTCAAATTTTTTAAAAAATTTGTAATGTTGGGCCAGAATTAGACATGTGTATTCACTAGTGCTGTATTCCAACCTCTTTCCAGTCAATGATAATACTCAAAGCAGAGTAAAACATTTAGCTCATCTGGTGAAAATTGCGAAATTAATTACTGTTAAAAGATGACAATGTACATTTCCTTAAATGTTTTCATAATATGATTTCATTAATTTTGTTAACTTTCACAAAATTTACTTCTCTATTTCTTTGTCGAAAAAAACTTTACTATTTTTTTGACAATGTCATGTTGAGATGCAAAAAATCGTGTATTTTCTACGAAACCGTCATAACGTATATAATACTCATACGTATAAGAATATTATTATTGTTGTGCAACTCAGTGATCTCCAAATCTAGCATTAAATAAAAATAAATAGTGAATCGTTATCCGTTATGTTTCTACTCAGATTTCTACTTCCAAATAATATCTTTTGTTAGCTATATTTAAAAAAAAAGTTTTCATAATATTTCCATTTACAGTCCGCCTGAACCCTACAGTGTTATTTGTGTATTTACTGGTCGGTTTACCCTGGGCGAGACCGTGACAGTTCAGATTTGAGATAAATCGAAATTTTATCTCGCATTTTTTGAACCACAGTGTATGGTTTTCTTAAGGACTTTGAGATTTCATATGAAAGCGAATACAAAAAAATATAATCATATCGATCATTTCATTGCTAAATTATGTCTAATGGAAGTTGTTTAAAAAACGAAAGAATTTCCTTTTCGAAATTGGAAATGAACGCACATAAGTAGCACAATCGAATAGTAAAATGTCCATGTCTACGAACATGGTAGTATATGAAAATTAAAAAATAGACTAGATGGATTAAGTCTATACCACTCGATTATTTTGTTTGAGTAAATCATCCCAAATATTAGATTAAGCCGAAGTAATTAATTAGTAAAGTAATTAGATGTTCTATTACTCAGCATAATACATAGTTCTTGATTTTAATAAATCTATTTTTAATGCTTTAAATGAATTAATTTTTTTTAATCTCTGCAATGTTAGGATTGAATGAAGAAAAGTGTGATTTTAAATTCACGTCAATGAAGATAAAAAAGAATCAAGTAAACGAATCTGGTCGATTAAAATGTTTTTTTTTAACTAGTTTATGCACGAGGATTATCGCACATCGGCGTTTTCTATATGAAAGTAGATGTACGTATGCCTAACCGACTCTTACACATTTGGAATGTAACGTACAATATCGGATAACCAAAGAATACTCCCGTTGCTGGTGAATATAATTAAGTGATCGTTGAACGTGATCTTCTCGCGGGTATACTATGCTTGCATGGCATACAAGGGTAGGGAAATGAATTTGCCCGAACATGGTGTATACTTCATCGCGACATCGAAATTTCCTGGTTTATACTTTAGTACCTTCCAACGAGGATATTAATTACAATTAATTTATGCCCATATTTTCTCGGTGTACGCTTACCCACCTGGAAATCAATTGCTTACGGTATCCCGGGAAACGAAATCTTATACTACGAAATGTTCTTAAAATGATTTTATACCGATAGATACATGGTAATACGGTAATAAATATCGATTTAGTAGACATGAAGATAAAATGTCAATCCTTCGAGTTTGTTGATTCCAATCTTCGACTTAAGGGAACTTTAGCCAGTGGGGTAGAAGCTTGCAGGAATATTCCATCGTTTATTTAATGCAGGAGGCGCAGCGGTTTTTGTAAGTTCAAAAGTTATCCCAACTTTGTACGACGTAATACATACAATGATCATTGCAACTATTGAGCCATGAAAAAAGATTTATTTGAGTCAAGTGCATAAGTCGCTAAATTGGATAACATTTTCTTGAATCTGCCAGATGCCTAATACTTCAACCCGATATCGGTTAGATTTGGAGAAATAGATACATTCGCCTTGATCCTCATGCCCCAATTTAAGAACAGACCATTTCGTTACAAAAATCAAGTATTCATCTCAAATACCATACGCAGTCGCGAAAATATGAGACAGGTTTAATCCAACTAATTTCTTTAGAGCTGTACTTCATTAAAGGCTAGAATTGAGATATGATTGCTTTTACTTCAGGGGTCTTCTCACTTTAGGCGCTAAAAAAGGCTATTTTCATGAATTTTTCGATAGGTTTCGATACTATAGATATTGATATAAAAGTTGTTACACTTAATAAATACACTTACAAAATACATCAAAAACTTTTTTTTGTATTTATGTAACCCAAAAACCTTTAAACGCGTTTTTCTCGAAACAACGTTTTTCGACAGCTTTGATAAAATCTTCGAAACCACTGAACCGATCCTTATGAAATTTTAGCCTCATGTTCTATACAACTATAGCTATAGCTCATATCAAGGATTTAAAAAAAAATTTTGGTCATTTTTTTGCCAAAAACGGTGAAAAAACGTGTATTTTTTTGCCAAAAACGATGAAAAAACGTGTTTTTTTTGTTGTATTTTCGAAAAATGTCTGCCATTTTGTTATTTGTGCATATATCAAAAGTCATATGATATGCGCTATAGCCGTTAACATACTGAACCTAGAATCGTTTGATTTTTTTTATTCGGATGATCTATCTCCCAGATTTCATCAACAGCGCAGACCTACAATTTGTTAGGAAATTTTTTTAACTACCATGTTCGTCTACGAAAAGCGACTTAAATAAATACAAATGTAATGTATTTCGAAAGTGTTTTTGTTAAGTGCAATAACTTTTACAACAATATCTATAATATAAATATCAAAAAAATTAATGAAATTATAGCCTTTTTTAGCGTCTAAAGTGAGAAGATCCCTTAAATCAAAGTATATCTGGTCGACGTTGGGAAGATGTAAGTGCTTGAATCAAAGAAAGCTATTCTTCAAGATATCCTGTTATTAGTAGGCCTACTAGATGTCTTTGCCTGTTTGTATCTTTTCTTCTAGATGTCCACTCTTGGTATTCTGCGAAGAAGGTTGCTATCGGGAAGTTCTGCAAGAAATCTGAGACCATAAGGGGTCGTTCAGTAATCACGTGAGGCTTAAATTGGTGGGGGGGGGGGGGGGGTTGGATAACATCACGATTGATCACACAGGGGGGGGGGGGGTTGTTGTGACATATCACGTAGATTTTTTTCTCTATATATTTTTTATATTTTACTCTCTATGGCTTGTGGCTGACATTTCTTAACAAAAAAAATGCGATGATGCAGGGGGGGGGTCCGGGTACCCTAGAACCTCACCACATATCACCATGGGGGAGTGGGGTTTCAAAAAGTGGCCTAAAACACCTCACGCGATTAATGGACGAACCCTAATATGTTACCTGATTGAAAAAGCACCGTGGATATAATACTTGAAATAATGATTTGCGAAAATCTATTGGAAACTGGCCTGGGGAACCGCTTTTATTCGTACCACACTCTGATGACTCCTGGCAACGATATGAATAACGTTCGTACGAAGGTTCGGGTAATACCGACAGCCACAGGAAAAAGATGGGCAGATGAGCATACACAAGCCTCAATTATAACGGCTCACGCGAAAATGCAGTTTAAATTGCACAGTTCCCGTCACTTCAAATGTGGTGCGAGGATGAGGTCGTCGTGCGTTCTCGATTGCACGGCGAACCGACCGACCCTCAAGGCCCAATGTGGGCTTATCGTTTTCCTTTACTTCTGATGCACTTCCCATCCAACAACCCAATCAAACATTTGAGTTGGTTCACAGCCCTTTTTTTCTCGTACCCATGCGAAGCTCTTCCCTCTCACGGGATATGAGGAGTCCGTTACATCAAAGTGATAATCGCGTACACGTAGCCAGAAAGGAACGGCGAAACAGCAGATATACCGGAGGAATAAACGATGTACGAGTGCGTGTCGGTTCGAGAAAGGAATCGGCGCGTGACCTTCATTTTAAAACTGACATTAAGCTGGTGCTGAAGGTTTTTTTCACGAAATCGTTCTTGCATTACAACTTGGGGGACTCCAATCTGCACAACTTATATATACATTTAGTATTCGTGTTTCTTCTCCGCCGAGGACCGCCGAAATAAGAATATCCCTGGCTTCAAGAGCTATAAATAACGCAACATCCCACGACATCGAGAAGGCGGCATACCTCATTCACTGCATGAGGAGTCGAAGCTGGATAGGAGAAGGAACGTAAGAAAGGAAATTGGGAAGACGCAGAGCTTATACTTCATGCTTCATGCTTATACTTCAATGTGTTAATGATCCTCTGATGATGTTGTGAAATAGCATTTACCATCAGAAACTCCAATGAGAGAGATTATTGATTTGTAGGAATATACACGAAAGACATAAAAAATAATCATCTTTTAAGATAATCTTTGTTGCTATCAGGAAGGACAGATAAAGAATTGTGGATTCCACAATGTATTTCCGCATATACGTCCTACATCACACCCGCGTAAAATTGAGAAATCGTACAAACGATCACATAACAGAAGGGAGACATGTCCAGAAGTATTCTGCACAATCTGAAGGTTCGTTTGGGTGGGGGGAAAAATGTCGAACGATTGATATGCAGATGGGCCAAAATGTCGAATTCGAAAATGCCGAATGTTCGAATATAGATGGGTCAATCTTACTAGAGTCTGTAAAGTCGAAAATAACAATTACGAATATGAACATCTCGGAAGTTGATATATAGCGAAAAACAAAAATCAGATTTAATAAAATAGCGAAAAACACAATATCGATGGGCCTGTATGCATAACACCAAATAATTCGAGACGACAATTCTCCGAATTAAAAAAATTGCGACGGTTTACAATGCAGAAGATCATTAAAGCGAACGGCCAAAAAGTCGAGTGGTTAAAATCGCGAAAGGTCAAAATGTAGAACGGCCCGGATGGCGAATCGAGCAATACGTTACTTGCGCTTCAGAGTGAAGCTGCGAGATGGCGCTGTCGGTCAGTCGGCTAAAATATCGTAAGGCAGTCATCCCACGTGACGGGACCCACCACGTTCGTCATTTTGGCCGTTCGACCTTTCGGCGTTCGACATTTCGGGCCATCGACATTTTGCGTTTCGATTTATTGCTTTTCGCCATAGACGATATTACGCATATTAGGCACTCGCTATTTTCTGTTTTGGAAATATGGGTGTTCTACATTTTTCGATTCTGTATTTTTATGTTCCGAATTGCAGACGATCTGAATATTCGTTTTCGAATAAATTATCTCTCCAATAAATAATGGTTCGATTTATAGTCATTCAATTTTTTTATCAGTCGACAGATAAAATTTCGAATAATTGAACCTTCGTTATTTTGAGAGTTCATAATTCTACCGTTTCGAAATCTTTGTCATTCTACATTTGGTCATTCGACATTTTTACCCCCACCCGTTCGTTTCCAACTATACTATTTTTTAAATTCTTTCTCACTTTATGATATTATTATAAATAAATATTCGTCATATCTTCTATATGCCATATAGCGATCTCGATCCTACCAGTTAAGGGGAATCTCTCAAAATGTTCCAGCAAGTATCAAATGCTCGAAAAGTTTTATGATTGTATTACTATGCTAGCATGTCAGCCGCCTAGCACCATGAAAATCAGTTACCTAGCATCAAGTAACCAGAACTAAAAATGATTTACCACATATATGACGGGACTTTCAGTGCTTTTATGGCACATGGATGTCCCGCGCGATTGCGTGAGAAAAAGTCGCATCAGGTAAGCAGTAAAGGGTGCAAAACGAATAACGAGAACCGGAGTTAACTCTCAGTTTGAGTAAAGCCTGCAAAGTGTGTGTAAGTTAAAACGCCGTAACCATCGCTGTCGCCGTTGTATTGTTGTATACGCCTGGGCAGGCGCACGAATCGGGCCGAGGGTAGCCAGCCCATAAGTCATTAAACGTCAGGACGTTGATTATGATCTCCATTGTAAGGACCGCACTGTGTCGTGAGGAGCATTGTTCCAGCCGGATATTTTCACTGTACCCTCTTGCTTGCTAGGCTCTTCGGAGCAAACCTAGCGAGATTCAGCCACCTGTAGCTTTTACCATATACTCTCGTTTTTTCTGCACCCGTGAACGGCAATATTAGAAAGCAACTCACACTCGAACCATCACCGTTTCACCTACGTTCCCAATATTTTGCTAATGGAAGAAGGTGTATACTACATATCATTTCCCACATATGAAAGGTGCCGAAAAAAACCAATTGTCGCTTGTACACCGTCCTGTCTATTGAGAGTCCGTACTCTAGACCTGATATAGTCTATGCACTACTAAATGTACTTCTAAGTAGTAGACTCTACTAGGCATACTACTGACTAGTAGACTCTACTAGGCATACTACTGACTAGTAGACTCTACTAGGCGTACTACTGACTAGTAGACTCTAATAGGCATACTACTGACTAGTAGACTCTACTAGGCGTACTACTGACTAGTAGACTCTAATAGGCATACTACTGACTAGTAGACTCTACTAGGCATACTACTGACTAGTAGACTCTACTAGGCATACTACTGACTAGTAGGCTCTACCAGGCATACTACTGACTAGTAGACTCTAATAGGCATACTACTGACTAGTAGACTCTACTAGGCATACTACTGACTAGTAGACTCTACTAGGCATACTACTGACTAGTAGACTCTACTAGGCATACTACAGACTAGTACACTCTACTAGGCATACTACTGACTATCAGACTCTACTAGGCATACTACCGACTAGTAGACTCTATTAGGCATACTACTGACTAGTTGACTCTACTAGGCATACTACTGACTAGTAGACTCTACTAGGCATACTACTGACTAGGAGACTCTACTAGGCATACTACAGACTAGTAGACTCTACTAGGCATACTACTGACTATCAGACTCTACAAGGCATACTACTGACTAGTAGAATCTACTAGGCATACTACTGACTATCAGACTCTACTAGGCATACTACTGACTAGTAGACTCTACTAGGCATACTACTGACTAGTTGACTCTACTAGGCATACTACTGACTAGTAGACTCTACTAGGCATACTACTGACTAGTAGTCTCTACTAGGCATACTACTGACTAGTAGACTACTAGGCATACTACTGACTAGTAGACTCTACTAGGCATACTACTGACTAGTAGACTACTAGGCATACTACTGACTAGTAGACTCTACTAGGCATACTACTGACTAGTAGTAGACTCTACTAGGCATACTACTGACTAGTAGTAGACTCTACTAGGCATACTACTAGACTCTACTAGGCATAATACTGACTATTAGACGCTACCAGGCATACTACTGACTAGTAGACTCTACTAGGCATACTACTGACTAGTAAACTCTACTAGGCATACTACTGACTAGTAGACTTTAATAGACATACTACTACGTAGTAGACTCTAAGAGACATACTACTACGTAGTAGACTCTAAGAGACATACTACTACGTAGTAGACTCTAAGAGACATACTACTACGTAGTAGACTCTAAGAGACATACTACTACGTAGTAGACTCTAATAGGTATACTACTACGTAGTAGACTCTAATAGGTATACTATTAAGTAGTGACAGCTAATAGGCATACTACTAAGTAGACTTTACTAGGCATACTACTGAGTCGTAGACTCTACTCGGTATGTGCTCAGTCGGAGGCTATACCTAGCCTAACACTAAGCCGACGTCCAAATAGTAAACCACGATACTAAGCAGTACACTGAGTAATGGGTCACTTACTAAAGAGTACACTAAGTAGTAAGCCACCTACTGAGTAGTACACTAAGTAGGAAGCCATCTACTGAGTAGTAAACTAATTAGTAAGCCATCTATCAAGTAGTACACTAGGTAGTTGGTAACCTACTAACTAGTACACTAAGTAGTAGGCCACCTAATAAGTAGCACACTGTCCGGTAGGTCATCTACTAAACAGTACAGTAACTAGTATTCTTAGTAGAGTCTGAGCTCTACTAAGTCTTCTAATATAGTCTACTTAGAGACTTCGTAGAGTGCTCTACTAAGTCTCCTAATATAGTCTACTGAGAGACTTCGTAGAGTGCTCTACTAAGTCTCCTAATATAGTCTACTTAGAGACTTCGTAGAGTGCTCTACTAAGTCTCTAGTAGACTTAATAGTCTCTGCTCTAGTAGCCTTGGTACCACTTCAAATAATCTCGCGTTATGTACATACAATACACGTACTGTAATGCGTGTAAACCCTACAACCGAATTTATAGCAGATACCCGTCAAACGAAGAATCTCTACAAGCTGCCAAAATTACGTCGTAACATTGGTCAACAATTTATATGTCACAACTGAACTATTGTGGTACACAACCTTTGGGCAGGCAGCATCCCTGATCACCTTACACCTCATACTATTTTCATTCGACAGTCAACCGTGCAAGTCATACCATTCAAGTGACGTGATACACATTTTCTAATCATCTTCCTCGCATTCCTATCGACGCGACTCGGCTGTCTATCTTCCGAACATAGTTGTTTCACATCACTTTAAATCTTGCGTACCCACTACCGATAAGCGATGCCTCGAGTCTACGTATGAAAATCTGAGCGAGTATATCATTTCCGAGCAGGGCATCTGTGTCGAAAAAAATCATCTGTACAAGAGAAAATAGAAAACAATACCGAAAATTTATTGATTCTCACGATCACGAATAGTTCACCAAGCGAGTATATACATAAAGATATATAGTATACACACGTAGTGTGTAACAGCGTCACATGATCGAATCGACTGAATTTCCGCGTTATCATTTACCCGCGGATGTCTCTCCATCATCTTCGATCGTAAATATCAAACAGCGATTTCGCTATCTTTTATATACTCTGTCCTTTCCGTGTATTAACAGACTAGGATCCCCGAGATTCCCGTCGATTCGGTCCGAGTCTCGAGGTCGACGGGACTCTTCAACTTCCGCGTCAGTATAGCATACGTATTGTGGGTACGTAGTAAATACGTACTGGATATAAAGTCGACGCGGTGTATATACGTGTGTATAGTCGATGGAGTGTAGCCTCTCATAGGAGAATCGTTCGAGTCTGTCACGTGGCCTGTGTTCTCGCGCACAGATCCACAACGGGATCGCGCGTGGAAGAGGACGCGACAGAAAAGGAAGATATGTGGTAGTAAGGGGAGAGAAGTAAGAATGAAAAAAAAGAAAGGAAAATAAATCGATAAATAAAGGTGATCCTAGGAGAGTCGTGTGCGAAGAGACTTTTACCCAAGAGAACGTTCCAAGACCGCGTGTTGTATGGAATCGAAGAATCTCGCCAGTTTATAGGAGCCATACCTACTGCGGGTCTACTCTCCACACTCCGGTCTCTCCTTAATGTGTCTCGGGGAGTCGCCCTTCTGAAGCTCGACAGGTAATGATTTACCGGCACTTTCTGCAACTTTCGGCTCATATTGTTGAAGCACGAAGAAATAATCTCCACGGGTGCTTCGGCCTCTGTTGCTTCACGGCTTGCCAACTGTCGATATGAACCGTGGCGTGCGGGCATAGCGACCATAGTTTTTGGGGTTTTTTTACGGATTCATTATAAACTACCGAACATGGATATACACATGCGGACGAAAAATAATGAACCGCGGGCCCGAGGCTTCTACCGCAAGTCATTTTTACTCTCTAAGGGAGCGTGTATTCAAATCCGCTAACCCAATCGACGCACCACAAACGCTTCGCACTGTCGTGGTCGGTCAAGCGTATTCCGAAAGACGTGTGTTTCGCATATTTTGTGATTTACATGCAGGAGGAACATCCTCTTGTATTTACCGCAATGGTGGCAATACAAAGTATTTTTTATCACTTTTTACCACCGAGGGTTGTTAACGAGTTACACCTAGTTCGCGATCGGAAAAAAGAGGTGTTTTCGTGATTTTTTTTGGGAAATGGGTGCAGGTTTCTAACTTTTTTTTCATAGTTAATGGTATCATTTAAAGTATTTTTGACATATTTTTTTATTGGGAAATATTTATAAACGACGGAGATACAGTAAATTGCACAGACCGCTGTGCAAAAAAGGTCCTTCGCGGTGATCACTGCTGCTCGAGAACATATCATCTGAAATAAGAAAACCAAATGAATTTAGTTTTTGTACCGTATTATCTAGTCTTTGGTCGAAGGATTCAATAAAATAATGATTTTTGAAAAAATGGTCACATAAAATGGAAAATATGAAATTTCGGTGAAAAAAACACTTTATTTTCCTTGGAATAAAAAAAAGTATGCGATAAAAAAAATCCCTCGATTAAGGACTACGTTTTGATATACAAAAAATGTCTGTGAAATTTCAAGCAGATCGGTTTAGTTGTGTTTAAGATATTTTGGTCACCGATCCTGAAAAAGTCGTTCTGAGAAAAACGCGTTTAAAGTTTTACTTCAGGTATATACGTAGGTTCGCCGGACCTACCTATAAACGCGCATAACTCCCCCAATTTTCAACAGACCGATTTGAAGTTTTCGGAGAATCATTTTGAAAGGTTATGTTATAAGAATCCGTCGACAAGGAAAAATCGATTTAAAAAAAAATTCCAACCAGGTGCAACCCCTTAAATGGCTTCCAAGTGCTACGAAAAATTGAAAGATCGAAAAAAAAATCCTCGCGTGGTTACCTCGAGAAACATCTCCTTTAACAAATAAAGCATTTTGATTTTTATGTTTCAGATGATTCTGTTGCGAGTTATGATGTACACCGCAAAACAACTTTTTTTCGAGGCGCCTCCGGAGATTCACTGTCACTCGCTCAATTTTCAATATTTTGCAATGAAAATTTAGAAAAATATTGTTCAAATGTTGCATTATTATATGGAAATTGACTGAATAACAGGGCACTATCTGTATCGCCAAAAAAAAAAAATCTTAAAAACGTGCCTTTTTTCACCGAATTAACCTTACCCCGCCCTTAAAATAAATTATCAAAATCGGGCAATTTTTTCCTCGCCTCAAAGTATCTCCCCCCTTGAGTCACATTTACTGTATGCAAGGAAAAATGTTTTTTATGCAAATATATCTCTTATACTTTCAAATCAACAATGTATTTTGATCAAACGAGTTTTTATTGGAATGTCTGTACAAAGGAATGCTTAAAACAAATAAAAGAATATATTTGAAACAAATAGAATCGTAGTAGGCTGTGCGACAATGAAAATAATTATTCGACTCAAATAGATACCAGTTGAATCAAATGAAACAATCAGATAAATCAAGACGAGTTTCAGTTGCGTTCGACTTCGGAAACTGAGTTTGCAGTCATCCACCGGAGCATCAGCATATGACGATCACCGAAGTCGCACACCGAACGCGCGACCAGCACTATCGACACAAACTTCACAATTTTATTGCATCTCGAAAGGAGAATTAAAGAATCCGCTTAATTTGTGGCCGCTGCTTAATTAAACTTCCGGTTGAGAGACTGCGAAAATCAGGTGTGTACATTATGCAAAATCTTGAGTGCCGCGTGTCGATAATATCAAGAGGTAGTGAACGAGAAAGAGAAACACAAAAGGGAGCCTGAGAGACGAACTTTAAATTGGATGATCCACGATTACTCGGCAGCCGAGCTCTCGATTTACATTACAGAAAAATATTAAAATTGTGAGCTGTTGACCTAAGGCAAGGCTGACTTTAAGGTTAGGTAATTTTTATTGTATACTGACTTTTGGATATATACTAGTATTGTTATATACTTGTTATATACTTATATTGTATTGTATTGTTATATATTGTTTTACTTGTTATATACTTGTATTGGATTGTATACTGACTTTGGATGAACAAGGTGCAATCATTGCTGTGTTTGTGGGTCTATAATATGCTCAATTTGGGTTTTGGTTGTCATAGTACCAGTGGAATACTTATATGCTGTGTACCGAGCAATGAAAGAAAAAGTTTAGCTTGGGGCAAGATGATCCCCTTCTAGGCGTACAAGATGATCCTTAGGGATCATTTTATACACAAATAACGTACCTACTTTATTTTTGTTAAATAGAGTGTCTACTATATTCAAACTGCACTACTAATGTATAATTGATGTCTTCTTTAATTCTAATTTAATTGTTAAAGTTAATTGTTTAATTCTAGTTGGATGAGATAAAACTTGTAATATAAAGATAATGTAACTTGTAAGTACAGTTTATGTTGTAGACCTATGATTAATATATATATAAAGGTATTGTAAGCTCAAGCAAATTTTTATTTACATTTACCTCATTTCTCCAAAATAAAAAAAAGTCCCAAATTAGGGGCAAGATGATCCGGGGCATCATCTTGTCCATACCTTCGGGATCATCTTGAATACCGGGATGTCCAAGATGATCCTTATATAAGGTTTTTAAAAAAACGCAATCTCGATATTGAAATCCTAACAAATTGAATATTTCGAATATGCCAATCGTAAGATAGATAAATATGCCAGTAGTAACCGCTTTCATATCTTAATTATGTTGAATATCTTTGAAATGATGAGCATGTTCCCCTAGGAGGATCATCGTGTACACCTTCCCCCTACATCGTTTGTCAGCGGTATTCCCAAACACAAAAGTCTTATTTGCAGTATCGAATTCATAATTCGCGTTTCACTTTCACGGAAAGGGAGCGCTCCCATGTGGCTGCAATAAAACATTGTATACTCAGATGACGTATGAGAGAAAACTTCGTGAGAGTTCGTACATTTATTCAAGTATGCGTATCGATAAATACGGACACGATTAATGCATTAGCACCTGGCTGACTCCACGTTTTTTTTTAAGTTACGCCCCATTCTTTAGTTGCACATTCAATTCGTTCTTCGTTTTAACAAACTACATTTGGTTTTAATTGCTTACCTTTAAGTAAGCAAGAACATTACTTTCGTAAAGAGTTTAAGAGTACTGCTCAAATATAACAGCCCACGAGTGCTCGGAGTGCATTCGGAAAGAGTAGCTGTGAACAACACTCCGGGGGATTCTGCAAGTAACTGGAAATGGTGAAACGACAGGTGTAGCGTACAAGTGAAATCGAACGGGATCGTAGATGTATGCCCTTAGATGCCCGCAAGGGCATAGAAAGGAATTGGAAATAAATGTTCATAAAAATAATGGTATTGAATAATAAATGGTAATTTTATTAATGTGTAAGTCATTACCAATAATGAATCGTAAGAAAACAACTAAATGAGTACTTACTCATAGTAAATTTACTACTAATTAAGTGATCACTAACATTAATTTGATTAGTAATTGAGCAAAGCTGCTAATTACGGAATTATTCATGGTGATTTGATGACTTTTTAAATGATTACCAATTATAATTAAATTAACTTTTAAGTAAGCCACATACTCTTCAAATTACATAAAGAGCCGTGAAAGCCTTAAAACTAAAAATTTTAAGTAATTACTCATAGTAATTTAATTACTATTTAAGTAATTAATAACAGAATTTTTTACTAATGACGTAATTAATAATAGTAGCGTTATTGCTATTTAAGTAACTACCAATAGTAATTTTATGACTGATTAAGTAATTACTAAGGTTCATTCGATTACTAGTTGAGTAAAACTACCAATTAAGTAATTATTAGTCGTAATTTTATTACTTTTAAAGTAATTAGCAATAGTAATTTTATCACTATTTAAGTAAGTCTTTATAGTCATGTGATTACCAATTGAATAGATAATAATAGCAATTTCATTACTATTCAAGCAATCACTTGAACAGTAATTTTATTACTGTAATTTTATTACTAATTATGTAATGGCTAATAGTGGTTTCATTGCTATTTGAGTAAGTACTAGTAGTCATTTCATTACTAATTAAGTCATTAGTGAAAGTAATTTGGTTACTCCATGAGTAAGTTGTAAGAGTAATTTGATTACGATTTAAGTAATTAATAATCGTAGTTCGCTTCCTATTTAGGTAATGACTAATTATAGTTTTGTCACTAGTTAAGTAATTACTAACAGCAATTTGATTACCATTCCTAATAATAATTTGATTACTATTTAAATAAATTGTAATACAATTAATTGCTTGAACGTATGTAAATAGAATATAGCCAACAATTATTTCGGAGAAAAATACACTCCTGAAAAATATTCATGTCTCCTCTGAGACATTGTTGCTATATCACTATCGAAAATGTTTCATTGACATTGAGGATCAATGGAGCCTCCAAAGGAATGGGTGAGGTGTGCAAACGAACACCGGGTGGTCCCGATGATCTCTGTGGGCGAGAAAGGATCTCGGCATGCCGCTCAGTCACCGTTCCCGTCCGCATCCCCATGTGAAATAAGAGGGTCGTCGTGCCAGCGGAGCAACGTAACAAAGGAAAGAAAAGTTAATCTCGAGACATTGCCATGGTCCCGTGGCTGTTATACGGAGCTCTCTGCGGATAGCGCGTTGTCGCGCACTCTCCAAATCCTCGCTGGGGACTCCTCTTGGCCTGCGAGATATCGCACGGGCATTCGAGTAATCCTTCGGGCACCATACGAAGCGGCCACGCAGAGGTTTTACCTTCGCGATAAGAAGGGCCCCGGATATGCGAAAAAGAACAACAGAAATACGTCTGGGCATTGATTATTGCACGGTAGGAGATAAAGAACACGTTCAGGAATGAACGTGAACGAAAGGTGAAGAAAAAATTCTTTCAACACGCTAAACGTTCATATGCGTGGGCGCAATAATTCTCGTGAAACATATTTTCGTTGAGTAACCATAATACTGAAATTATTCAAGAGTGTAGAAGGCAAATGTTACATTTCTTAAGGGAGACTACGAGTCTAGAGGTCGGAAAAAGGTGAATTTTTACATTTCTTTTTATCCATATCCAGGAGAGTAAATGAAAATTCCGTTGCGTGGCTTTTATTTTACATACCGTCAAGTAGCTTGATAAATTTTTCCACAAGATTTCGCAATCAAGTAGCGACGGTAAAGCTGGATGAAGGCAGTCGCTGTCTGATAGTGTCCTGTGGTCGGTAACATACATCGCCAATTTTTCACCGATTGGCTCGCAGTTTTCTTTTGGAACTTCACAATAACATTTTACTTCGACGTACGCAGGGATTTTTTTCCATCTTCGATACTTTTTCTGTCCAAATTATTTTTGGTGATATCTTTTTATTGAAAACATTTTTTTCGAACATCCACCATTTTATGAAAAAAAAACGATATTTTTTTATTTTTCCACGTACTTCAAAGGCAAATGTTATCGAGAATTCAAATTGTTTGGAATTTTTGTTCCAGGTAACAAAATTGGACAACTTTTGGCGGCCGCAGGATACTATTAGACAAA
The DNA here is from genome assembly GCA_951751655.1 of Ophion costatus. Lineage (NCBI taxonomy): Eukaryota > Metazoa > Arthropoda > Insecta > Hymenoptera > Ichneumonidae > Ophion > Ophion costatus. Next base: position 16,451,534 of record OX632361.1, on the reverse strand, counting down.
GGTGACCCGCTTTACCCGACGCCAGCATCGCTATTTTATTACAAAATCTTGTGAAAACATTTCTACCGATAGCTTAAGATATGTAGAGTAAAGGCTACTGAACGGAACTTTTATTTTATCAACTGAGTATCCGTTAAAAAATGTTGAAATTCACCTTTTTCTGGGCTTTTGACTGGTGGTCCACCGCAATTCCCAACTTTCGCTAACGATAATCCTGGTTTCCTGGTTTCCTGGAATCCTGGTTTCGAGACTAAAGACGTACGGTCGATTTTTTTCACAGTGGATGAGTAACAGACTAGGATCTCCGAGATTGTCGTCGATTCGGTTCCAGTCTCGAGGTCGAAAGGATTCTTAAACTTCCGCGTCAGTTGTAGGGTTTACATGTTTTCCAATTCGGTTGTCGGGTTTGCACGTGCTGCAGTACGTCTATTGTATGAAAATAAATTGAGATAAACGAAATGGTAAAAAGTCTCCACACGGGGAGTCGAATCTACGGTCATCGAATTACTAGTCCGAGCTCTTACCGCTACGCCAACCGCTGCTTGGCAAACATACTGACGTAAATGGCTTATACGGCGCGAGAGCCGCATCAAAATTTTTATGTTCTAAACGCTTGGCCATCTGGAGTTCCCTCTTTGGGTACTTTCATTGCTAGCCAAGCCCTGCATGTCCTATAAATTTGAGCGAAATCGGTGATGACGAGTAGGGAATGCCCCCTTGTAAGTCTACTAGAGATTTAGTAGAGCACAGTACTAAGTCTCTAGTTGACTATAATAGGGGACTGAGTAGAGCACAAACTCTACTAAGCATACTACTAAGTGTACTGTTTAGTAGATGACACTACTTAGTACGCTAGTAGGTGGCTTATTACTCAGTGTACTGCTTAGCATGCTAGTAGGTGGCATACTACTCAGTATACTTCTTAGTATGAGGTAACTACTCAGTGTACTACTTACAATAGTGAGTTGCCTACTACTTAATGTACTGCTTACGAGGTGGTTTGCTACTTAGTAATCGGCTCAGTACTTCAGCACGGACTTAGCACATGCCGAGTTGAGCCTACTACTTAGCATACAGCTTAGTAGTTGGTTTACTAGTTAGTAGTCGGCTCAGTGGTGGCCTTGGCAGAGCCTCTGACTTAGCGCATGCCTACTAGAGTCTACTAGTTAGTAGAATGCCTAATAGAGTCTACTAGTTAGTAGAATGCCTAATAGAGTCTACCTCTTAGTAGTATGCATAATAGATGCTACTACTTAATTGTGTGCTTATTAGAGTTTACTACGTAGTAGTATGTCTTTTAGAGGCTGCTACTTAGTAAGTGACCTACTACTCCGTGTACTGCTTAGTAGATGGTTTACTACTTAGTAGTCGGCTTAGTGGTGGCCTTGGTAGAGCCTTCGACTTACTCCGACCACTAGAGCTTACTACTTAGTAGTATACCCAGTAGAGTCTACTTCTTAGTAGTGTGCCTAGTATGAGAATTCTTTCAAGCACTGTTCGGTGGGCGAATTCACATGAAGACCTCTAGGCCTCTAAGATTTCCACAGAAAAAAGCTTACATGTATTTACACATTCAATTTTGATTTTTCAATGACAGCGCGACGGTGGAGGGATTCCTTTATCTTCGGAAAAGAGACAGAGGAGAGGGGAGAGTTTAATCGAGACTTTCACCGTCCAGTGCTTATCTGAGGCGACCTACCGAGGACCAGAAGAAATGTTACTATAATGAGGTTAAGAGGAAAAAAGACGTCACGCTGCAAGTGTATGCTTACCTATCCCCCTGTCCACACAAACGTTTCGAGTTTTTCACGATGCTATAATATCTGTGCTGCATATGTTTAACTTGCAAGCATAGTGATAATCATAATTATTAACGATACTGTAAAATAAATAATAGCGGCTGAATAGTTGTCAATAAATTCTAGAAATTTATTTTGACATAAAATTACGTTTTTTACGATCGAATTTTTCTGCAAAAGTGTGTGTCCCATTGAAAAATAAATTCTATCTATTGCCCATTGAACGCAATCACAGGCGAAATATATATGAATTCGTGCATTGAAGTATGTTTTTTCTTCACACGGCACACGAGGTACAGCCTCACTGATTCGGTACGCGCGCGTTGCGCATTGCGCTCTTTTGCGCAATTTCACTTCGAGACTTGATGTTTTATTTGACGGATTTGGCTTCTGAATCACAGAAAGAATATACCATGGACTGACAGCCAAACTGGCTCTCCGCGTTGCCATCCCGAAATGCTGGTCACGTCACTATCCACCCATAAATATACGCGGAGACTCAAAAAAGCATTTTGAGACCTGCCGTACTTGACATTCACGTTCGAATGTTTTGTCATTTTCTACACCAGCGTAAAAATTGCATTCAATGGGGGCTTTTCATACTTGTCGCGTTGAGTGACAAAAATTGTAATAATTACACGGGGTATTTAGCTCCTGTGTGTAAATGCGGTTTTATTTATAATCATTTTATAATAGCAAAACCGTAGTAATTCGGAATTGCCACAGTCATGGCAAATTTTAGGTACTCAGGGTGTACGGCGTAGAAAACGGACTTCCGAGTTTCGAGCCCGCAACATTCGTAGGCCATGATTTTCACGAGTGACAGATATACACTACCGGCGAAAAGTTTCCGGACAAAAATTTAAAAAAGTTCCTGATCGATCTTTTATGCATTTTCGCCGATAGTTGAAACAAACGAATTTAATAACGTGTATTGCGTTTTCACATTACACGTTATTTTTTCTTGCTTTTCTTAATGAAATTATCTTGAGGAAAAAAACGTATGAAGCTTTAAAGAAAAAACAAAATTGTAGCTTGAGCTAAAAAGGGGTACTAGTGAAAAAAACGTCAAAATTATTTTTTAAAACGAAATTTGAAGGGGAGGACCCCTTCCAAATGCCGTTTATTAAATTCATTTATGTCAACTATCGGCGTCATGGCATAAAAAATCGTTCCGGAAGTTTTTTCATTTTTTGTCCGGAAAGTTTTTGCCGGTAGTGTACATTCCTTATGAATATAACAAAATTGCAGGAAATAGTTAAAATAAGACACCTTTAGAAAAAAGAGAGATTAATAAAAAATTTAAATATTTATACCGATTTGGTTGGGTTTGTTTAGGTTGATGGAGACACTCGTGGCAGTAGTTACATTATATATATATTTACTTTTAAAGCATTTGAAGTCAATTTTTTAACATTTTCTAAAGCCGTAAATAAAAATATCTCTCTAGCAACCTAAAAAAGTATAACATTATCAATGATTACTATGAAAAAACTGCGTCAGAAAATGTTTTATACAACTCAGAATAAAATTCTGAGACATTTATGATTATGCTTATATATGTTTATGTCACGAGATTATTTACTATTACCATTAGCTAACATCATTTTCATTTCTTACGATATCAATGTTTCTTATCGGCAGCAAGTACGCATTTTCTGTTGACATATCAGTTAGTCACGCATTACCTTCTGATGTGAGTACATCGGATCGCGAAAATGAACGATTTTCAAGAATCTTTTGATATGTTGATGGTGCTGGGGGAATGCCATAAACATTACAGCAACGCCCCAGATTTGTATGCGGCTCGTTATCCTGATAGGCAACAAAAATCGCACATACCTTTTAAGCGATTAGCTGAATATTTAGTCGCTTCGGTACAGTGAAACAAACACGAGTCAAACGTCGACCGATTGTTAATGAAAATAATGCGGCGGCTATCTTAGCTTTAACAGTATTTTTGTCAGCGAATTAACAAGTGCTTACAAGTCGAGGGTCATCACTTCGAGCACCTTCTGTAGGTAGACCCAAACCAAGGTTAGTGGATCCTTTGAAAGTGATTATTCCGATGTTTTTCGATTTTTCGACTATTTTTATGTTTTGCGTGACTAGAATGACCTTGTGTTGTAGGTCGCTGAATTCGTCTTAAAATCGGCAATAATGTGATTGAAAAAAATACATGGTTCCATTTAAAAAAGTGAAGTTGACCTTGACGTTGCTTCAGCGCCTCCACCGATAAAAAAAATCCGGCGGTACAGTATGACGGCCTTCTCGAACACTGGAACTTTTGTCTAAAACATTTTTGGATATGATCAGTAGTTTGAGTGCTATTGCTCTGTAACGCTTTATGTGCCTCGCCCTGTATACATTTTTTTTCAATCTTGGATTGTGGCTAACGTTCCAACCTCCTAAAAGCAACGACCCCACATCGTCATTATCCGAATACACATAATAACAGGACTCAACTCTCAGAAGAAAATAGAAATAACTATAATATTATCATATTTATACCGATTTGTATTTAACTAAACTTTTATCGACTCTTTATTGCAATTATGGCGACACTCAAAGCATTTGAAGTTCATTTTTTAACATTTCCCAACTCCGTTAAAAAAACATCTCTCGAGAATCTCCAAGGTCTTCCAACATCTTTATTATCCTAAACCGTACTCCCATCTCCCCAGGGTAATAAATGGAGTTAAAACGTAGGCCGCGCGACGCTTTCAACTCTATAAATATGTTACCTATATACTCATATGTATATATATATATATATATATATATTAGGGTGGCACAAATTTGAGCTCTATTTTTTTTATTTTCTCTCACCATCCAATTATCTTCTTTAGAGAAAAAAGAAACTGTCACCAAAGCTACGAGCGGTAAAAAAATATTTGGAGGTCGGTCATGCCTCCCAAAAATGAAATTTTCATTAAAAACCGTTTTTTTTGTCCATTTCTGACCCATGAATTTTTTGCTTCAGTTTTTTAATCCAGCTCGCGAAAGCGCTAGCCGTCCAATAAATATTTAGTGGTCGCTCAAGAGCTTCGAAAATTCCAATCGTCGCGATTTTTTTTTCTCGTCGCACTCATAAATTTAACACTTTGTGAAATTTTAAAAACAATTAATTCTATTTTTCTTCAGAAACGGATTTTTAAAATTTACCTCACACTTCTAACCCGATAAAACGAAGGACCCATAATTTTGTTTACGAACAAGAGCTTTAAAGGATTATTTTATGAGAACAAAGATTATAATTATTGGCTTAGTGTATGAGGTAAATTTGAAAAATCTGTTTCTAAAGAAAGTCGATTAATTATTTTGAAAATTTTACAAAGCGTCAAATTTGTGAGTGAGGACAGTTAAAAAAATGGCGAAAACTGGAAATTTCGAAGCTCTTGAGTGACCTTTAAGCATTCGTTGACCGGCTAGACCTTTCGCGAGGTTTATTTTGAAATTATAAAGCGTAAAATCCATGGGTGAGAAGTGAACAAAGAAAAAGGAAATCGATTTTTGAATGAAAGTTTGAATTTTTCGGAGGTCCGAGCGACGTCTAAATATTTCTTGACCGCTTGCTGCTTTCGTGACAATTTGTTTTTTCTTTAGAGAAGATAATTGGATGGTGAGAAAAAGTAAAAAAAAATAGAACTCACACTTGTGCCACCCTAATACAATACGTACACATATATATTTCCTTAGCGTCTTGGGACGCTACGGATTCTAGAAACGGATAATATAGATCGATTTTTGATTGCTCGGCGTGAGTATTCTCACTTTTATTTCTCAAATTCACAACAAGGGGTTGGTAAATCCGCTGAACGAGTGTCGAAACGTCCACACCGCGACCGAGGAGCATTTAAAAAAGTTGCCAATAAGATGGTCATCTGTATATATATCCGGCTTTCGCTCCGGAATGTAACAAAAAAATTAAGAGTTCAAGAAACGCGCTTGACTGCTTGAATTGTCGAAAGAAAAAAAAAACACATACGAATATATGTGTACATATTTCTTCGAGCCTTCACTTCCTCACTCTTTCGCGAGGCCTTCGCGCGTATCTTCCGCGTTGTTCCGCAATTCATTCCGGGCCCGCGTACACCGAAAATTCATAAGGATTAGGCTCGGGCTCGCATTACCGATTTTCGCTCGATCCAAAGAAAATTGCGCAACAATGATGGCGCGGCTGAGCCGGCTTTCGATTCTTGGCTCCGGTCTCGTTCGGGGCTCGAAGTGTACGTTCGCTGGAGCGTGCGAGCGTCCGAGAGAGTGCTACCCAGAAAGCGTTTATAATTCTTGACCGGAGGAGCAAAAGGCCCACCTCGTGTATACCGGGTCATAAATTTGACGACGCTTTATCGAATCTGCAACTCTGTACACGCATGCCCCGTGCACGGTACGAAGTACCTCAGTAGATATACACGCGCCGAGCGAGAAAGGGATTCCGGTTTCCGCTCTCGAAAATTCTCGGGACTCCGCACTTTGCCGTAATCAAGCTTCGCATGCGAACATTTCTAAATATAACATGTTTATCTCTACAGATTATAAATATGTGAGGGGTGCTTTGCCTGAATTTTTTTCACTTTCATAACATTTCTTAAGGGCTCTGTCTACTTTAAAAAGCGGAAAAAGGCTAAACCGCAAGAAATTGAGTTACAGGAAAAGGCAGAAGGAATTAAGCATGGTCCAGGCATTGCTGATTAAGTTTAAGTCAGATTTGTTTACGATTTTTTTATAAATTAAAACTTTAAGGTGTTACCCCCACTTGTAGCGCAAAAAAGGCCTTTTTCATGAATTTTTTTAAAGAAAACTACAAAACTTTTTTAATCGATCAATATACCATCTTAAAGAACACATCTTGAAGAACTTTCAGTAATTTTTTTATTGAAAAATATTACATTGTTTAGTGGCAAATGGCCGTCAATGAAATAATGTTTTTATATACACGGTTTGCGGTGACCAACATTGCGGCGAAGTGGATCATCTGAAAAAAAAATGCGGATGGATTTAGTCAAATATAAGTATAAACTAGTCTTTAATCGAAGGATTTTAAAAAATATTCATTTTTCACCAAATGGCGGACAGTCAAAGTTAATGGTTCGATTTTAACGAAAAAAAACGGCCGTTTTTTGGCTATAAAACGGCCATTTTTTTCGAAAAAAAAAATCGAACGATTAAAGACTACATTTTTATCTATTAAATAAGTCTGCAAAATTTCAAGATCAGTTCATTAGTGTTCGAGTAATCTTGGTCACCGACTTCAGAAATGCCATTTTGAGAAAAACGCGTTTAAAGTTTCAATTAGCCGGTCGTTTACACAATAGATTCTTCTCTTTCATCGCTCATATCTCAGTCAATTTTGTTCGGATCGACTTGAAATTTTCAGGACATATTGTCAGATACTTATACTTCAAAAAAATGCAATAAAAAAAATCTATTTTTTCAAAATCGCAAGTGGGGGTAACCCCTTAAACGCGTTTTTCTCGAAACAACGTTTTCGGACCGCTTGTTGAAAAAATCTCCGAAATTACTGAACTGATCCTTATGAAATTTTAACCACATATTCTGTACACTTATCGCTATATCCCGTACCAGAATTATTGCAGGATTTTTATTTTTACTATTTCTTTTTGGCAACAATACATGCAAAAAAAACACTTTTTTCAGTTTTTTTCTTGTCCGCCATTTTGTTATTTTTGCATATAAATTAATATTAGAGGTACGGGATATAGCCACTGTCACGCTAAACCTAAAACCATTCAATTTTTTTGTTTCCGATGGGCCGTTGTTCGGATTTTTTCAACAGCGCACACCTACCTACTTTTTGAGGACTCCAGTTTACCTGGCATTTTTACACTAAAAAAGTGCTTAAAAGGAATAAATGATTTTTTTTTGTAATTTACGAATGTTTTTGTTAAGCCTAACAAGTTTCATATCAATAAACATAACAGTATTTTTTTTTATGAATAAAAATAGCGTTTTTCTTTCATGCATCCAAAATAGACAGCGCCCTTAAGGGAAACATCACCCTAGCCTCAGAAAAAAGGCTTCACTTTGACAATTAACTTTTATGGGATTTTTATTTATATTTATGATTTATGGGATTTCAATTTATATTTATAATTTATGGGAGTATGGAAAAGGAAATAGGATTTCTTTTGAGAGGGTTTATTTAACACATATTGAAGTATAAAAAAAAGTTATTTTAATTTTTTACAAAATGGCGTCGACGGGGCCCATCTTGAAAGAGGGGTTTTTAAAAAAATAGTTTCACGGGAGGACGGTTGTCTTATAAAGTATAAGACCTGGAACAAACACCAAACAAATTATAATCTATATATTATTAGCTATGGGACTCCAATGTCCGGACGTGGGGATTTTTTTTATCAAGTTGTGATAAATGGCGAACTTTGAAAGAAATAAATTGATTTTCCGCCCAAAAAATAAGCGGTAAATAGTTTATAAAAAAAAGTTTACATTTCATCAAAAAACGGCTACGTACTCCCATAGAGAATGTAATTGTAAAGCTACTATCAAAATTTCAAATCGATTCATGCAAACGTGTTCGAGTAATCCGTCCTCCCAATTTGAAAAAAGTTTTACCACACCGCTCCGAGGCGCTGCTGGAAGATCGATAATTGAACCTTTAAAAAAGAATTTTGCTACAGGACCAATTGCAAATTGTTTTTATGATCCTAAAGTATACTTTAAACGAAAAAAAAAACGATTTTTCCAACATCCTAGAATGGTGTTATCCCTTAAAGTTTACTATGCAACTCTATACAACACTAATCGGTAGAGCGTCTTTTTACTCACACAGTGAAAAGATAGACTACTACTATACAGTAATTGTATAGAAGTATACGTGTATATGTGTATACTCAGGTATAAATTCAAAAAGGTTGTTCCCAACAGATGTCAGGGACGCGCGGCGGGTAGCTGTATTATAGAGCGCGCGCACCGAGCGCTTCTACTTTGAAGCGCTGTACTGAGTCGATAAAGTAAAAATCGACATTACCAGCAATTAGATATCAATTCTATGATGAAATAGTGTTGAAAGACGAAAAATATTAAAATTCGATCTTATCATCCGGTCACAATAGTCCCCTTAAAGGAATGATTTCTTCACCATTTTTGGCATGTTTAGTTACATGGTATTTTTTAAATTAATCTTTGCAAATGGCGGCGGTATGGCACGGTCTTCGAAATTGTATTTTCAAAATTGGCGCGCCGTATGGCTATAAAACTAATCAACCGATTCTGATGAAATTTTGTATAAATTTTTCTAACCTTATTATCTAAAATATGACCCTAAATGTTTTTAGCAATAAAAATAAATGTATTTTTTCAAAATTCAATCTTTTTGTTTCAAACCGTACCATTTCATCAATTTTCAACATTTCTCACGTTCTCTTGGTTCATATTCTGCGTATAACTGTTAATGAAAGAAAAATCTTCATTGGTTTTGTTTTCAGATTAATCCATAAGAAGACCGTGCCATGCCTCCGCCACTTTTGAAGATTAATTTTAAAAAAATACCTTGTAATAGCCAATTGTAGTAATGAAACGTACCGTAAGTCTCAAAAATGGTAAAGTAATATTACCTAACAAAAAAACATGAAAATCAATCATTCTTTCTTTGCCTACAGGTATCTCTTAAAATAAGCAGACATGCGAACAAATACAAGAAATGTTCAAATTCAACAAAGAACCAGCACCAACAATTGAATACAAACTGTTACAGAGAAACGAATAAATAAACGAAAATTAAAGCATCATGAGGAGTTGCGGATATTTTTAGACATTTCGTTTGCATATCGTTACTTCAAATAAACCAATATCGAACGAATTAATCAACACATGAAATATGACAATCAAGCAGACAAACGCAAATACTGACAAACCTATACTACCGCAAACAAAAAATTTAAAAAAACGCGTGCCTTGCCTGCAATTAATAAACCAATCGAAAGAAATTTTGCAAACATGTTTAGTCATGAATATTGTTGCAGATTTCGCTATTTACACTCATATATTGTGTAGTGTCAAATAGCATGAAGAGTTTAGCCAACGGAAATGTTCGATATCCAATACATGAGATAATTTATTTGAAATGCGTAATTTATTTGCTTAGGGGAGTTGTGATTAAAAAGAAGCACTTTTTCTCTTACGATAAACCTTAAAATAAATGACGTATAAATTCAAAGCCAAGCGTATATCCATAAAGCTTTATTATTATCATGAAATAGAATCAATTTCAGGACATTAGTTATATGATGAAAAATGAAAAATAGAAAGATAGAAAACCATATGTAGGTCGACGTGCGTAATTCAGTCTAAGATGACATATGGATGACATCTGACATAAATCGACCGAATTATACTCAGATATAATAACTCCTTGCAGGAGCGAAATCAAGGGTCATTTTATTCAATTTATTTGAGAACACGAAGAAATATTTTTAAATCCGTTTTACTATACATACTCATAGCACAAGGAAAATAATTTTCTCAATTATTTTTTAAAAAAATAGCGGCGAAGTGGTTGGTTAATAGAAACTCCTTTTTTAATTACCTCGATGGGCGGAAATCTACAGGTCACAATTTTCAACCTAGAACTAAAAACGAAAAATATTTGGAAAAAAGATGTCAAAATGTAGTGAAGTACATAGGATTTTTAGAGAAATATTGATTTTTACAAAAATAGCGTCTATATGAAGGGCTAATTATTTTCATTAACAAATCGATCAAAAATCGGTCATAAAATCGTGAAATTTTAATTGTTCGATAAAATCCCACGTACTTCACTAGAAAATGTTATTAGGAAGTTAGAGTTAAAATTTAGAGTCGATCGGTTGAAAATTCAAGGCGTTATTTTTCCGCCCGACTCAAAAAGCATTGTTTTTAGATAAACGTTTTTAAAGTTTCGAGTATTTTAATGGACTTTTTAGCTTCAGCTGCTATTCTATTGAAAAATTCGAAAAGTGACGACATCTAGTGACGAATTTAGAAAATTAATAAGTACCAACAGTCGATAATATGTATGTTCCGCCTTAACGACCTCTAAATTTAAAAAGTAAGCATTCGAAGATCGCTCTTAAATTATCCTGCAAATCAGCACCATCACCTCACTCAGTACGTCAAGTTTTTGGACCCACATAAAACCTTTTGGATATCATTTTTTGATAGTTGAGGAAACTTTCAAGCCAATAAAAAACAAAAAATGCACAAGGCGTTATTACCCTTTAATTTCTGGGTTAACGGTTAGTTTATAGGAACTAATATTTACTGGAACATTATTATAGCGACAAAGAAGAGTTGCCAGCGACACGTTGATTTTTGGATGTTAAAATCCGACAACATTTTTGGATGTTAAAATTCGACAAGATTTCTGGATGTTAAAATCCAACTCATTGTATTCCTCTTTACAGCTTCACTGGTCTTGGTCATATACTTTTTTAACCAGCTCTTATGAGTCCAGATTCATTGATCATTGAATTGATAACCAGGCATCCTATAACGATGAGTCAAAAAATCTGATTTTATACCCGGTTTTATACGCAGCAGGGTAAGATGACGTAGTGTGTCACCTGCACCGACGTCTGGTTGTCAACTTACCCATAAGTGAATGCAGATTTCGTTTATTTGTGTTCACAAAAACTTTGGAGTTATAATATTCATTGTGCAGTTTTGTAAAGTAGAATGACCAGAGATTATAAATAAATTCGTGCGTGGCTAGCTTTTTCTTGCATTCCAAAATCTCGAAAACAGGTACTACATAAACGCTAGCGTTTACTGACAGCCATACTAGATTTCACCCTAGCAACACTTATTGGCCGACCATAGAACGTCATCGTTATTCGTATAGCGCTAATATTTGAAAAGCTAATATGGCTGTGTCCGGAAGTTCATTCTTTAGAGATACACAGCCATTAAAAACTCCCATCATTTCTTCATATCTGTCCGCCAAAGCAGAGTGTCCTTTAAATCACGAGGTGGCAATCTGCATCGTTAGATTCAGTCCTGGATTTGCCAAAAGGCCGTATAGGCAGCTGCCTAGGGCCGGCAGACTTTAGAGGACTGCATAGCGGATTTTAGAGGCACCTAAAAAGGCCTCGGTAAGTACAAGTAATTAAGACAGGAGTGGCGGCACAAATTCAAGTGGCCTATCCTTAAGAAAAGTATCAACCCGGCACTGGCTAGATTTGCACCTGCTCATCTGCACTTCAACACCGCCCGCATCCATTCCTCAATACTTCTTCCGAAGACCAAAATTCTGCATTTATTACCTTTGACAATTGCCATAGATTTATGCAAAAAAGAGAAATTAAACGAGAAGCGGAGATACAAATGGGAACAGTCATACCCATAACGTACCATCCAAATTCAAGATATCAACTCAGTCTTCTACAAGTACGAACCACTCTATTCCATTGTTTCAGTCTGCCATGCATCCCGAAGGGCAAACCTTCGGTAAACCGCCAGCAGCAATGTGTGTGTCATCGCCATTGTCACTGTGAAGAATAATGTTCATGAAAATAGCCTGTGCGTTCCGACGCCACGACATATCTGACAGACATCTCGGGTGAGTGAGAAATGGTGGATGCAGGCATTAAGAACTGCCGGCGGAAAAAGCTTCCGGAACTGTGTACACGCGTGCATTATTGCGCCATTACCACGGAGGAGATATCGCGTGAGGCTATATATCTATACGCGCAAGTCGAGTTTACGTATCCTTCTAATAGACGTGAGTGTGTGTGTGTGTGTGTGTGTGTGTGTGTGTGTGTGTGTGTGTGTGTGTGTGTGTGTGTGTGTGTGTGTGTGTGTGTGTGTGTGTGTGTGTGTGTGTGTGTGTGTGTGTGTGTGTGTGTGTGTGTGTGTGTGTGTGTGTGTGTGTGTGTGTGTGTGTGTGTGTGTGTGTGTGTGTGTGCGTGTGTGTATGTGTGTGTTTCTAAACATATTAATGAAAGAATACACACACACACATCCACACACACACACACTGCGAGAAATAACAACAGTGCGCAGTCGGTGGTCGAGAAGAAGCTACCGAACGACGTTTGCCACCTCGTGTTCGTAATACAAGGAATGTCCCAGTCCCGCGATCTTAAGACGCTAAGTAGCTGTATATAAAAGGTCCTCATAAAAATGTACGCTACTGTAAGGGTTGGCTGTATTCTTGTGCTTTTGATGTGCACTGCGTGTTCGACCACTTCAAATGAGCCTTGAATACATGCATTACCAACGTGCATTACCGAAACGCCATATAGTCACTTTACCTTTTAGTTCCATACGCAGTTATACGTTCGTTGATTTTCGTTCCCGCTCATGGTCTCACACTGGAGCCCCGGGGATCTACACCAACGTACGGTCGATCATTCTTGTTCTTTATTCGATACTCGATAAATTGCGAAACGAAACATTTTTTAACGTCTGCCGAAGAATAATAGAAACGACATTGGGGAATTTAGTGCTGTATTGGAGAAATTATCTTGACGAGCAAGGGAGTCTTGGTCGGGGCTGATGATCATTCGTAGCAAGTAACGAATTTGAACAAAATTTTGTGATGGTAATAAACAATAGTGGGACATTATCGAGATTAAGTTCTGGGAGCATTGCAGAAAGGATTTGAAATTCGGAAGGATGATCGAAACGAAATGCAGTATAGAAGTGACAAGGAACATCACTTTAGGGTCCGCTTTCGATTTTTTTTAGGGGGAGAGATACCTCTAGGCGACGAAAAAATTACCGATTTTTTTAAAAGGAACGATTTCTTCTATATTTTTGAAACTTGGCGTATGTTTTGTTAGAACTTTTGTCCGTGACATGGTTTTTTTTATTGGTTTTTAAAACACAGCGGACGATTTTTCGTTCATGAACACTCATTCGCAGAATATGAACCAAGAAAAAGTGAGAGATGTTGAAAATCGATAAAATTGTACGCTTTGAAACAAAAAGATTGAATTTTCTGAAAAAAAATGGTTATTTTTTGCAATAAAAAAAAACTTTTTTTTATTTTCAAAAACATTTGTAGTCATGTTTTCAGCAATCAGGTTAGAAAGATCTATACCAAATTTCATCAGGAATGGTCGTTTCATTTTTACCTTTAAACGCATAGCTAAAAACGTATCGACGCCAGTCTTGAAAATGCAGTTTAAATGACCGTGTATACCTCCGCCATTTTTAAAGATTGATAAAAACATACCATGTAACACCCAAAAGTAGTAATAAAACATACTCTAAACCTCAAAAGTAGTGAAATCTTCCCTTTGAAAAGAGTCATGAAAATCAGCAATTTTTTCCTCGCTCAAAGGTCCCCCATTAAAACTCATGTATATGGTAGAGCATTAAAAACTATTGAATACGTATTTCACCCGCAAGCAATCCACCAATTTCAGTTAAACAAAGTGGAAAATTATCCTCATGCAGAACGATATTCACTGTGAGTACATTGAAGGAAAAATTGAGGGATGAACCTTCCCTTTATTTTTCTTTGTTTCTCACCCCAAATTAAAAATGTGACGCATCAAGTTGGATGAAACGGGTAACACTGTAAAGGGAGAATTGAATTCAAGTTTACGTATATTTGCATTTTTGGCGGATAGTGTTATCGTAGTTGTTTCGTTTATGTACGTTTCATTGTTTATGTATTGTGTCATCGTGTATGCCATGTTATTCGTTATCGTAGTTGTTTTTTTCTGTATTTAAAATGCGTATGTAGGTTCAAAATATTTCTACAAATGTTGTTTTTGATGCTCTACCATATACGTGAATTTCAATCAAATCGAAGTCGGGCACCAAAGTGATATTCCCTGGGAAAGTATGTCAGTAGTGCTGAAAAAACGCAAATTATCCGTACGTTTAACTGTAAGCAAAATAGGCATAAAATTGTTTGCATAAATCAAACCTTATGTCTATATTTTGGATTCGTTGATGGTATTTAAATTATCCCTCCTTGTATTCAGCTCAAGATATAGACCAAGGACTATTTGCCTCCAAATTATTGCTGAGCTGTTATTTCTTTATGCTGAGAAAAATCGAAATGGTTCTTTGGAGAATCTTTTTTTTTCGTAAAAAATCCCTGACTTTACCAGCTGTTAGGAGGCGTACATATAAATTACGTAACGCAAAATTTCCCAATTTTTACGACGAATTAATTTCTCCTTTCATACGATGGCACATCAAATATTTACCCGATTCTCAGCTGCAGAAATAAATGCACTCCACATTCAATGACTGCATCGGAATGAATAGCTTCTACTGTTGTTGCCGGATCTCACGAAATTGGTCGAGGATTTTCTCCTAGCTTTCCAAATGATATATGGTCCTTAACTCTGCCGAACGAAAGTTCAAATAGTGTACTGCGGGTATTAATTCTTGGCTCTACGTAGCTTTTCATCACCTGTGAAATGTAGTAGCGTCAGTTTATTCAGGATCTGAGGATTCGTTTTTTTTTTTCGTACGAAGATCAGTCACTTTGTCCGATGTTTACACACATGTGCGTGGTGGCACTAGAACTTTGTTACATTCGTTAATTTCAGTCTTTGATTATTAAGGGGTCTTCTCACTTTAGACGCTAAAAAAGGCTATTTTCACGCATTTTTTAATAGGTTTATATTTAGATATTGATATAGAAGTTGTAACACTTAATAAATACACTTTCGAAATACATTTTTTTTTAATTTGATTTATTTGAGTCACTATTTATAAACGAAAATGATAGTAAAAAAAAAAATTTCCTAAGAAAGTTGTAGGCCTGCGCTGTTGATGAAATCTCGGAGATGGATCATTCGAAACAAAAAAATCAACCGGATTTAGATTCAGTATGTTAATGGCTATAGCGTATATCATACGATTTTTCATATATGCAAAAATAACAAAATGGCGGAAATTCTTCAAAAAAACAAAAAAAACGTGTTTTTTCACCGTTTTGGGCAAAAAATAGTAAATATCAAAATTTGAAAAAATCCTTGATACACGCTATAGTTGTAGTTGTAAAGAATATGTGGTTAAAATTTCATACGGATCGGTGCAGTAGTTTCGAAGAGTTTATCAACAAGCCGTCGAAAAACGTTGTTTCGAGAAAAACGCGTTCAACGTTTGTTTGGGTTACATAAATACATAAACAATTTTTTTAATATATATATCGAAAGTGTATTTATGAAGTCTATCAACTTTTGTACCAATATCTATAATATAAACCTAATAAAAAGATTCATGAAAGTAACCTTTTTTATAACGTTTAAAGTGAGAAGACCCCATAAGTGTCAAAGTAACTTCGAGTGTGGGGTTTCTTTGACAAGGCATCAATATGCAACTTATGTCAAATGAAGGGTTACTTTGACATTTTGATTGAAAAATAATAATATACTATGCATCATACATGGAATCAAATGAAAAACAACGATTTTTTACAATCAAATCGTCATCTTTTTTAAGGAACCATTTTAGATAAAAATTCAACCACCCAGGGTACTGTTGCAGGCACGTAGTCGGTCTTATAATTATCATTGAGATTAAAACCAACTTGGGCAACATTGCAATTAAGTTCAGCAACATTATAATAGACTCGAACAACGAATTTGAGCAACAATAGAAAAAAAAACGTCAAACAAGAATTAGTCAAAACCATATTTTGGCGCTCTGTCAAAGTAGCTCCAAAAACTGTCAAAGTTACCCTTAATGTCAATTTAGCCCTGTTTTACGGTACTTCCAGCACGGCAGACTTTTTTGGGGATTCTTCTTATTGGAGAATGCCCATGGATCCCTCCCCTTCAATATTACTCGGGAACAAAAAGCTCACGTATATTCACGCATAGAATGTCGATTTTTAATAAGAAAAAATAGCGTTGAAAAGGTTGCCTTGTCTTCGAATATGAGGGAGACAGTATGTGAGGATTTAATCGAGGATTTTGCCTTCAAGTGCTTATCTAAGAGGATCCAACGAGAATCAGAAAAAGTGCGCGTACCATAGTAAGGATAGGAAGAAGAGAGACATCAGGCTACAAGTGTGTGCTTGCCTATCCAGACTCGTCCAGGCTCTTTCCATTGTCGTTTTTGTTGGCTTGTGGGTGCGGGTTCGTACATCGCGTATACGAAACAGTATACTACATACGAGCAACTACATGCGAGAAGCAATTAAAAGCCGTCGCTGAGGTCACGAGCTGAGAATGCCGAGCCGCCTCCGCGGCGACGCCGTTGTCTGGACCAAGGCTGCGATCCTGCCGTGGATCCTTGGAGACGAAGATAGTACCGGAATTCCAAAGTCTTGTACACGAGGTGATTTGGTATCCTTTATGGGGCCCGATCGACCACAATGTTACTACAATGTACATTAGGGTGGCACAAATTTTAACTCTTTTTTCGCCTTTTTCTCACCATCTCACCATCTTCTTTGAAAAAAAAAAATTGTCACGAAAGCTGCGAGCGGTCAAAAAACATTTAGAAGTCCCTCAAGATTCCCAAAAATTCAAATTTTCATTAAAAAATCGATTTTTTTTCGTTCACTTCTCAACCATGAATTTTGCGGTTTATAATTTTTAAATTAAGCTCGCGACAGCTCTAGCCGGCCAATGAATATTTAGTGGTTGTTGAGAGCTTCGATATTTGCAATTGTCACGATTAAAAAAAAATCTTCTCCCATTAATTTGACGCTTCGTCTAATTTGCAAAAATTGAAAATTAATTAAGCAAACAAAATTATTGATCGCCCATTTTATTGGGTTAGAAGTGTGACGTAAATTTCAAAAATCCGTTTCTAAAGAAAAAAAAGCATCAACTGTTTTGAAAATTTTACAAAGCGTTAAATTTGTGAGTGGGAAGAGAAAAACCGCGACAATTGGAAATTTCGAAGCTCTTGAGCGACCACTAAATATTCATTGGCCGGCTAGAGCTTTCGCGAGCTTAATTTAAAAATTATAAAGCGTAAAATTCATGGGTGAAAAGTGACGGAGAAAAATCGGTTTTTAATGAAAATTTGAATTTTTGGGAGACTTGAGTGACCTCTAAATAATTTTTGACAACGCTCAGCTTTTGCGGAAATTTTTTTCTTTCAAGTAGATAATTGGATAGTGAGAAATAGGAAAAAAATAGAGCTCAAGTTTAGGCCACCCTAATATACAGGTATAACAAATGAAATAAAAATTCATTTTGTTCAAATTCGGCGAAAAATTTCTTTTTTGCAAAATATCTAATGGAATCAATCATTTTGGTATAATTTGTCTAAATTTGATTCGCACACAACTCCCTACAATACTGACATAGAATGTCCAGAGAAACCGAATGGTGTATTCGGGCTGGTCGGTGGATTTTCTCTTTACTAATTCGTCGAACGATCTTGACTCTTTACTGATAAGGGGCAAGATCCCTTTGGACAGCCGAAAATAAGCGAATTTTCGAGATTTTGTTGTGTGGAAACTATAAATTTAAAAAAATATTTTTTTAGATTAAAAATGGGCAGCTGTACGATACTCGCTACAGAGACTGTTGCCGCCTGAGTTATTCCACGGAGTACGACCTAGCGTCTGGTGCATTGATCTGAAACATCAGAGCCGAGAAGTTTTGAATTTCCAAGACTCACACGCTCTATGTGAACCTAAAAAATCCAAAAAGAAGTGCAAATTAAAAAAATGGTTCGTGTACAAAAAATTTTCTACTTTTCATGAAATTTTTACTATAGTCTTGGTGAATGAAAAAGTAGGCAAAAAAATCATTTTCAAGGAACTTTAGGTCCACATAGAGCGTGTGGATCATAGAAATATAAATCTTCTCAGCTCTGCTGGTTCAGATTAATGCATCAGACACTAGGTGCTACGCCATGGAACCTCTCGGACGGCAACCATCTCGAAAGCCGCTATCTTTAAATATTAGAAAAACAAGTTCTTTTTCGGAAACTGAAATAATGTAATAATATCGACATGACAATTTCATTATGTAGGATACAGTTTCTGCTTAAAAATCTTGAAAATTCGTATATTTTTGGCTGCCTAGAGGGATCACGCCCCTTAAGGCCTTATATGCCTTCGAAAAAAAGGATCTGTTTTTATTGACTTAACTGATGCATAAGCAATGCAAGAGATTGTTGTCAAGGTTGGGCGGCCTCGTAGCTCCCACAATTTTTGACCGATTAATTTCAAATTGCAACTGTAGCTTCTTATATAGATTTTCTAGCGAAGTACACAAGATTTTTACGATCGGTTAACAATGACGGTTTTATAAACAAATTAAGGCCATTTTTTAGTCGAAAATGCAATATTTTTTTTCAAAATAGTGCAAAATTTGCCAAAATCAATATTTTGTCATACTGGTGTGTGCTTCGCTAGCAAAACTCATATAGATTACGAAAAAAAATGATTTTGTGTTCTAGACGCTCAAATGAGTATCAAATGAGTCCGCCCATGGAGACGCATATGAGGAGGGCCTCAAAAAAGGCGTTCTCTTTCTACCGGCCACTGGGCCGCCATTTTGTTACTAAGTCTTGTGAACACATTTGCAAAGATACTTGAAGATATGTACAACAAAGGCCACTAAATGGAATTTTTATTATATCAACTGGATCTCTGTAAAAAATTGTCAAAGTTCACCATTCTTCCAGACTCCAGGCTAGTAGTCTCCCTCAAGAGGGGCACTCCATATAGAGGCTTCAAAAAAATGCATTTTTTATTGCCTGAATTTACAGTTTGAAACCTGTATAATAAGATGCAGCTAGTGATTTTGGTCAATTCACAAAAATGTCGTGCCCGAGAGCCTTTGAGCGTCACCCACCTCTGCTCGGTTTTCAGCCCTGCACGCAGGTATAGGCACCATGTGGAGAAGTGAGTCGTCTATTCAATAATAGCTGTTAGAAACCCCTCTATACCCATAGAAATATATAGTATTACGAGGAAGCTAAAGGACTATTATATGATGCTGGAATAGCTGACTAGTCGGTAAGTCACTGAGTCACACGTTTTCCCTTGCCGGAACTTTAGGGATGTATTGCCTGTACATTCTCTACTAAAAGTGAGTTTCGGCGAGAATTTTGAGTATTTTACAATGAAATTAAAATTTAAACAAGGTTAACCACATGAAGATGCTAAGAACATTAATTTCCGGTAGTAATAATGCAAATGAACGATAAGTAAACTGTTGAAAAAAAATTGTTCAACAAATGTCCGGTGAATTACTTTTTTTATATTATAAAATGAATTTGTAGATTTTTCTGAATGAATTTTCTTAGAATTTTCTTTCTATTTCATTTTAATTCTTTTAATTTAAAAAATGGATGAAGTGTCACAAATTTTCAATATGTTTTCGGAGCAATGTTCCATATTAAATTCAAGAAGTGTTCCGGGTGTTGAACGAACAGTGTCATAGGTACAGCCTCTGAAAAATTTCAATAGCGGGATTTTCAAAATAGAGAGAAATTTCTTTAAAAAATCACATGTATTCAGAAAAATATCATAATTCATTTAATGGCACAAAAAATCAAGTTTACCGGAGATTTTTTTAACAAATTTTTGTTTAAACAATTTGTTTATATATTTTTGGCATTCTTATTATTCAGAACCAATATTCTTAGCATCTTCAATACGGTCGATGTTTTTTCAGATTTTAATGTTCGCAAAGCACTCAAAATTCTCACCGAAACTCACTTTTGATGGGGAATGTACGGGCAATACATCCTTAAGAGGCTATACCAGTATCTATGACCCTGAAAAGATATATACATCCTTACCCTCGGAAAAAATTTCCCAAAAGTCGACTAAAATTTGGCGTTCCGTATGGAGCGCCCCCCTTGAATGAATTGGCAAAAACTCGCGCAATTCGGTAGCGCTGAAAATTCAAAGCTCGAGTTCGTCTAAAACCGACCAAAAGGAAACTATTTTAAATTCGGGCAAGCATAAAAAAGCGGATTGATGCCCGCGACGTGCCCCGTGGTGCAGGAGAACTCGACGGTATCGATAAATGGATTGATGATTAACGAACTTCTTCAAGAATAAATACAAACACTGATTAATGCCGCGAGCGTCTCGCGCGGATCTTCTGAAAACGTGGAGCGCGCGTGGGCGACGACGAAGCTCTGTGTACATAGAATGGTGCGCGGGAACACGTGCTGGTTGATTGAAAACAAATTACAAGCAAGGTACGGAAGAAGACAAGTCGATAGACCGAATCCGCGATCGCAGCCGGTTCGTTGATCGCTCGCATCGACTCGATTCAGGATCCAGCAGAGAGACATACTCCGCAGGCGATGTTTCGGTAACGAAGTAACGAGATTAACGTCGTTGAAGTCCCGCACGAACCCGGAAGTCGTCGGGGTTTACATTTTTCCAACAATAACTAGGAAATAAAGTCTTTCCATAAACGTGAATTTACCGTGACGGCATTATTATCGCTAATTGTGTACATAAAAATGAAAATATGCTAAATTAATTATTTTTTAATTATTCCAATCGTACTCTATCAATTTACAGCCGCGACATTTTATAGCACTTGTTTAACGGCGGAGATATACCTTTAGGCGAGGAAAAAATTATTAACGAAGTTATCATGGACAAGTGTTTTTCGTGATTTTCTTCAGAATTTAAGAGGAAGCCGTCGGCGGGATTAATCCGAAAAAAAACTAGCAGCGATTCTTCTTTCGTTAACACTCATACGGAGAATATGAACCACGAAAAAGTGAGAAATGTTGAAAATCGATGAAAATGCTTTGAAACAAAAAGATTGAATTTTTCGAAATAATGGCTACATTTTGCAATAAAAAAAAATACGTTTTTTATTTAAGGATGTTGAGTCCCTATGAAACATGTTAATGTTAATTGTTCAATAAATAGCTTCTTAATCGTCATGAAATTTTTACACGACCTCCTGAATACTTCATGTAAAAAAATACCAAATTTTCAGAATTCTATCATCATTACTTCAACCGCCTTAAGGGTTGAAACAAAAAATGATAAGAAAATTCTGAAAATTTGGTATGTTTTTGTATGAAGTATTTAAGAGGTCGTGTTAAAATTTCACGACGATTAGGAAGCTCGTTATTAAAAAATTAACATTTTGTTAAGAACATTTTTTAAAAGAAATAAAAAAAAAATTATCAATAAACTTCGTTTTGTTTCCGTTGCTTTCAGTACATCATAGATATTATAAAATTGAGAGGTCAAAAAAAAAACTTATTGCAAAGTTACATCAGTTTCCATAAAACAACATTTAATTTGTGAATGTTAATTGTTCAATAACGAGCTTCCTAATTGTCGGGAAATTTTTACACGACCTCTGAAATACTTCATACAAAAACATACAAAATTTTCAGAATTTTATCATCATTTGCGATTTGGGACTCAACATCCTTAAACATTTAGGGTCATGTTTTAGGCACTAAGGTTAGAAAGGTTTATGCCGAATTTCATCAGAATCGGTCGATTAGTTATTTAGCTACACGTAACACCAGTTTTGAAAATGCAGTTTAGAAGACCGTGCCATACATCCGCCATTTTTTAACATTAGTTTTTTTTTAAATACTATGTAACAGCCAGCAGTAGTAATAGAACATACCATAAGTCTCGGAAATTGCGGCGCAATATTTTCTTTGAAAAAAAAATTCTTAAATTCGCACGTGATTATATACCCGTTACTGTGGCCTAACGCCTTAATTCTCGATAGTGAGCTCGAATTATAAGCACCGGAGCACAAAAAATGAAAAAGCTAAGAGCTAAGCACAGTTTTTCCAGTCCCACGGTTAATTCCATTAATTTCCCATGCGCTACGTACATACAAGCATGTATTTGCATCACACATTTTTAGTAGCTGTGAATGACTCGGCAAAACGGATTACCCATACACGAGCTGAGCTCGACGTATCGATTATTAATTAATCATCGCTTGTTCTCAGCGTGTCTTCTTGCTCGACGAACACCAGGGACTTGGATACTCGAGAAAGGATTGCCGACATACGTTATGCCATGAAATTAATTTCCTCTTGCACTGTCGACCGGCAATCATAGTGATAGATTCAACGCGGAAAATCCATTTCACTGTAAATAAGACTTACGATATAAAAAGCGCAATTTCGAGACAAAATAAATTTCGAATATACGTCAACTTCCATATGATCGATTCAGCATTTATAATATTGAGTGATGATAGGTAACATACTCTTCTTTTTTTCCCCGATCTTATACGCTGCACTTCGTAACAGACTCGGTGATTTATTTTCCGTGGTCAGAGGCTCATTGCCATGCTTACAGTTTGCGTTATCAATCACTGAAGCATTAACGAACAAAACTCATTCATCCTAACGATTCTGTATTTATTTATCTTCCCACAATTGTGCATGCTGCAACAATGACAGCAATATATTTTTTTATTTTGCAGCATGTTGTTGTGAGAAAAAAGACCCTAAGCACATTTGGCAGCACGACCGATTTGTACGTAATCGTAGAAATATGGACCAATCTGACGATTGCCATTATTTTTATTGTTAACGTTAAGATCAATCGAAGTCTGTACGATCGCGTCGAGGCAAGCTCGTTCGGCCGCGATGCGCAACACAATCAGTGCGGGTTAACCTTTTTTCATTAAAGTTCAATAATTGTTCACATATCTACATATGCAATATCGCACAATAATGGCCACCGCTCCCCGACACTCTCGTAATACTCGAACGACCTTCTGCATTGCCATGCATGGCCCGTGCTCGAAGCACTGGATCGTGAAACAGATGTGAAAAGAAAAAATGAATAACGAAAGATAAATCAAGATCTTCGTGAGTTTCGAGTGGATGTTCCATTGGATATTGTGAAAAATTGATTATCCACAGCAATCGATAATCGATTCAACGTCGACGGACGTACATACTTTTGCGTACCTGTACTCGAATCGATCAGGATGCTCTCGCTCTTAAGGGGCTAGTCCACTTTGGAGCCACGAAAAAAGGCTATTTTCGCGATTTTTTTGCGGATCTTATGAAAGATATGAATATAAAAGTTGTTGGGCTTGATAAATAAAGTCTTGAAATACATAAAAAAAAAATTATTCATTTTTAGGTACAAAAACTATAGTTTAACGTAACGCCTCAAAAATAGGTGGGCTAGGTAGCTCCATCACAAATCAAAAAGATTTAATTTTCTGAAGAAACGGCTACATTTTGCAATAAATTTGTTTTTTTTCAAAAACATTTAGAATCATGTTTTAGACAATAAGGTTGTAAACATTTAAGCCAAATTTCGCCATAATCGGTCGATTCGTTTTTCAGCTATACGTCACGCCACTTTGAAAACGCAGTTTAGAAAACTGCGCCATACCTGCACGAATTTTTAAAATTGATTTCTAAAAAATACCATGAAACAGAAAAAAGTACTAATAAAACATACCCTAAGTCTAAAGTCTAAGTCTACCCTAAGTCTAAGTCTCAAAGATGGTGAAAAAATATTTCCTTTAAAAAAATCATGAAAATCAGCAAATGTTTTTCCCGCCCAAAAGTATCGCCCCCCTAAAATTGCGCACTACGCGATACGTTCGTAATTTCAACCATTTCACTGACGCATCAATCAATATTTTCGACGTTTTTCAAAAATCGAATATTTCATCGCAATGGGTTGGGTAACTTCTGATTTCGATAATCGAACCCGTCCAATCGAAATACCACGAGACCTGGTATCAATTTTTTTTTTTCGTACACGTGCAATTGGTTAATGCGGGTGTGCGCGCAGGAAATTATGCACGCGTGTGTATATACCTCTGGATATAGGGTGTCTCGGATAAAGTTTTACGAGCTACTCGAAAGTAGAGATTGTCGTAAAAAAGACTTCAATCAAAGTTGTTTCGTTTCAAAAGGGGAAAAAGTGGGGAATGCCAATCTGACCTTGCGTATAGCCTCCAAGGTCGTATGTAGGTCAGCTTCCAAATTTTTCAATGGAACCATTCACTTGAATTGTATATTCTTGTAGCTTACTTCGAGAGTTTCTCAGGACACTATAGATAAATATTTTTGCCAAGTAATTATTCAGTAATGAGACTTGAAGGTTACATGCTGATATCGCCCAAGGCTTAGCCCGCTCATGCTAATATCTCGGGGTTAGATATTGACCTGAGCTATGAGAATGTACAACGAAGCATAAGGGTTTGAATTAAAAATGTAGATGCTGACCTTGAGACGACCTTGGACATTATACCGAAGATCAAATGGTCGTTTCCATCTTTTTCGTTTCTTTTTTAAATTTCAATTCTTCTACACCGTACTTTTTGAGATATAAGCTTGTAATAGTTAACCCGAGACACCCTGTATACATACGCACGTATGGGCTATTTTCTCGTACCTTTCCATGAAGCTGATGAAATCACGTGCTTAGTGGTGATTGAACGAGAGCTGGCAATAAATCCGTTACATACGAAAATCGTCTTGAGTTTCGACATACAATGCGGAAATTTAAAATCGATTTATGTACACCCTGCTTCCCAGGGGATATCTAGGCAGTATAATCTCGTACGACGTCGAATGCAATTACAGCCTCGTCATAATTGCAGAATTTGCCTACTTTGTAGCTTGAGTCTCGAAAATCGGATGTTGAAATAATTATCATCAAGGCAGTACGTGCGAGACAGTCCCGTTCAAAAGCAAATGTACGTTCACGGATTCGAATGAGCAATAATATTGAAAAAGTAATGTACTTACCTACTTCCAAACTACATACGTGGAATATTTTAGTATTTAAAAGCTGAAAGGCGACATAGTAAGTTAATTGACAAATTTTGGAGCGGTCTCCGTGTCTGTGTTAGCAAACTTTTAGCAGGGCTTACCCGGAGCATATGCTTACACTTAAGGGGGGGGGGGGAGGTACCTTTAGACGAGGAATAATTTGCTGATTTTCATGATTTTTTCCAAAAGGAAACATATCTTCACCATTTTTGAGACTTAGGGTTCTATTACTACTTTTGGCTGTTAGGTGGCATTTTTATAATTAATCTTTGAAAACGACGAAGATATGGCACGGTCTTCTAAACTAGTGAAAAAAAAACCACGAAGATTTTCCTTTCATTAACACTCATACCGAGAATATGAACCAAGAAAAAGTGAAAAATAATGAAAATTGATTAAATGGTACGCTTTGAAACACAAAGATTGCATTTTCCGAAAAAAACGGCTATATTTTGCAATAAAAAAATTCTTACATTTTATTTTAAATATTTATGGTAATGGTTTAGGCAATAAGGTTAGGAAGATTTATACCAAATTTCATACGAGCCGGTCCATTCGTGCCACAGCGCTACCAACTTTAAAGATTAATTTTTTTTTTTCAATACCATAAAACAGCCAAAAGTTGTAATAAAAACATACCCTAAGTCTCAAAAATGGTGAAGAAACCTTTTCTTTGAAGAAAAATCTCAAAAATCAGCAAATTTTTCCTTGCTTAAAGGAATCTCCCCCCTTAAAAAGTCCTTTAAAAAGTCTCCCCCCCTGACTATACGTGTTACCATTGTTGACAGTGCAGATTGTGCAACGCGTGCAGTATGCAAATCGGACATTTGATCAAATGGAAAATCGGCTGGTCTATAAAGGACGATTTGTAAAGATTAATTTTTTTAAATAGCAGTCCATAGAACGCGCATCGTTCGTAGCGTTGCCAAGTCTCCCTCATCGACTTATTTGGCCTGTCACGTTTTATCACGTGTTCTATACTTTGGGCACTCATAAACTGAAAAGTTTTTAGTCAAAAATGAACATTTTTTTCACAATAACCTTAAGGCCTTAGGCCACAGTAACGGGTATAAAATCATGTGCGAATTTAACCATTTTTGTTCGTATGAAAAAGTGATTTACTCATAAAATTAATTACACATCTATTTAGTATGAATATCAAGCTGCTAGAAATTTTTTGTTTTCGATCTACCAAATGGCCGACTACTAATATTTTCTTTTGTTATCTTTTTTTAGGCGCTCCGCGGCGTGACATTTAGCATCCACAATTTTTTACCTAGAACAAAAAACAAAAATTCGCGTCAATCTACATTAGGATACCCAGAGAAGTACGCACGGAATTTTTAGAATATTGTTTTGTTCAAAAGTTGTAGGCATTTGAACTTAAGAAATGAATTTTCAGTAAAAAATTTTGTTATAACTGCTCATAAACTGCTCATAAAATGAAAAGTTTTCGATTGATCAGAAATTCCGTACGTACTTCTCTGCGAAATGCAATTAATGCCATTAATGCAATCAATGCAAATAAATGCAATTAATGCAAAAAATATATATTCTAACAGCTTGATATTCATACTAATTAGATGTGTAATTAATTTTATGAGTGAATCACTTTTTCATACGAAAAAAAATCGTTCAATTCGCACATGATTTTATACCCGTTACTGTGGCTTAAGCCCTTAAAACATCCATCTATCATTCCACCATTTTTTATAAGCGTCTGTCTCGTAATTTTTTTTATTATCAACAGAAATACTCTCCGGTGCTTATCCTATGCAGAGCGTGTTCAAAAGCCATTTTCAAAAGCGAATATCTCTATAACGGGATGATCAATGAATTTAAAATTTCACAAACCTATGGACAACAGTATTATCAAATTACAAAACTTTCGGTCTCGCACCATTTTTTGTGTTTACCGCGTTAATCCTCGTATGAGAAATTCCACCGTACTGTACGGTGATCACATTCCTTTTCAAAGGTGTCGAAGAATTTAATTGATCATTTTAATCTCGCGCACCGTAATTACAGTAAGATTGCCAAGCTCGAGTTTGATTCGTTTACAAACACATACACCTTTTTTCCAATCATTTCCATACGTGATTCACAAAAATGAATTTCGAAACAAAAATTAATTGAATTTATGAAAACTAAAAGTTTCCGTATCTTTTCAATTATGGGCATATACCCCAATGAAACTTTTATTTAAATTGCGTGCACCGTAATTACACTAAGGTTTCCAAGCCCGAGTTTGATTCGTTTACGAAGAAATACATCCCTTTCTTCCAATCCTATCCATAAGTGATTCACAAAAATGAATCACGAAACAAAAACCAATTGATTTAATGAAAACTAAAAGTTTCCGTATGCTTTTAATTATGGGCAGATATCCAAAAAAAAAACGAAATTATCTCTATCTTCGAAGAAACTTCGCAACACATTTAATAACACGCAGTTCACTTTCATCCTGGCTATTGAGCGATATCCTCGAAAACCTCCAGATATAGCCGGACGGATTCGAGAAACCGTAATAACGTTGAATCGAGATTTTGATTGGAAAAGTATAGCCAACTTATAATGGGAACGTAATGGGAAAGCTGGTATGACCCACTTGAGCCTCTCGCGTTGCATCTCGTACCAACGCCTGCTGCTAAAGTGCAATAGGTTGTCTGCTATATTCGAATAGTTCGTCACGCATCGCGCATCTATCGAACGCGAAAGAGCTTGTCTGGATCATTCGTTATCGGTCGGCTAGTCTTTGAGCCCGACGAGCGAAAACTAACCCTCCCACCCTTCTTGCGTTATATATGTAGACTGTCCTGTGATGAATGGATAATCCTGCAACTATCGATAGGTCAAATCATGTCCTACTATATGCTAGAATTTCTGGAAGCTGGAAAGCTTTGTTATTTTTTTCTTTTAATCATCTGGTATTGGTTTTTCGCATGCCATTTCTACAAATGATATAAATTGACAATAACTAGGCAACTTTTTAAAGTAATTTGCAGGATATGCGTAGTACACTTTTTTTACACCGCAGGCTATCAAAGTCAGATATTCAAATTGTTTTCTATGAAAATTCTGCGTAAGATCGTTTTTCATAAAGTTTCCTTAACATTTAAGGTAAAAAAACAAGATTAGATAAAACAAATAACCAAGAGAATTTTTTTTCAAACCAGATCGAAAAAGTAATCATTTGTAGAAATGGCACGCAAAAAACCAAAAGCAGATGATTTTTATCTCGAAAACCCGTGGGACTTTGACTAAACTGAAATTCCAGCATATAGTAGGACATGATATGAGCTGTAGACAGTTGCAGGATTATACATTCATAACAGGACACCCTATATATATATATATATATATATATATATATATATATACGGCCTGTTCTCAAATATATGTATATACATATGTAATATGCATTGCTCCAGCAAAACCGGCAATTGCATTCCAACACTATCTAGAATATATATTAGTTGCAAAGGTAAAAGCGGCACCGGTTCGTAACCCCGCGTCCTGAGCGAAGGCGAACAACCACTTACACGTTTGCTCTATATAACCCTCCATTTTTCTTGATATATTTATTCGCGTAGACTCCCAACACTTTGTTTCAATTTTTCTTCTCCTATCTTAGGGTGCATCTACGATGAGTCCAACAGAATGAATAAACCCAATAGGGTAAAGTGGATATCGAAACATGACAATTTTTATTTTGTCAATTTCGCTAGTTTCGAAAATTTCTAGAATCAGAGATGACTGTTGAAACAATCCGTGACTCTCCAGACTTAAATGAGACATGTATGTCAAATAAATTTCCAAGCGTATAACAAATTTTTTTCTGCTGCCGTTCATTCATAAAAGTATTAAAATTCTGGCTATTCCGCCGGGATTCTGTCCGCTAGACCGAAAGCAGTAGTTCAGTAGTACTTTAGGTTGACGTCGCGACGCTGAATTCGAAAGATACGTGAAAGCACTAATATCCACCGATGAAAACGTTTATTTGATTTGAGTAGGATCTATTTGAGTCAAATAGATTTTTTTTGTAGTAACTCCCATTTGATGTGTACCAATTATTTTAGATTCCTTCATGTGGATAATTCAATTAATGCGTATTTGATCGAAATACATTGTCGATTTGAAAAATATCTTTATTTGCATGCAGAAAAATGTGTATTAAACTCAAATATATTGTTATTTCGAACGAGTAAAATTTTTATTTGAATTACTATACGAGTATACTTACTACTTACATTGCTATAGAATAGACCTATTTAGTCCTATACATTTTTTTAGTAAAAATACCAAGTACTAAAATTATTAGATGCATTCACATTCTTTAACTCTCAACCATGTTAAATAGATCTTAATTTAGAGCAATAAATAAATTTCAAACGAATCTCTGAAATACCAGAGTGAATTAAAATAAAATATTCCTTTTACGAAAACTTGAGTTCATTAGAAAAAAGGAAACAACTAAACCCCGTTGATTTCAATCAATCTTTATTATCAGCAGTCGAGAGAAGGTAGATCTAAAGATCTATGTACTCGTAATGTTGATGATTACACGAAATTTGTGTTCGCTCGTTTAGCTTAATGGAAAATAAATATGCTAGCACAGAGCTCTATCGTGACGTGAGAACGCTAAGGTATCCTCCATAATTATAACTACAGAGTGCACCTTGGCATTCTTACCATGCTACGGTGCTCGATGACAGCATATTTATTTTCCATCAAACCGTAGATTTCCGAACACTCCCGATGACGATATAAGTGAAAAGAGTAAAAATGAAATAACGCGCATATCAATAAATCGTCTTTAAATTTCAAATCGCGAGCACTTTTTTATCTTCAATTTTCCTCCATTGAATACCTGTTGAAAAGCGAAGCTAGAAATGTGACAGAGCAATGTGGTTAGAAAATAGGAGAGGCCAGGGCAAAGTATTATCAGACTACAGGCGCGGAGTTAAGAGCCGAATTAATAGCTAGCCTGTCATAGCGACTAAGGATAAGAGTACTTTACTCCGTTAAGATACGATTGGGGTTAGATTATTGCTACTTTTAACCCATGTAGCGCACGCATATACATACATACATATTTATGTATAGCCTTGACCAAAAGTACAAGCAACCCAAATTTCTCACCAGATAAAAAATGACAGCCCGAGTAATTGCGGGGAAGACACACAAAATATTAATAATTTTAAAGTATATTTTTTTGGGACTGGTACTATCAGTTGTTTTTCCGTATTAGAATATTTTACGATAATGGAATTGTGATGAGGATCCCTAATGCCATTAGCCAAGGCTGTATAGGTACACTAATGCATAGCCCATACACACACCCGCACACATTCACGCGTATTCATCCACTGGTGTACAAAATTAACAGATCACTTCAACGTTCGTAGCTTGAGGTCATTTTCAAGCGGCGGTATCCCCGTGAGAAATGATCGTAAAATAGTTACATAATAGAGTTTTTAAGCTTGAAGCTTCTAGCCGTCCAATCATTAGGTGAATGTTTCATCGCATCAAGTATACATCGTATACTGCACCTTCAATACGACACACCTTGAGTAATGTTAATGCAGACGATTAAGGAGGTACGATCATTACAACCAGTCCAACTTTCGGATTTGAAATTTTTATATGATTTTGACGAATACTTTTTGAGTCTATTGCCAAAATTTGAGCTCTTTCGACCGTTTAGTTTCCTCGCAATAAAACTGCAAAGTCAAGCACTTTGAGTTACCGAAGCACGTCGTCTTATGGAGGCGGTCAACCGGAAGTGCGGTGATCGTGGTTTTTCTGCTCACGAATCCAACTAAACCCGTAGGAAAAGTGAAATTCGACAGATTAGATATAATAGATATTATAAAAAATAAGAAAACCAATCTTCACCGTGTAGTTGAAGCACAACATTACAAGAAAGTTTCAATTTCCGGTTGAAATCGGTCAGAACAATGAAATAGCACCCGCCGACTTAGCAACGACGCAAGTGACAGCTGATGCGTTTGGCGAACTTAACCCAGCTTCGTTTTGAAATTAATTTGAATAGAAGCCGCCACAAAATATGCAAGCAACAATTTATGGAGTTTTATCATTTATCACGTATCAATAATATGTATAATTATATTCTGCCTATCGTGTTAATTTCGCTGAGGTAATTCAAGCCTATTTTAATAGGCTTGAATTTGATTACGTTAATATTATCACGAAGATTACTACCGAGTCGTTGACAATCTAATTTGTCAGTTTTTATTTGTTCACGAACAATAAATTCATCATTTACCACAACATTTAGCGCACTATAATCGATAATACGAATAATCGACATAAGTAAACATCAATCAGAGCAGCTGTGGGTGAAATAAATTTAAACTCTTTTTTGACCCCGTGGAAGTGACCGTACCTCCTCAACTGGCAAGATTCGTAAACTCTGAACTGGCAAATCTCCAGCTACCTTCAAGCTCTGAAGTTTTTTGTAGGGTTTCTCGTACATCTGACTACAAAGATGTCATACCAAAAATATGCAGGTGCATTCGCAAATCTAAAGATGAGGTTACTCTTGACGCCTCCACTGGTAAGGTTGGCACTCTGATCATCATATGGTCATTTCGTTTGGAATGGGTCAGTCTGTATTGCTGCAAACGTTGCTGCAAACGTGTGCACATATATGAGGTGTAGCTATAAAACACCTGAGCTGAAGCTCTAAAAATGTCCATCTACAAATTTACCCTATAGGCATGTTATCCCCTTCAACGTAGTCTACTCGATCCTTACACTACACACGACCTTCCACCATTGGACAAAATGTTGCACGTCCATTTCCGACAGGTCGTTCAAGAGTTTCGCCGCTTTTCTTCCTCATGGCATAAACGAACGCAAATGTGGTTCCCTTTCGTGCAGACTTGATCTTTCAGAACAGAGCCCAGTCACACGAAGCTAGATCAAGCATGTAGATCGAGGGTTCCAATATTGAAATCTCGTTGTCCGCTCAAAACTTCTGGAAAACTTCTGGACGGACAGCGCTTTGCACAATGGACCGTTAGCCTGATGAAGAACCAACGCGTCGTTCTTCCACATTTCATTCTTGCTTATCCGTTCACAACGGACTTCCAAAACCGCCTTATAGTACTCCTCGTTAGCAATCTGACCTCCCAATCAGACAATAATCCCCCAGATGAAATAAAGATCATCATTGCTTTGACATTGGACTTGCTCATCCGTCCTTTCCTTTGTCTCGCTGAAATGGAGCTCTTCCAATGCATGGCTTGGCGCTTCGCTGCAGGATCGTCTTGAAAAAGCGATGTTTCATAGCAAGTTATGACATATTGTACAAAAATAGTGCGCGCGTGTGTATGTATGTGGGTGCGTCTGTTCCCCCCGGCCCGTCTACTTACGACGTATGCAAATGAGCGTCCATACAGCGGGCGCCTCCGTAAAGCCGTATATAATGTATGCCGTGATAATGCATACTCTCTCCTGCATACCGATTCACAGGCATTTTATTTATTTTCCACATATCGCTGGTACTCTCAGTGGCCGATCATACGATGCACGATTAATCGTCGACTCGTTGAAGATTGAGTGTACAATTAACCCGTATTATCCTCGCTAAATATCTTCTCCCCTCCAACCTATTCAGATTCTACATACCTCTTCATATAGAAAACTTGATCTCTTCGGACGTGTTCTTTATCGAATGGAACATTTTAACCACATTTCCGTATATGAACCTTGTGACGAAAACAAGCACTGAATCAGGATCAAAGCAGTATCGCAAGCTGAAGAAAAGGACACGCAGGATAAATGCACACTCGCACACTGCGTCTTCCCAATTGTGCATTCCTAAAAGAGGTCCGCATGTGGAATAGCGATTCTGGACCAGTACACGGAGATAATTGTAACGAATTTATAACAATACCTACTTCATTGGACTGGCAATGGAGTCAGCAGCGTGGGGTTTCGCAGCATCTGTCTGACAATGAAACGAGGGCGCGAAGTGCCCTAGCCACGATAACCTGCTGGCACGATATGTAATAGCCCATAATATAGTGGGTACAGACAAGTTCTCGTGTTATACATTATGATTAATGGCCCTTGCAACACGTTCCAAACTAATTGCGACGATAGGATTCGTGTAAGACAGCATGGTGTACTTCACAGGCGTACAGTGCCACAATGTACGTAGGCTTGTACATACGCTTGTCGGGGCCCGCAAAAAGACAACGCCGTTTATAGCTTGTGTCCGGAAAATCGGTAACTCCGCACACATGAAACTATTATAATGACGTTTTGCTTCTCTAAGCAGTATCACTGCTGCTATTATCGCAGATCCAAGCGATTAAACGTAGGGGTTCACGGACCAAAGTTACTGCTTTCTTCCATCTGGTTTTATGTGGGACCCCTTTTTCCTTAAGTGCGATCGTGGAGCATGTTAGCGTGAGCTTAATTGTGAAGGCGAGCCCCTCACATTTGGCATTGTGTCGGTGGCAAAACACTGTCACTTCATGTACACACACACACACACATATATATATATATATATATATATATATATATATATATGCTATATACACATATTATGTATCATGATTACGAAACGCTGATTATTTATGAGATCCTAGTGGCTATTAACTTCGCAGTTTAACCATGCCATTAATCTCGACACATGGAGACTCGAACGAGACGCCAGAGGGGACTCGGAACAGCTCAAGAACCAATTTTTTACATCACGAGTATTCTTAATGTCCATTTCGCTTCTAAGCTAATATTTTGTCATCGCGTGATTTACCGATCACGCTCCAAGCCTCGGAATATCTTCAGGAAGAAGAAGTTTTTTTTCGCTACTATGAATCACGTAAGGAAAAATTGTTTAGCGTTGTGAATGGAAATGGGTTATGCATTGACATTTGAAAAAAGACCGGATCTTCTTGAAACGTTCGAACGAAATGAGAGAACGAGTATAGACATTCTAGTATCGCGATATTGGGTAGAATTTTTGAATGATCGTAGTTGGAATAAGTCATTGACGGAAATACGGAGCTTTTGTTCATGATATATCTATCCCGATAAGGACAGTTCATGAAGATGAAAAATTCGTCTATTTGACACAATGTGCATCCTCAACGTGTTTCGAAAACGTGAGTTTGTTTTGGTTGTCAAAAGCAAACGCTAAATAGGTTTTGGATAACGTTACATTTTAAATGTGTTTTTCTGGAAACGGGATTTGGAGCGGGCGGGACGCTCTACGGCTTCAACGAATGAACCGATCCACATGAATCTCTGCGCAATTGAAGGGAAATTCAACTTGCAGGGCCGTCAGGATGCGATTTCTTTCGAAAATGGATTTAGAAATATTTTTTTCCCCCGTTGAAGCAAAAACATTCGGGTTTTTTTCAAACGGCTGCCATTTTGTTATCCAGGGTTTTTTCAGAAAGCAAAAGACGATGAGGCCCCCCTGATTTAGTCTAGTTTAATCATTTTAATCCGCTTTTTACTTACATGAACTGGCAAGGCTGCGGAGCACTTTATTTGACGGGAGCTGGAGTCCCCATTTTGGATTTTTTCTTATAAATCAATTGGAATTTACTCTCCATTAATAAACGAATAAAATACGTTGAAACCTATTTGCAAAAGTATTTATTTGACTTAAAAAAAAATGCCGAAGTTCATGCATTTTCCATGCCTCTCGACGGTAACCTCCCGAAAAATGAAATTACGTGAGAATATCCTTTGCACATTGTTCCTCTGCTTTCCGATCTTCGGGACTGCGTTGACAGGTCATCCACATTACTTGCATATAAGCTTTTGCCACTGACTAAAAATGGAAGGTACCAAAACAACGTCAAGTATATCATGAATAATCGAGCATTTCGTTGCTCTGGTTTTTTTGTGTCCAAACCGAATTCGATACCAAAGTGCCCTCAGAGAAAGTGCCCTTTGACTGTGATAGTAACGGAAACGTTTAGCCGTTAGTGAACGTGTACAGTAAACATTCAATTGTCCCGTATCTCCAACTCCACAACGACCTTTTTTCCTCGTTACATTTATTCTTCCTTACAAATTGACGACGTCCGTTCAATGGCCAGTTGAACAAGGGGAACGTTCGTTTGTGGTTTCACAAAGTCACCATTTCTTTTGTATGTAAACGGCGATTTGTTCGCGATTTTACAAGTGTAAAGTAATCAAGATACAACCGCCATGTTACGACAAAAAGTAACCATTCCAAAGCCGTGCTGCAGGAGGATTTCACAAAAGTTTGCATAGATTTTGATCTCAAGTTAACGGTGATGGGCTTTTGTCATCAAACTGATGTTGATCAATAAGTAGAGTCCATCGAGCGGAGCATAAGAAATGGCAATACTAACATGAGCAAAATATAAATAAATAAAAGCGACTCAATTTGTGATCGATGTTTTACTAATCAAAATGGTTACTGCCTCAATTCCCGAATGACAAATATTCTAATGCAATCTTATTACGTGCACTCCCAACTAGACGACATTTCCGACAATAGAGAGAGCTACGTGGGTGATGCAGAGATCACATGTTGCTGACGGAAATTTGCGGTAGTTCTGTAGGTAGACACTCCGCCTACATTTCAGCACACCTGGTTGAAAAAAAAATGTCAACGGCTGATCCGTACAAGCGACATTTCGATCTTGCGCAACTCTCCAAAGATCGTAACATTTCTCAGGTTTTCAGCCACTTACATATGATGAGCTGGCGAACAAAACCGAACTTGTCCACACTACGTCCATTTTTTTATATTTTTATATTTCGTGTTTTTCAACCACACCTTTATTTGTTTCCGAAATATTTTGAATCAAATGCAGTTCCAGACTCCTCAAAATTTGTTAACAACTGGCCTTTCAAGTGCGAAGGCAGTTTTTAGGCAAACCATTCTTTTTTCATTTTGACGCACTGTGGACATATCTGATTTTGTTCGCCAGCTCCTCATGTGCCACGTACTGATAGTTGGGACCTCAGCAACAATGATTCGCTAAGGTATGAAAATATTCGGGCCCTACCACAGGAAAACTGTAATTTGACCATCCATCTTTGCCGAACGTGCTAGACATCTCAGATAACATTTAATTGTTCTATATATGCGTGTAATTGATCAACGAAAGAGGCGATCATTTAGGTCATAAGTGGAAGCTGCCCCCGATGAACGAATCTCGTACAATTATGGCAGCTTTGGCAATTCACGTGGTTCTGTTGCTGCAATAGTGTCGAGGAGTTTTCGGCATAACTCGTGGTAAAACGTGGGGAAGTTTCGTAGTTATGTGGTTCGAACTATTGTCCGGAGTATATTCTCAAAGAGCTACTGCAAATAAAAAAAACTCTCAATGCAGCCACTCTCATCCATTTGCACAATCATTGTAAACCAACTATCTACACGCGGTACATTAAGGCAGTTATCTAGAGCACTGTTTTCGAGGTGATTTTTAAGATGGAATAACTAAAAAAATTAATGCACATGTTTATTAATCCTTCAAAAATATGTACAGATTTGTTTTTTTTAAATAAATTATAATGTACGTTTGTACGTTTGTTTACGATGGTGCGCTGAAAACGGCCCGAATTGGCGACCAGTTTTGTGGATGTTCTATGAATACGAAAAAAACTAAGCATATTCTTAATCTGTATGAATGTGTGATGTTTGGTACCAGAATATGCACAAAAAAAATTTACAGCGGGATGCTGTTTTCTGATTATTCATTTTTCATATCTTTTTGACCATTCTACGAGTTATATAAAAAATCTGAAAAAAATTATTTCGATTCAATTCTGCTAACAGCGTTCAAAAACTGCCCTCTAAAATGATATGCCAAATCTGAGGTCAATCAACCAATTGGGTATCGATACATCGTGGTTACCGATTTGAAAAGTATAGCTTCGAGAACAACGCGTTTAAAGTGTGCTTTCTTTATCTATATCTTGTTTAATGTTTGTATTGTGTTACTTTTGTATTGTATTGTATAATTTCTATATCTTGGTCCATTTTTGAGTATCATTAAATGGTTGCGACAGACGTATTCAGAAAGATGTGTAGAATAATAAATAAAAATGAAGAAAATTTTTTTTTCAAATTTCTAGACAACAATACTGTCTTCAGTATCTTACAGTTTACTAATGACATTGGTTTGTCAATGTGAAAAATTGATAAGTGCCACACCAATTATGCGTAACTTTTAATCAAATAGGTAGGTCAATTTTATCGCCCCGATTGTTAAATTTAAAAAAAACTCGCGCTCCTACCCGTTTTACCTCTGTTCGTATCGCATATTTTTGCAAATTTATTTCAGGCAGATAGTTCATATAAGAACTTTAACGATGAAGAATATTATGAAACATTATGAAAAGAATATCATAAAGAAGATTATGAAAGTATTTTATTTTTATTATTCAGACCAATGAATGTCAAGTCATCGATCAGGACGTTAGACAACATTTTTCATTCAGAGGCTCAATAGTGCCTCCACGACGTTGTTAATTCTCAATTTTTCTAAATGAAAATGGACACGAAATAACTTCGTTGTATGCTAACTGGTGTCCTCCCTTAAGGTAGAACGAGCGCGCGCTCTTGGTTTCTATAGATTTTGTTTAAATTTTAACCAGACATTGTTCATATCATTATGCATGTTTGAGTGAAATTTCAGAACCGTCGACTATTTAGATTGGGAGATAATGGGTTTTGAAATTGCAACTTTTAACACTGCAGGGTCTGCATTGACCGAAATTCAAGACACATAATTCCCCGTACCAGACTAGTGTATTTATAAATTTGTAACAAAAATTGTTTAGATAGCAAACTAGTTAGGGAACGATATAAAAAAGTTTGTACTGCCTTTGCTATTCAGTTTTGCTGAAAACGTTCAGTAAAAACAGAATAATTCTCGGTAAAGAATATTTGTCCCCTATAATAAGAAGGCATATGGCAACACCGCAGAACAAACAGTACTATTCAATAATGCGAGAAAAAAAATTATCGCGTTCTTAAATTTGAAAACTTTTATCATAAAAAAAAGATCTGCTTAATAAATATTATTATTTTATATTGTTTATGTTATCTTCAATAACGATTAAAGTGTTGCTTAATACGTAACTAATTAAAAACTTTGTTCGATTAAAAATTACTTGCAAGTTAAAATTTGTGTTGCGGTGTTATATTAAATATGCCGCGCAAACTTACGTCATTTAATACGTGGGACGATGCGGTGTTGCCATATGTCTTCTTATTATAGGGGACAAATATTTTTTACGGAAAATTACTCTGCATAAATTTCAATGCGGACCCTGCAGTGGTAAAAGTTGCCATTTGAAAACCCATTATCTCCCAATCTGAATGATTGGGGTAGAATATCCATAGGTCGAATTTCCATAACCGAATATCCATAAGTGAGTATAGAGTAGAAATGAGTGCCAGAAACGGCGGGAAGTAGACAAATATAGTGAGTTTTGAAGGTAAGTATAGAGTGGAAGTGAGACAACCACAGTATAAATAAACTGACGATTCTCAGTTAGAAATCGGTCTGCTTCCAACTGATTCCAAACCCAAACAAACTCACTTTTCCTCTACCTTCCTCCATTTCTGGCGCTCATTTGTACTCTATACTTACCTTCAATGCTTACTATATTTGCCTACTTCCCGCCATTTCTGGCGCGCATTTCTACTCTATAGTCACCCTCTATACTCACTTATCTCTAGCTCCCGCCATTTCTGGCAACTCGTTTCTACTCTATACTCACTTATGGATATTCGATTTATGGACATTCGTCCTTATGAATATTCGTACTTATGGGTATTCGACTTATTGATATTCGACTTATGGATATTCGACTTATGGATATTCGTACTTATGGATATTCGACTTATGGATATTCGACTTATGCATATTCAACTTATGGATATTCGTCCTTATAGATATTCGTACTTATGGATATTCGACTTATGGATATTCAACTTATGGATATTCGATTTATGGATATTCGAGTTATGGATATTCAACTTATGGATATTCCTCCTTATAGATATTCGTACTCATGGATATTCGACTTATGGATATTCGACTTATGGATATTCGACGCCAGTGAGTCTAAATAGCCGCCTGTTCTGAAATTTCACTCAACATGCATGATGATATGGGCAATGTCTGGTTAAAATTTGTACAAAATCTATAGAAATCAAGAGCGCGCGCCCGTTCTACATCATAAACATATTTTTGTACGTTCCAACCTTTTTCTGGTCACTCTCTGTACTTTTTACTGCATTGAGAATTTAATTACACAATGCAAATGAATTTATTGCACAAGGCCTACTGTACCGAAATGTTTAACCGGCCACCAATGCGTCACATTCCTAGATAAATATTTATATGAACGATCCTCAAGTCTTGGAGTCTACCGTGATAGCACGTGCGAGCATCCAGGAATTGCAGTGATAACAGGGATATAGTGTGTGTGTGTGTGTGTGTGTGTGTGTGTGTGTGTGTGTGTGTGTGTGTATATATACACACACACACACACATAAGAGAGAGAGAGAGAGACGTCGCAAAGAACTGGACTTCGATATCGATACACGTGTGGAATATTTATTGCTAAGCCTCGCATAATGCGCGTGGCATGATCATTCTTCTGCACTCTGCAACCGCCCTGTCCATCTTTCTCTTACACATGTAAAGACAAGCCTGACGCACGATTGCAAGCAAGCGAAGCCATCAACCACGGGAGAAACGTACGAGTACTTTGCCGCGTAGCAGAGGAGTATTCTCTGCACACAATCCTGATTAATAGCATCCCGTGCCTTACGGCACTGTAAACAGTATTCATCAGGATCGAGTTTACACAAGCCTTGCGCGTCATATCCGCGAGAACTCCTTCACCCTAGACTTTCGCTCTCTATATCAATAATATATACGATTTATTCCATTTTCCGCGATATCAATCACATCCGTCGTGACTCCCGTGTCGCTAATGTGACGTGCAAATGGATTATTCGAAGCGACAAAATATCGCAACATTGCCTTCTTGTCTATGTATTTCTAAATGGCTTTCACAGCTTTTGCTGTGAGGAAGCTCGACCGTTTTACACATCAATGTTTAAGGATACAGATTTTTTTACACGTATATGTGTTCGCGATGAGTTGGTCTTCAAACTTCTCAGAATGTATACTATATGGTTTTGCAACAAAAAAAATCTTGAAATTTAAGGGATAACGCCACTCTAGTGGCAGAAAATACGGCCCAGCTCTGACAATTTTGGGAGTATGAAAAAAGGAATAAGATTTATTTTCAGAGGGTTTATTTAACACATATTAAGGGGTTACCCCCACTCACGATTTTGAAAAAATCGATTTTTTTATTGCATTTTTTTGAAGTATAAGTATCTGAGAATATGTCCTGAAAATTTCAAGTCGATCCGAACAAAATTGACTGAGATATGAGCGTTGTAAGAGAAGAATCCGTGAATTGAAGAACTGAAATTGAAACTTTAAACGCGTTTTTCTCAAAATGGCATTTCTGAAGTCGGTGACCAAGATTACTCGAACACTAATGAACCGATCTTCTTGAAATTTTGCAGGCTTGCTTAATACATAAAAATGTAGTCTTTAATCGTTCGATTTTTTTTTTCGAAAAAATGGCCGTTTCATAGCCAAAAAACGGCCGTTTTTTTCGTTAAAATCGAAACATTAACTTTGACTGTCCGCCATTTTGTGAAAAATGAATATTTTTTAAAATCCTTCGATTAAAGACTAGTTTATACTTATATTTGACTAAATCCATCCGCATTTTTTTTTTCAGATGATCCACTTCGCCGCAATGTTGGTCACCGCAAACCGTGTATATAAAAACATTATTTCATTGACGGCCATTTGTCACTAAACAATGTAATATTTTTCAATAAAAAAATTACTGAAAGTTCTTCAAGATGTGTTCATTAAGATGGTATATTGATCGATTAAAAAAGTTTTGTAGTTTTCTTTAAAAAAATGCATGAAAAAGGCCTTTTTTTGCGCTACAAGTGGGGTTAACGCCTTAAAGTATAAAATTTTGTATATTTGTCATAATTTTCATACAAAATAGAGGTGACAGAGCCCATCTTGAAAAACATGTTTTTTACAAATAGCTTCACTGACGGACGGTTTTCTCGTAAAATATATGACCTGGCAAGAAAAAATATAATGTATATGTCATTAGCTATGGGACTACGTAGGGATCGTTTTTTATCAAATTTTGAAAAAATGGTGCATTTTGAAGGAAATAAATCGATTTTTTGCCCAAAGAATAAGCAGTAAGTTGTTTATAAAAAGAAACGTTTGCATTTAATCGAAAAACGGATGTGTACTCCCATAGAGAATGTAATTGTGAAGCTAGTATTAAACTTTCAAATCGATCCATGCAAAAGGTGTTCGAGTAATCCGTCCTCCTAGTTCAAAAAAAGTGGTTTCGAGAAAAACGCGTTTAAGGGGTTGGGGCACAATAACGAGAATAAAATCATGTGCGAATGTAACAATTTTTTTCGTATGAAAAAATGATTCACTTATAAAATTAATTACACATCTATTTAGTGTGAATATCAAGCTGTTAGAAAATATATATTTTTTTTTTCGATGTATAAAATGGCGATTACTAATATTTTCTTTTGTTATTTTTTTTTAGGCGCTCCGCGGCGTGACATTTAGCATCAATATTTTTTTACCTAGAACAAACACAAAAATTCTCATCAATCTACATTAGAATACCGAGAGAAGTACGTACGGAATTTAAAAAATATTGTTTTATTCAAAAGTTGTAGGTATTTGAACTTAAGAAATGAAATTTCAGTGAAAAATTTCGTATAAAACTGCTCACAAAATGAAAAGTTTTCGATTAATCAGAAATTCCGTACATGCTTCTCTGCGAAATGCATCTAGGAACATAACTTTTAAATTTGAAGTAAATCGAGTGGAAATTGTTCAAGTTATTTGTCACGCCAATTGGAAAAAAGTTGTTTTGCGGAAAACACGTTTAAAGTTTCGGGTACTCTATGGCCGTGCCAGAGGTGGGCTTACCTTATACGCTCAAAGTCGGTGAAAAAAAATGTCTTGCTATAAATCGAATAGTAACTTATTCTTATGATGTTAAAGAACCGTTTTAGCGAGAAAAAAATCGATTTTTCGAAAATTCTAATGTGGCCTTACCCCTTAAAGTTTTCCGAGCACTCAGTGCGCGCTCCGAGGTGTTCCGGCAAAATCGATAATTGAACCTTTAAAAAAAAATCGCTACAGGACCAATTGCATATTGTTTCTATGACTCTAAAGTATTTTTTAAGCAAAAAAAAAAACGATTTTTCCAGAATCCTAGAGTGGTGTTATCCCTTGATGGTGCGTCCAATTGCTCCCTTGAGCTCCAGAATGGTCTGCGGATCATTAGCATACACTTTTCTTTTCAGATAACCCCAAAGAAAAAAGATCAATGGCGGCAAATCGCACGACCTTGGTGGCTAATTCACATCGCCGCGGCGCGAATATACACGACCATAAAACTTCGTCTGCAATTACTATGGAGTATCTATTAAACAAATAACAATTTCTATGCCTTGCTCGATCGTGTAATTCACCATGACCAAACCTCAATACTTCGTGATGCCAGTTTATCAAAGATTAGCACTCTATGTTTGTCTACAAAAAATGGCACGCAATTTAATATGACACGGCATTTTAAGACACCTTTTATTCCTTAAAAAAATCATAGGAGTACACTTTGAACATTTCTCCTCATGTCCGCATAATTTAAGTTCGGAAAGTATAAAATTGAATTGTTATAAACAATTATTGAAAACATTCAATTTTGGAATAATGAGCATTTCATTTTAAATTCGTCGGGGTCGAAATAATCCAGTTTGTCAAAGTAGGGTTAACTTATTGCATCTAGGGGGGCGTCCGTAAATTACGTAACGCAATTGGGGGTGGGGTCGGTCTGGCGTACGTCTACGTACGTGGGGGGGGGGGGGGGGGGTCGAGGTTTGCGTTTCTGCAAAATTTATGCAAGTTCAAGTTTTTTAATTTAAAACTCATCGGTCAGAATAGATGAAGTGCAAGCTTATTTTAAGAAATATAATGAAAATGAAAAACCGTCATATCACCCGCGACTTGATCCTTTAATGTAAGTATCAATATTCTAGAAAAAAACATAACTTTATATCGAGAAAAACAGAACGAAAACTTTGTTCGCGATTTTGTCGAAACTACTTTTTTTGACCTTGTCTCAGTGAATACTTAAAAACTTATCACCCGATTTTCAATTTTTTGAAAACATTTTTGTAATCGCAGTAACTAAGGTTGTACGTGGCCGATTTTTTTAATTTTGATCATTACTATTTTAAAAAATTGCTTGAGTACAAAAAAGGGCCTTGAAGATAGAAAAAAAATGTCCAAACTGTTGGCATTTTGTGAAAAAACCAAAATCAAAAAAACGGTTACGCATAACGATAGCTACATTTGTATAGATATCGATAAATTGCTGA
Source organism: Ophion costatus (assembly GCA_951751655.1). Lineage (NCBI taxonomy): Eukaryota > Metazoa > Arthropoda > Insecta > Hymenoptera > Ichneumonidae > Ophion > Ophion costatus. The sequence continues at coordinate 16,407,551 of OX632361.1, read as the reverse complement.
CTTTTTATTTACAGATAACCTTTCATAAAGATATCGATGGGGAAATGAAGAGATTTTTTTTAAACAATTTTAAAAATTGATATAAAAGTAGATGAATATATACTTCATAAAATAAGTATAAGCCCGGACCTTTCATAATTAATTATTTCCTTGGAAACAAAACGCAATTATTGACGACAAAGCACCCGTTACGTAACGGAATAGGGGGGGGGGGGGATTCAGACCAGGCGTTACGGTTCTGTAACGTGAGGGGGAGGGAGTAAAAAATTGGGAAATTTTGCGTTACGTCATTTATGGACGCCCCCTAGCTCGTGACCGAAAAAAGAGGAACTTTCGTGAAATTTTCTGCGACAACGCGTGCACATTGAACATTTCGTTACATTAAAAATGCGAAGTATTTTGTTCTTTTAAATTATTTGTAATGAGAAATATTCATCAATGTGGTAGATACAATGGTTTCCCGTGCGGAAATTGAACTAGGGATTTGGTCGGGCCCATATAGAATTTCCCTAACTTTATTCGGGCCCTAATCGGGTAGCCCCACATGGGCCCTCAGTGGCCCTCAGTAGCAAGGTGTGTCCGGCCACTGAGGGCCCATGTGAGGCTACCCGATTCGGGCCCGAATAAACTTAGGGAAATTCTATATGGGCCCGACCAAAGCCCTAGTTCAATTTCCGTACGGGCCCCTGTCGGGATTGCCATATAAGGGCCTTCAAGAGCTTATTTGAGGCTTCCCTGATAAGGAAAGCCTCAAATAAGCCCTTAAAGGCCCTTATGTTTATTAGGGATGCCCTGTCAATTTTCCGCACGGATTGTGCAGGGCGCTGCTTGAAAAACGTCCTTCGCGATGACCACTGCTGCCCGGCAACAAATCATCCGAAATTAAAAAATCGAATGCATTTCCATTTCCATGGAATTATCTCGTACTCAGGCGAAAGATTTAAAAGAATATTTATTTTTGAAAAAGAGCCGCAGTCCAAAGAGAAAGTATCGAATTCTGGTGAAAAAAAACGCTCCATGTTCGTCGATAAAAATAACTATGCACCGAAAAAAAAAATCATTCGATCAGGCCCTCCTTTTTGATACGCAAAAGAATCTCGTCAAATTTAAAGTTGATCGGTGCGGTGATTTTTGAGGTAACATTTTGAAAACGATTTTTTAGGAAATCGCGTTTAAAGTTCGGCGTTTCGCGGTTCGCTGGCTCACAAAGTTACCTATAAACACCCTCAACTCCCAATATTTAGAACGCATCGACTTGAAACTATGAGAGCATATTTTTGAAATATTTCGAGACTTCGTCGATAACAAAAAAAAAGATGCAAAATTTTCACTAAGTGAACATTTTTTGAAATAATCAATATAGTGGAAATAAAAAATCGACATTTAAAAAAATGTCACTAGGTTCATAGGAGTAAGGCTGTATGAATATTTTACAAAGATCATACCAAAGTCTGAGTGAAGTTTCATACTTTCCAGCATAGACCTTTCTATTCATTGTAGGAAAAAAAAGTAGGTGAAAAATATTTAACGTACGATCTACGATTACGACGGTGGATTTTTTGCTTATCCACCTTGTTATTAGTGGTCCATAAGATTTCTTTGTGCAAATGATATGCCCATAAAAGATAGCACAGAAAGGTTACTCGACGCTAATCAGAACATAACAAATATGCAATATTTGGAACGAATATGAAGACACAATTCCTCACAGTCCTGCACGAATCGTTCTCAAACCCAATAAACTCGCAAGTTCCGATTTGCCCACGTTTCATTCCGTTCATCTACAAACAATAAACTTGGCACTGATTTATACGACGTGCGGTATATACCGCTGCGATCAGTGCTCAACGTGACTCCTATTATTTCCTCACTTTAGCCATGAACGTAAATATCACCGCGGAGCGAACACGGATCGATGAAGAAAAAAGTACGCGATCAATAAAAACGAATACGATGAGTGATTTGTGCAGGAGGAAGAAAGCCAACGAAACGAGAGTGCAAAAGTAGCCCCTCGTGTACTCGAAGATCGAAATCCCATTGAACTCGATGGGCGAGGAGGTTAAACTTCGCCTTCGTGGTGCCTATACAGGGTGTTTGGGGCATGGACCGACACCATTTTTTGGAGTCATTTGCTGGTTTTTTTCACCCTTAGACCCTGTGTCCTAAGTGTCAGGGTGATTAAGATATAATTTTCTTTTCGTTCCTTTTAATTACATAAAATGTTGCCTTTAAATCGTCATGACTTTTTTTTTGTCATTGTAATGCCACGAAATACCTTTTGTTGTATTCTGCAATGTATGTTTATTATAAATAAATCATTATTTGGTACGATGGGTTTCGAGAAACGACTCCTCAGCACCCAAAGTCCTAAAGATGCGTAAGCGTATAAAAAATGCTAACTTCTACATTCGTTATAAAAAAAAACCAAAGCCTATTTTGAACTTAGCCTCGTTTTAAAAAGTTCTATAGTTTATACCCTTTCCAACGGTATGCTACATGTCATAGAAATAATTCGTCATGTGGTCAAAATAAGGAGAATAATTCTTTTTTTTATTATGTATTCAGAAGTTGAAATTTTTCATGTACTTGCACTTTTCCAAGACTTTGGAAGCTCAAGAGTCATTTTCTTGAAACCAATTGTATCAAATAATGATTTATTTATTATAAACATACATTGCAGAACACAAGAAGATTCATTTGGTGGTATTACAACGACTAACAAAAAAGTTACGACGATTTAAGGGGCCAGTCCACTTCGAAAATTTCAAACCAAACGAAAGCAAGCAAGACTTGAAGAAATCGACGATGATGATCAATCAGAAGGGATTTTGTACGGTGCAGGAATTGCCGTTTTAGTTTAGGTAAGAGTTTTTCACAGTATAAACTTTAAAAGCGTTTTTCTCGAAACAACGTTTTCGAAATCTAGCTCCATCGTATCTCTAAAACTAATAAACCGATTCTCTTGAAATTTGAACCACATATGGCAAACACGATTCGCAACTAAAATTTTGATTTTTACTCTTTTTTGCGAAAAACTGCGAAAAAACGCGTTTTTTTACTTTTTTCATTTTTTCTCTGCCTTTTCTTTATTTTTTAATAAACCTTTATATTCGAGGGTCATTTTATAGCTGGTGTCATACTGAATCTTATGGACTTTGATTTTTTTGTTTCAGACAAGCCGTTGCCGAGTTGTGATGGAGCTACCTAGCCCGCCTATTTTTGAGGCGTTCCGTTAAACTATAGTTTTTGTACTTAAAAATGAATTGAAATGAATTAATTTTTTTTTTATCTATTTCAAGACTTTATCTATCACGCCCAACAACTTTTATATTCATATCTTTCATAAAATCTTCAAAATAAATCGCGAAAATCATCTTTTTTTGTTGCTCCAAAGTAAACTAGCCTCTTAAAGGCGAAATTTTGGGCATTCGAAAGAATAAAAAACGAAAAAAAATCATATCTCAATTACCGTGATACTTGGGACGTAGGGTCTAAGGGTGAAAAAATTAGCAAATTAACCCCTTAATCGCCCCAAAAAATGTGTCGTTCCATGCGCCAAGCACCCTGTATATTCGACGCGAAAAGTGCTACTTTCCGTTTGTTCACCTTCGATGGTGAGCAGACCCGGAAGACAGACCACAAGTTTTCAGTCGCTCGTGTATACCCTAATAAATCCTGTATACTTTATTGTAGAAAAAGAACAGAAACAGAAATATAAAAAAGAAATAAAAAAGGAATAAAAGAAAAAGAAATTTAAAAAAATAAAAATAAAGAGAAAAAAGGATTAGACATAAGAAAAGAAACAGAAATAGATAAGAAAGTGACAGAAATAGAAAAACGAAAATCCAAAGTAGTAGAAAAATTTGTCAAGTCAATTACTTCTCTCGATCTTATCCTTTCCCGTATAGATCGGCAATCTGTACCGTATCAAATGAGCCGGCCATTCTTCGCACAGTTTATCCATTAAGCGGCCGTCTCGTCGAGTGCTAAGAACCGGGAGAGACAATTTTTCACGCAATTTACAATTTTCTGCACGGTTCTCCCTTTCGCTCGGGCTTGATAGCAGTAATCTTGACGGTTCGCCGTCAATTAGTGCCGGCAGTTCTCGCTGTGGAAACAACAGCTCGACAAGACAGCCTAGCTGCCGCGCGACTCCGACGAGATTCAACCGAGCGCTGTGGAACACTCGACAGATAGTGTTCCGCCCTCCGCATTAGGGATCCAGATACTTTGGTACGGCACGAAAATCACGGACCTAAAGATCGCGAAATCACGCTCGATGGCTGCTCGCCGTAAAACGCAACGATCCCTGAGTTTCCGTATCCTCTCCGAGGATCTACCACGTGGGGAATTGAACGCGCCGGGTCTACCGATCTTTTGGTCGATCAGCTGAAATTATCGTAGAGTGCTCGGTGCTCCGATTCCGAAGATTTCGAACTGATAACACCCGACACCTCTCGCAACGCTGGCCGATCGGCAAAAAATCGGCATTTCTCGACGAGGCGTCACCGAGCTCATTCAACGACGACAAATCCGACGAATGCAGGCCACGTCGGTGCCTTACCATATCTGGCTAATTACGCGATGTTATCGATCAGCTTTTTCACGTACAGTGAAACCTCGGTTATACGTTTTGCACTTATACGTTTTTATCTTTTATGCGTAAAGTTTCTCTAGCACCGGCAAACTACGCTCACAAAGGTGGTAATAATGTTTCATTTCTACGTTTTTCACTTATACATTTTTCGTGCTTATACGTTTTCAAGATAGTACGTGCACGACCGTCCTCATTAGAACGAAAATTGATTTTTTTATATGCTGTAGTATAGACATGTAGAATGACGTCCGCGAAGACTATGCATGCCTTACCGGCTAAATAGTAATTAATTCACGAAATCAATACATTCAACCCGCACCTTATATAGAGAATCCGTGCGGATCAAACATTGGAACGGAAATAATAATAGTTCGCGATTAGATCGGAGCTACCCGTGATAGAAATTAGGAGGGCAGCCATAAAAAAAATCGGGCCCCGTGAGGGTTTGAATATGGATTCCCTACTAGGGCTTTCCACAACACAATCGGACTAGGCCCCGACAGGGAAATAACAGGATTGGGTAATTCATTTAAAAAAGGTCGTAGCGTGTAAAATGATAAAGGGCCCAGACGGGATTCATCAGGTGAGTGGTTGCTACAGGGCATACAATATAAACTGTAAAACTGAACTGGTTTTTTATTTCCTAGTTTCGAGGTGAATAATGAATAATCATTTATTTGAAGAAAATAGTTTTCATTATTGCTAAACACCTCGCTTGCTATGTATCCACTAATAAAGTTGATCATTATAGGGCAGTAATAGGGTTGCTTCACGGCTTCGATTGGGTTCTGTTGAGGCAACCAGTCGTGCCCTGATTTATAAGCCTCTTTAGGCCCTCGTCGACAAAGTGTGACCAGCCTCGAAGGGACCTGGTCGGGTGCCATGCTAGGGCCCTTAAAGAGTAAGGGAAAAATAATCGGGGCCTAGTCAAAGCCCTGGCTGAATTCTTTCACGGGTATGCGAAAAGCGATAAATAATAAGAAAACTGTCGCGGTCACGTATGTTCGATGGAAAATATAGGTTACGGGACATTTCGAGCAGATATTATCGATTGAATCGACGAATTTTTGCGCCCGCTAGCCGCGTCTGTTAATCCGCGTCTGGCGGCCTGTGACAACTCAAGTCAAGTCTGATTGCCATTTTAATACTCTATTTTCATAATACGATACACAGTTATCACGTGCACTTTTCAAATAATTATTTTCCTTATCATGTTTATTATTATACCCAAATGTATTATATTTTAGCCTTTTTTAGATTCGATCATTTATAGATTTTCTGTTGATTAGTCAATCCGCTAGTACTACCTTCATTTTATTCCCCAGTGTTTCGAGGCTCGTTTATTCTCATTCTCTCGAAATAGTAAGAATTTGCTGAAATTTATTGAGGATATTTGCGACAGGCATAACGACTCCGTGTAAAATTTCAAGTACTTCGTCTGCGCGAATGTTGAGCAATTAATTGTTGGGCTCTTGTACACGGGCGACATAGCAAAAGCTTCGTGAGAACTCTAATACGACTGTCGCGACATAATAAAAATAGTAAGAATTGAATGAAAATAGGCGGAAAACATTCTTGAGATTACCAGATGTGGAAGTATGAAACCGGATTTTCTTTGTAAAAATTACACGTTTATTGTTTGAAAATGATTAAAAAATCTTTCAAACGAATGAAGACGGCTTTCTGCGTCACATTCGATTGATCCGCGAGTTCTTGTTGACTTTGAGTATCATCTTCATCCAATAAGGCTTGCAATTCGTTGTCTGCGAACTTTTTCGGTGGTTTCCGCGCTCTTCGTTTCTCACGTCAAAATCACCATATTATAACTGAAGTTTCACTGTACAGCCAGCCATACGTTCCGGCCGCTTGAGAACGCCACTTACATAGGAGAAGGTTCCTACATCGTTGCAGTGTGCAACGGATCGGTCAAATTACCACCTTGATCTGAAATGATCTTTTATGACGCCGAGATAAGCGCCACACCGCGGATTTCGAAATCGCGGACAAATGACAATACGACGGTCTGCTCGTTGCAGCGAACTTTTTTAAGGCCCCCGTTTCGATATGCATCAGCAACGTGCGGTATCAAACGAACGCTGGTTGCCTCAGGCTAAACAGATCGCACGATACAACGAAGAAAATTACCATGCGGAGTGAGTGATTAAAGGGCAGATTGAAAATCACCAAAGATTTTCGTATTTACATTTTTCTTTGATAAGCATACCGTAAGTTGTATCGCGGACCGACTTTTCTCTCAATCTACCAAGTTCGCATTTGATCCACGATAATGCAATCGGCACAGGCGGAATTTGAGGAAAAAATATTTTTCTCGATAAAAACGGTGTCCCTCTTCTCATTTTAAGGGAGGTTTCAACTTTGTTGCGCCGAAAAAAATTGAGGGTACGGTTCCGAACCCCCACCCCGGCAATGCAGTAGCAGTGACACTGGTATTGCTACTGTATTGCCAACCAAAAATACTGAGCAACAATAAACATCCTACGCGTGCCTTTATTCTTTGCTGATTAAACCAACAACCAATCGTTGATGAATAAGTTACTTTCAACATAGATTGACAGCATCACTTCACTGAGAAAAAAGTTCACGGTACGTAAAACAAACGCCCATGGTATAAGTTAGTATGGTAAAACTAACTACAGCCTCTTGGCAGAGCAATCATAATGAGACTAGCACAACTGTCTTGTGATTACCCTACCCATAATCTACGATCAGTTGTTCCATATTGTCTTGTACCTCAGGCGTTTATTGTAAATATCATAGACCTTCCTCCCAGTATTGTATTATTAAAATCAAGCCCGAACCTTAACAAATTCTTTTCAATGCCGATATGTAATTGAATCCTGGATTTCCTTAATTGGCTGCAGGCTAGTCACCTTAAAAACCTGATATGCATGGGGTATATTACGAAGAGAGCCGGAACAGCTAATCTTTCTTTGTAACCGAAGGAACCACGAGGTAAGTACACTTTCCACTTTCGCTCTTTCTTTCCGGCTCACTGTTCACTTTTACATACGTCACGGGTGTGCATATTGGACTACCGGTATTCTTTTTCTTCATTTTTTCGTAGTGTAAGTCACATCGTGCTCCACCGGTGCATGGGCGTAATTGATCCCGCATATTTTCCATTTACATTATTCATGCATGTTACACTAGATAAATAATAATACATATTTGCGTTATTCATATACTGGGATTTGCGTATATTTCAACTGGAAACAGATCTGGCCGTAGTTTGGCTGGAGACTATATACTTGCTGCCTCTCAAATTGAAGTTCGTCGCCAAGAAAGGCATTGAGTGAGAATATCGAATAACATAAATATCGCTTACCGGAATTCTTTCGAATGTTGAGTACGTATCTGTGAACGGAAGTACCTGAAACACAACTACCTTCATGCAACTCAATCTGCATGCTCTTTCGGTTTATATCTTCCTGGAGTGAAAAATCAATACTTACATCCACGATGAAACGAAAACGTTAAGGTCTTTGTCGCAATCTGTCAAGTTGGGATTCAAGAGTCACAAGAAAGCATATGCCACGAACATCAACGACCCTCAAAAATCCAAATAATTGTTTTCGTTCAGTCACGATTTGCCTTGCATTTTCTATTGATTCTTTTTTAAGGAGCCTGCATCAAAATCTGTGTCGGAATCCATTGGGGTGATTCAAACGGTTGAATCATTTTCGAACTGCATTGATGATTCGAATCAACAAAGACAAATCATGATGCAGATTCGACGAAAATACCCGCAGGAATTATCTCCAATCTGCACATGAGCCTGCGACAATGGGAAACACCATTAAGGGGTTACACCTAGTGGAATTTTTTTTAAAATCGATTTTTCGTTTTTGACGGATTCTTATAACGTAACCTTTCGAAAATATTCTCTCAAAATTTCAAGTCGGTGCGTTGAAAATTGAGGGAGTTATGAACGTTTACAGGTAGGTCCGGCGAACCTACATATATACCTGACGTAAAACTTTAAACGCGCTTTTCTCGGAATGACATTTTCAGAATCGATGACCAAAATATCTCAAAAACAACTAAACCGATCTGCTTCAAATTTCACAGACAATTTTTGTATATCAAAAGGCAGTCCTTAATGAAAAGATGTTTTTTCAATGCATACTTTTTTTATATCAAGGAAAATAGAGTTTTTTTAACCGAAATTTCGACGATCACTTTCGATCGGCGACCATTTTTTCTAAAATCATTATTTTATTGAAGCCTTCGATTAAAGACTAGATTTTACGGTCCAAAAACAAAATTCATTTGGTTTTTTGATTTCAGATGATTTTTTCCCGAGCAGAAATGGTCACTGCGAAGGACCTTTTTTGCACAGCAGTCAGTCCAATTTACTGTATCTCCGTCGTTTATAAATATTTCCCGATAGAAAAAATTGTCAAAGATACTTGAAATGATACCCTTTACTATGAAAAAAAAAAGTTAAAAACGCTGCACCCATTCCCCCCAAAAAAAATCACGAAAAACCTATTTTTTCCGGCCGCGAACTAGGTGTAACCCGTTAAATTTAGTTTTTTGCCGAGTTCAAGAGCACCGGTTGTCGTAAATCCAAGTTTATAAGAGCACGAGAGGTGATGATTTTTTGCTCACTCTTTTGCCATCGATACTCCGTTCCACGAGGCTAGATGCACTCCTTTCTTCATTCGCAGGCCAATAGACCGGCCAGAGAATCGGGGTGGATCGACTTTCCCCGATTCACGAGCGTACCAGCCCTTACGCAATTTCCGAGCCTGATTGAGGTCGAAGATCAAATACCCACCAAGTTATTGGAGCTTCGAATAAACGCTCGTTACGTAGCACGTGCAAGTTTCATTTAACGGGAGTGTTTTCCTCGTGATCGGTATCCACGGCAAATTGTTTTGCCCGCTGCTCAAACAAAGGCGAGCCAGGTCGAATCGGTATGATCCGCTACCACTATGAGCCTTGTCACGCCTTTCGTACTTGAGTTCTTACCGGTGTGCGATCATGAGTCCCGATTTGTCCATCAAGCGTAAAATAGAGGGCGATCTGGGCCAGACCCTTCAAGCTTATAGTCTCGTTTTGCTGGAGTCACTTTACCAACGAGCTTTGAGGCGGAACCAACGGTAAATCAACGCCTGACGGTGATCGAATGCTATTCGCGTTTTTTATAAAACCCGGGATGATCGAAAAATCGACCGCATGGAGTTGGAGCGATGGCTCACGCTGTAACTACCAAGCGGGCGACAGTTCTTTCCGACAACACAGCTGGAAAGTGGTAAAATGTAAAAAAGTGACTGCAGGCAATCCTCTGGGGATTCCTGAAGAACTATAAATACCGAAATCACAAGTTAAGGAGGTACGATCACTTCCACGGGGTCAAAAATTAGTCTAAATTTATTTTACCCACAGCTGCTCTGATTGATGTTTACTTATGTTGATCGTATTATTGATTATAGTGTGCCAAATGTTGCGGTAAATGATGAATTTATTGCACGTGGACAAATAAAAACTGAAAAATTAGATTGCCAACGACTCGGCAGTAATCTTCGTAATAATAATGTTAACATATCCACCATAAAAACGGACTAAAAAGACAAAAAAAATCAGCTGGAAATCTATTAAAATAGGCTTGAATTACCTCAACGGAATTAACACGATAGGCAGAATATAATTATACATATTATTGATATGTGATAAGTGATAAAACTCCATAAATTGTTGTTTGCATATTTGTGGTGGCTTCTATTTAAACTAATTTCAAATCAAAACTGGGTTATGTTCGCCAAACGCATCAGCTGTTACTCGCGATGTTGCTTAGTGTGTGGGTGCTATTTCGTCGTTCTGACCATTTTCAACCGGAAATTGAAAGTTTCTTGTAATGTAGTGCTTTAAGGGAGCTTTCCAGTGTGAAATTTTCAAAAAATCGATTTTTTTTTTTGCTTTATCGAATAGTATACACTCTTCCGAATATTCCCTGAAATTTTCATGCCGAAATTCAGATTATTTCGGTTACTGTACAGCATTTCTTGGAAGAAGGCAACGGAGCGCTACAGCTACAGCGAAACTTTGAACGCGTTTTTCTCGAAACAGCATTTTTCAAAACGGTGTCCAACTTGGAGGGCAGAGTTTTAAAGCTATCGAGTTGAATTTTTTACACAATATTCTTAACGTCATTGTTTATCGTGCTATGGAAGCTTTTTTTTTTGACATCTTCCTATTTTTTTGTAAAAAAAACTGCCAAAAAAAATGCTAAAATCGATACTTTTTGTTCAAACCGGCGCCATTTTTGCAAAAAAAAAAAAAAAAGCCTCCATAGCACGAAAGCCAATTATATACCGATCAATAATCTTTTTGTGTTTTTTGTTTCAGATCAAAATTGTGACCCCCAACGTGGACACCACATCCAAGTGCATTTTCTGCAACAATTGTTTCATCATTTTTATAGATATTAATTAATAAATAAATCGATCTTTAAAAAATTGTTTTGTATTCTTCAATACCCAATTAATATACAAAAAAAAACCAGACCGATTAGATTATTTTTTCTTTAAAAAAAAAAATCGCGAAAAACAGCGATTTTTCGGGCTGTCACACTGGAAAGCTTCCTTAACTGCACGGTGAAGATTGCTTTTCTTATTTTTTGCAATACCTATTACATCTTATCTATCGAATTTCAGTTTTCCAACGGGTTTAGTTGGATACGTGAGCAGAAAAACCACGATCACCGCACTTCCGGTTGACCGTCTCCAGAAGACGACGTGCTCCGGTAACGCAAAGTGCTCGACTTTGCAGTTTTATTGCGAAAAAACTAAACGGTCAAAATAGCTTAAATTTTGGCAATAAGCGCATAAAGTATTCGTCAAAATCATATCAAAATTTCAAATCCGATAGTTGGATTCGTAGTAATGATCGTACCTCCTTAAAAAGTGATGGATGGAAAAGTTCTGTCCGTTTTGTCATTAAAAGAAATGAATATATTTTCAAGAATGTTATTCATATTTATTGAACGGTACAATTTTCATTGTTACCGTTCCAATCCATTTAATCGACGGACCGAATTTTCCGGTAGATACGATGTTCTTAAAAATTTGGAGAAGGTAAATAAAATGTTTCACAAAAAATGAACGCTTATTCTCAAGCAATGGGTAAATCGCAAGCAGAAAATTCAAAAACTTCCTCATTTAAGGGGAGGTCACCGTCGAGAAGTACGAACAATGTATGAACTTAGGAATTTTTTAAATAAAATCCATACTTTTGTGAACTAACCGGTTTGCTGGTCATAATCAAAAAACAATAATAATACTTTTGGGAATGGGTTTCAATGTATTTAATTCTCCTATCTGTGGCAATTAAATTCCAATGTTATTTATTTTTTGTTCCAAATGGCTGATCCAGCTCCCGTCATGAAGCCACGAACGGCGTGTTTTGGTCTGCGCGGTGCGCTCCACAGCCTGGCGAGTTCAGTTGAAGCAAAAAAGGGTTGAAAATTATTAAACTAGACTAAATTTGGCCTTATCAGTTTTTGTTTTCTGTAAAACCCCTGGATAACAAAACGGCAGCCGTTTGAAAAAAAACCCCCAATTTTTGCCCGGTTTTTTTTTGCTTCAACGGACGGAAAACCAATTTCTTAATCAAACGGTTTATCCGTTGAAGCTGTAAAGCGCCCCGCGCGTTGAAAAACACTGTTTCTCGAAAAACGCATTAAAAATTTAACGTTATACAAAACCGTATTTAATGTTTGTTTTTTACAACCCAAATAAGCAAACCCACGTGTTCTAAACACTTTAAGGGTGCGCATTATGTTAAAAAAATCAAATTTTTCTTCGTCATGCACGGTACCCTAACCTCAAGGTAGAAATAGATTGTCGATTAACCCCGAGAATCTGAAAAAATACAAACTCGAGAAACTGCGGAGTTTCTGAACTAATAATGACGATTAAAAAACAATATTCTCTTCGGTAAATATTCGGAAGCGGGACTTCTGCCAGAATCACGCTACCTCTTGTTTGGGTTTGTTTGAATCCTTGAAGAAAATTAATCTGATTCTAGCAGCAGCCCCACCTTCGAATATTCACCTTTTCTTTATTTATGCAAAATAAAGTTATTTTATTAGCGCTTAGGTTCATTCCCAAGAGGACATAGTGTGAAGCATGCGCAAGCCCAACTTCATCAGTCGAATATTTTTTCAGCTATCGGTCACGCCGTTTATTCCACGTGTGAACAAGAACGTTGTCGAAAAAAAAACGCATTAGAGTCAAGCGCGCTTATATAGCTGCGCAAAAAATTGTCCGTAGAGGCGTTTACCGGTCAAATTTTGGCAGGAGAATTTTAACATGTTTTCCACGTGGAAAACGTTTACTTCAGTTAAAAAAAAACTTCTCTGAAAAACTCGTCGTGGACCCCCTTAAGGCTCGGTCTACAGGCGCCAACGACGCGAACAAACCCAAAATTATCGATACACACGCATCGCGGGTAATTTTTCATTCCGCGATCCCACGTACACCGTAAAAGGAGCCACGCTTGATCCGTCGTCTTTCAAACTGGCATCGAAAGTCCGAGATCAACGTCCAACTCTCAGTCGAGCACTTAAAAATTTTCCAATAAAAAATGTGTGTTAGAGGTCGCATATATTTTACGGCTGATTTTCTTCGATTTTACATCGTGTTCGCGCGCGCGCGCACACACACACACACACACACACACACACACACACACACACACACACACACACACACACACACACACACACACACACACACACACACACACACACACACACACACACACACACACACACACACACACACACACACACACACACACACACACACACACACACACACGCACGCACGCACGCACGCACGCACGCACGCACGCACGCACGCACGCACGCACGCACGCACGCACGCACGCACGCACGCACACACACACACACACACACACACACACACACACACACACGCGCGCGCGTGCGCGCGCGCGCGCACACACACACACATACGCGCACGCGCACGCACACACACACACACACACACACACACACACACACACACACACACACACACACACACATACGCGCACGCGCACGCACACAGGTGCGTGTATGCATTCGTATGCGTATGTGTGCCCGCGCCACGTTCCATCCAACCTTCTTCGAACCACGTGAGAAAGACCATACCGATGTACCGCGGGCTAATAACAATAATTTCATTCGGCGTGCTCGACGCTGCTCTTTCACGTACGTGACGGCATGTAGACCACTAAAAATGCACTGTGCCTTATTCTCAATAGTATAATGCAGTACGTGCAAAAATCGTGCTCCGGCACATACACTATCGGAATAGGCTGGTTTAGATTTGTTTCGTGATCTTGATCTTCATTTTTTGCAGCGGGGAAAAAAGGCAGTAAAAGCGAAAGGGTCCGTCGGAATTTGCTTAGAAGACGTGCTCTCTTCCCTAACTCCTCACCAATGATGGTAAGCGGCATGCCAATGAGGCAGTGGATCAATCAGGTATTTGATGTTTCTCGGTCATCGCGATATCCCGAAGTACGAAGATAAATACAAGTATCGATATTTTTGGCTTCTTGCTCAATCTCTTCTTTTCGACAAAATAGCAATTGTTTGAATGAACATAGCTTGGCTTCTAACGCAACGTTGAATTTTTTTTTGTAGTGTTTCGAAGAAGAGTTTGAAAGACCCAGAATAGCCGAATCTCATCACGGTAAATCAGTTGATACGGCGCCAAATTTTCATGGTTTTTTGGGAAATGGGTGCAGGTTTTTTAACTTTTTTCATAGTAAAGGGCATGCCAAGTATCTGTGACAATTTTTTTTACTGGGAAATATTTATAAACGACGGAGATAAAGTAAAATGCACAGACCGCTGTGCAAAAAAGATCCTTCGCGGTGATCACTGCTACTCGGGAACAAATCATCTGAAATAAAAAACCAAATGAATTTAGTTTTTGTATCGTATTATGTAGTCCTTCATCGAAGAATTCAATAAAATAATGATTTTCGAAAAAATGGTCGCCGATCGAAAGTAATTATCGAAATTTCGTTAGTGTAGTAGTAGTTTTAACAAACCTTCGATTTTCTTAAAACTCATGTATATGTATATGGTAGAGCATTAAAAACGATTAGGTACGTATTCTTTTTTATAAGCGAAAACTTGTAATCATTGAAACCACTCATTAGAGTGAACCATGTTAAGAGTTGATCGTACAGTTTTATTTAGTGAAAGAAAATCGAAAATTGTTCGCGTGGAAACCGATCAGAAATCCATTATGAGTACATACATTAAAAAAAAGGATTTATAAACCGGCCCTCTATTTTTTTCTCTCATTCCACATTAAAAAGGGACGCATCAAATCAAAAGAAACGGGTAACACTTGGGGCGGGGGGGATAGAATTGAAGTTCACGTATTTTTGCATTTTTACCAGGTAGCAATTAAGGGGGTAAGCCACCCTTTACTTGAAATTCCTTGCAGCAGTGATTTTTTCTGTATTAAAAATATGTATGCCGATTCAAAAGAGTTCTATAAACTCTAGATTGATGTTTGGAGTATGGAAAAATTCGCGTTAATCGATGGCCCGACCCTGAAATTCTTCTGAAAATCGAAAAATAATCTTAGCTCGGAGTATCAAGCCGCAGTTTTTAGAACAAATGATGGCAAAGAGAATGCGCGTAACATGTCGTTAAATCGAAGAGTAGAATAAATGATTCGTGGCCAAGGTGCGAAACAAATTTGGATTTTTAATATTTTTTAATAAGTCCCAATCGATGTATTTTCACCCGTCGAACATAAATTTACCGATTCCTTTTTCCAAAACCGACAATTATCATTAAAAATCGTCGTAAATGTTTGGAATGTGGTTTGCTCCCTCAAGCTTAGTGCTATCTAGCCAAAATGCAAAAATACGTAAACTTCAATTTCGTCCCTCCCCGAAAGTGATACCCGCTATGTTCAATTTAATACACCCCTTCTACATGTGGGGTGAAAGAGATCAAAACAAAGGGGTGGTTCATCGCTTAATTTTTATTTTCTTCAATGTACCCATAATAGATTTCTGATCGTTTCGTATTAAAAGAATGTTCGTTTCTGTTTTGCTGAAATTGGTGAACTGCCTGAAACTGCAGAATTAGCCCTTGACATGCTCAAAGTGACGGTTCCACCCCTTAAGGCAGTTTTTTCACGGACGAAAAAAAATCCTGCTTAATAGTTTTGGATGTCCTACCATATGCATGGTTTTCACCAAAATCGACGGTGGACACCAAAGTGATGTTCCTTGTTAGAAAAATCAATTTGATACCATCGCTGTCATCAATAACAGAACAAGAATGTCACGCTCTACCATATGCATGAGTTTCAACAAAATCGACGGCGGACACCAAAGTGATGTTCCTTGTTAGAAAAATCAATCTGATATCATCACTGACATCAACATCAGAAAAAGAAATTAGCGACGATTGGACCGCTTGCCGGTGAAACTGCAAAATAGGTACTTGACATGCTTCACTCAAAGTGACGGTTCCACCCCTTAAGACCATATGCATGGGTTTCAACAAAATTGACGGCAGACCCCAAAGTGATGTTCCTTGTTAGAAAAATCAATTCGATACCATCGCTGTCATTAATATCAACAGAACAAGAATCACACGCTCTGCCATATGCATGAGTTTCAACGAAATCGACGGCGGACACCAAAGTGATGTTCCTTGTTAGAAAAATCAATTTGATACCATCGCTGTCATCAATATGAACAAAACACCAATCTCACGCTCTACCATATGCATGAGTTTCAACAAAATCGACGGCGGACAACAAAGTGATGTTCCTTGTTAGGAAAATCAATCTGATGTTATCACTGACATCAATACCAACAGGAATAAAGGAATTAGCGACAATTGGACCGCTTGCCGGTGAAACTGCAAAATAAGTACTTGACATGCTTCGCTCAAAGTGACGGTTCCACCCCTTAAAACAGTTTTTCCGGCAACGGAAAAAATCCCTATCTAATAGTTTTTGATGTTCTACCATATGCGCGGGTTTTAACAAAATCGACGGCAGACACCAAAGTGATGTTCCTTGTTAGAAAAATCAATCTGATACCGTGGCTGTCATCAATATCAACAGAACAAGAATTTCTCATACTTCACGAGCATCAACCTCGAGCTTCTCGAAGTATCCGCCTTCAGTTTGCAGAGCCAATTCTAAAAGCATCAAAGAATTAGAACCGTATCTGACTCCGCGGGACTAGCGAAGTGTCCGTTCCGTGGACACGTGATGATTTAATGCATAGATCAATTTCAAAAGCTTCGACAAACATTATTCAAGGAGAGCATCGCTACCACGGATTATCGAGTAAAATCCTCTATCCACGTTACTCCGTTTCGCTATAATCCAACTGTTATCTGCTATTAGCACAGGTGGCTCTCGCGCCTTCTTTTTCATATGTACGGTGTATAGAATCTTGGGTACGCAGCCAGTTAGAATTAATGAGCCGGTACTAATGGTGCTGCAGCATACTGAATGACTAATAACTCGTTTTCACCGAGACAATTTCGTATCGATTCGAGACTAGACAGCCGGAATCTCTCGACCACTCTCGGAAGATCCTAGGAACACTGACACGAGAGGAGCAACAACACGAGCCGAGAGAGGTATACCGGTTTTAGTAGAACCCGTAATTACCGTCGAGTGACATTACCGTATATACACGACGAGCGTGCTCCTATTATATTGGCACTAACTCGTGCAGCGACTCTTTCGAACTTTGCGTTGCAACCGTGCCATTCAATGCCACGAAGACTGCACAAGTTTCTGGTTCACCAATATAGGGAGGGTATGATATGCTAATCACTCGGTGAACTGCGGCCCGCCAGGACCGAGGATCCTTACTAATTACCGATATTCCGCTTGGACCCCTTGGCTTGCCTTTTCTCCCGGTCGCGAAGTTAACTCACGAGCTCCGTGTATGAGCACGTGTTTAACGCCCGTATCTCATCTCCTCGTTATCGAGATCATACTACACGACTGCCGAACTCCCAGAGTTATTCTCTCGTCGACCTCGATCACATCGCTTGTTCCAAGAGTGTGTATTGTTCGCGACCCTGTACACTTTAACTTACATCATGTGCTGCGAGCAATGGTTTTTTGAATATGTGTCCGGATTGAGGACTTGCCGGAAATCGGAAGACTGCAGGAAGAGAGAACGCATTTAAGGATGTTGAGTCCCAAATCGCAAATGATGATAAAATTCTGAAAATTTGGTATGTTTTTGTATCAAGTATTTCAGAGGTCGTGTAAAAATGTCACAACAATTAGGAAGCTCGTTATTGAACAATAAACATTCACAAATAAAATGTTGTTTTATGGAAACTGATGTAACTTTGCAATAAGTTTTTTTTTTGACCTCTCAATTTTATAATATTTACAATATACTGAAAGCAACGGAAACAAAACGAAGTTTATTGATAAATTTTTTTAATTTCTTTTAAAAATTGTTCTTAACAAAATGTTAATTTTTTAATAACGAGCTTCCTAATCATCGTGAAATTTTAACACGACCTCTTAAATACTTCATACAAAAACATACCAAATTTTCAGAATTTTCTTATCATTTTTCATTTCAACCCTTAAGGAGGTTGAAGTAATGATGATAGAATTCTGAAAATTTGGTATGTTTTTACATGAAGTATTCAGGAGGTCGTGTAAAAATTTCATGACGATTAAGAAGCTATTTATTGAACAATTAACATTAACATGTTTCATAGGGACTCAACATCCTTAAGGGGGGGGAGGTGGTACTTTTAGGTAAGGAAAAAATTTGCCGATTTTCATAATTTTTTTCAGATGGTAAGATTTCTTCACCTTTTTTTAGACTTTGGGTGTGGTTTATCACTAGTTTCGGCTGTTACGTGGTATTTTTTATTTTAGGAAACTTTAAAAATGGCGGAGGTATGGCACGGTCTTCTAAACGGGCTACGGCGGATGTTGTTGGGCGGCGTGACTGTGAATGTGAAAAAAAATAACGAACATGTTTTTTTTTCATTAACACTTATACACGGAATATGAACCAAGAAAAATTGGAGAAACGATGTAAATCGATGAAACGGTACACTTTGCAACAGAAAGAATGAATTTTGGTAAAAAATGACCACATTTGGAATAAAGGAATAGTTTTGGTTTATTTTCAAGAACTTTAAGGGTCATGTTTTAGACAATGAGGTTAGAAAGATTTATACCGAATTTCATCAAGATCGGTCGATTAGTTTTTTAGCTATACATCACGCCAATTTTGAAAATGCAGTTTAGAAGACCCTGCCATCTTTAGAGAGTAATCGAAATAAAAAAATACTACGTAACAGCCAAAAGTAGTAATAAAACATCTCCTAAGTTTCAAGAATCGTAAAGACATCGTTCCTTTGAAAAAATCAGCATACTTCCTCACCTAAAGGCATCTCCCCCCTTAAGGAGCGACTACTAGTCTCAGACGAGGAAAAAAGGTGAGTTTCGATAACTTTTATGGATACCCAGTTGGTATAATCAGCCTTCTGTTCAGTGACTTTTATTCTCAATATTTTCATCTATTTAGAAAAAAATGGGTAAAATTTTGTACCAACATGAGGTTAGATGTAGGGAGTCACCCTTGTCTGATAGTATTCTGCGGCCGGCCAATTTTTCACCTGAAACGAAGATTAATAATAATTTCGAGTATCGAATAAATTCGAGTTCTAGATAAGATTTGCCTCAAAAGTACATGGGGAAATCTAAAAATATCGTTTTTTAATCAAATGGTGCGCGCCGAAAAAAGAAAATTGTTTCCGGTAAATAAAATCGGGGAAAGCAATTTTTTTTGTAAAAAGTTTTCAACGTGTCAAAAGTCGCCCACGTACTTCAATGTGAAATATTGGTATAAGGCTCCAAAGAAAATGTTTAAGTCGATCGGTAAAAAATTGGCGACGTAATGTTGCCGTCTGCAGATCACTATGAGAGAACGGTAACTCGGTTCATCCAGCTTCACCGCCGCTACTTTGTTACATGATCTTATGGTTAAAAAAAAAGTTTTTCTAAGGTATAGAATGAAAGCCACTTAACGGAATCTTCATTCTATGAACTGGGTATCCATAAAAAATTGTCGAAATTCACCTTTTTTCCGCCTCTAGACTGGTAGTCTACCTTAACGGGTTATACCTAGCCCGTGGTCGGGAAACACAGGAATTTTCGTGATTTTGTTCTGGAATAATGTGTGCTGTTTTCATTCTTTTTTACATTAAGGATATTGAGTCCCTATGAAACATGTTAATGTTAATTGTTCAATAAATAGCTTCTTAATCGTCATCAAATTTTTACACAACCTCCTGAATACTTCATGTAAAAACATACCAAATTTTTCAGAATTCTATCATCATTACTTCAACCTCCTTAAGGATTGAAATAAAAGAAGATAAGAAAATTCTGAAAATTTGGTATGTTTTTGTATGATGTATTTAAGAGGTCGTGTTAAAATTCCACGACGATTAGGAAGCTCGTTATTACAAAATTAACATTTTGTTAAGAACAATTTTTAAAAGAAATTAAAACATTTATCAATAAACTTCGTTTTGTTTCCGTTGCTTTCAGTATATTGTAGTTATTACAAAATTGAGAGGTAAAAAAAAACTTATTGCAAAGTTCCATCAGTTTCCATAAGAAAACATTTATTTTGTAAATATTAATTGTTCAATAACGAGCTTCCTAATTGTCGTGAAATTTTTACACGACCTCTGAAATACTTTATACAAATACGTACCAAATTTTCGGAATTTTATTATCATTTACGATTTGGGACTCACATCCTTAAAGAGCATGGTTTTAAGTACACGGAGAAAAATACGGCCTCAAATTCTAGCACTGGTTGCCAGTATTCTAATATTCAGTGCTAGAAAAGTATAGCAGTTTACTGCCAGTTCGGAATTCTAAGACTTGTTATAGAAGTGTAAAAATTATTCTCACACCGTATAGTAAAAATGACGCGTGCATATTACATTTGAAACTATTCTCGCATAGACGCGAGTCCTATATGCTGTATGGTAAAAATAATGCGTGCTTTGTAAAATACCAACCTTTATTACACGCTATATTTTCATATGGATTTGGATACTACACGTATAGCATAAATCTTCGTGTATGTATAGATTTCACTATACGCATAGCATAAATCTTCGGCGTATAGCGAAAAATATTACGAAGTTATTAGTAAAATGTGACTCTATATACCGTACTTTTTGTAGAATACTGGAAACTAATTGTTCCAATCACGTGGGCAAAATATTTTTCGAATACTACAAAAAATCACAATATGCCGAATAAAATGTATTATTTGTATCAATTTACGTGCCATATCGTAGGTCAAAATTTAAATTACTTCATTTTTACTATACCATAATTACAATTTTTATCTTCCATTCAATACTTTTTTATATTTAATGATATTTTTTTTAGAAGCATAGTATTAATTCTAAACTTCGATGCCCCTGTTTTCTCCGTGTATCTGTTACAATTTATGTATTGAAAAATATTTATAAATGTGGCAGACACAATGATTTTTGCAAACCGCTGTTTGAAAAACGTCCATCGCGGTAACCGCTGCTGCTCCGAAACAAATCATTCGAAATTTGAAAATCGAAAGCATTTAGTTTTTGAACGAAATTATCTAGTGCCTGGACAAAGGATTTAATGAAATAATGATTCTTGAAAAAATTGCCGCAATCCAAAGTGAGTGTCGATTTTCGGTGAAAAAAATTCTCTATTTTCGTAGGTTAAAAAACTATTTATCGAAAAAAAAATTCTTCGTTCCAGTCCCACTTTTTGATGTGAAAAAGAGAATCGAAACACTTTTAGTTGATCGGTCCTGTAATTTTTTATATATCGTGGTTACTGATTTCCGAAAGAGTCAATACGAGAAAAACCCGTTTAAAGTTTGCCTCGAAATTCTCGAAAAATATTTTTGAAATGTTATCTTCGAAAAATGCATCGAAAACCGAGGGTCGATATTATCAAAAATTTCAACTACATGTAAGTCCTTAAGGTAGAACGAGCGCGCGCTCTTGATTTGTATAGATTTTCTTCATATTATATCCAGACATTGTTCACATCATTATGCATGTTTGAGCAAAATTTCAGAACAGATTATCTAGATTAGGAGGTAATGGGTTCTAAAATATCAACTTTTAACACTGCAGGGTCTGCATTGAAATTTAAGCACAATAATTTTTCGTAAAAAATATTTGTCCCCTATAATAAGAAGTCATGTGGCAACACCGCATCATTCGACACAACCGATGACGTAAGTTTGCGCGGCGTATTTAAAATAATACTGCAACACAAATTTTCATTTGTAAGTAATTTTTAATCGAACAAAGTTTCCAATTAGTTATGAACTAATCAACACTTTTATTTGTTAATGAAGTTAACATAAACAATATAAAATATTTATATTTATAACGCAAATACTTTTTTATGATAAATGTTTTTAACTTTAGGAACACGATAATTTTTCTTTCTCCAAATATTGAGCAATACTGTTCTACGGTGTTGCCATATGTTTACTTATTGTAGGGGACAAATATTTTTTACCAAGAATTAATCTGTCTTTACTGAACGTTTTTAGCAAAAGTGCATAGTAAAGGCAATCCAAACTTTTTTCACTCTTTTCTTAACTAGTTTGCTAAGCATTTTTTTCAAAATTTATTAACACAATAGAATGGTGCGACAAATTATATAACCTGCCCAAGAATGTAGTCCCTGCGGTCTTAAAAGTTGCAATTATAAAACCCATTATCTCCCAATCTAAATAGTCGACTGTTCTGAAATTCCGTTCGAACATGCATAACGATATGAACAATATCTGATTAAAAAATGAACAAAATCCATAGAAATCACGAGCGCGCGCTCTTTCTACCTTAAATCTCGACTATCAGGCCTCGGTATGACGTTCGTGAGTCGTTCCATTCTTCATCGTTAAAAAAAAATTAATTTCCTTTTAACGAGAACGAGTGGAGCAAAGGATTGGCGCCATTCGGAGCAAACTTGTTTCATCGTTGAAATTAATTCATTGCCGCACGGAGGACAAAAATGTTATTATACTCGGTACCATAAGTATGCGCGGTCTCTACGCCGTGCGGTTCGATGAAATCAATGGGGTCATTAATGCCCGCAGGTTAGCCGTACATACATAATAGACAAAGTTCTCTAGTGCACTTTGTGTTCTGGAATAGGCGAGTCGCGGTGATATTCTTTCGGCGGTTACTTTCTCTGCGCTGGCTGTTAATTGCCAAAGTAATCAAGCGCATTGGGACGTCCATGGAACACAGCGTACCGATATATCATTGTCGCATGCGCGACGTACAGGCGCCCTGGAAACAGCGAAAAAACAGCATCCGTCACGAATGAACAGGACATAAGATATGGCCTCGGCATTCATGCACACATACAATGCCTCGAACTGAATTTGTGACCTATATGTGTGGCTTGGAAAAATTACAAGGACGATGGTCATCTGCGGATTCAGCTATACAAACGGCGCGTCGTTATCCTGGAAGGCTGCGCACATGGGCTCAGATGGAGTTAGAAGGAACTTTCTTACTGACCGATTCCTGATCGGAATGAGATAGTGTTACGATTCTTACTTATAAATTGCTTCATCGCAAATTGCAATGCGTGATTAATCATGGAGAGGTTAATTAGAACTTTGGCTGCGCGATGAATAATCAATTATAGACTCTTTGTGTTCCTATACTCATTAAGGGGTTACGGGGATTTCGAAGCGAAAAAGCATGTTTTTTCTATTTGAAAAAATCCAAAATATAAATGATTTTATTCAAAAAGTCGGGCACTGGAAGAGCAACATTTCGACAATATTTTCAAAAATTGTCATCCAAAAATTTGGAACTTTTATACGGTGGGACCTGGTTTCCGGACACCCGTAAAAAAAGTGTCCTCGTGGTGGTCAGAATAAATCATGATAGCTTTATCTGAAATTGAAGAAAACCATTTTTTTGTTCATAGATAAGTATAGCTCGTGATTGAACGAAGGATTTTTAAAAAATTGAAATTTGTATTTTTGGCAGAGTTGTATGCAAAATAGTTCTATTTTTGGTACAATTTACACTACGTATAGTCTTGTGAAATTAGTTGTAATCGAAAAAAAAACTTCGTTCAATCACTAGTCAATGCTATTTTGAAGAAGTGTGCAGAATTTCGATAAGATACGGTGCATTAGTTTTTGACAAATCGTGTCCACGGAGTTAAAAAATATATCATCATTACTTCAACCTCCTTAGGGGTTGAAATAAAAAATGAATTCTGAAAATTTGATGTGTTTTTGTATGAAGTATTTAAGAGGTCGTGTTAAAATTTCACGACGATTAGGTAGCTCGTTATTAAAAAATGAACATTGTGTTAAGAACAATTTTTAAAAGAAGTGAAAAAAAATGTATCTATAAACTTCGTTTTGTTTCCGTTGCTTTCAGTATATTTTAAACTTATATTACAGAATTGAGCGGTAAAAAAAAACTTATTGCAAAGTTAGATCAGTTTCCATAAGGCAACATTTAATTTGTGAATGTTAATTGTTCAATAACGAGCTTCCTAATTGTCGTAAAATTTTTACACGACCTCTGAAATACTTCATACAAAAACGTACCAAATTTCCAGAATTTTATGATCATTCGCGATTTGGGATTCAACATCCTTAAAACTGTTAAAAAGAATAAGATCAAACCCATCGAAAATCTATAATTAGTCATGAAATTGGAAATAAATATCTTAACGAAGCGAGTTAAAAGTTCGCAGACAACGAATTGCAAGCCTTATTGGATGAAGATGATACTCAAAGTCAACAAGAACTCGCGGATCAATTGAGTTTGACGCAGAAAGCCGTCTCCATTCGTTTTTATCATTTTCAAACAACAGACGTGTAATTTTTACAAAAAAAATCCGATTTCATACTTCTACACCTGGTAAAAGCACTGCGTACTCTTTGGTAGCTCTACCCTACATTTCCATCCCCATAAACATCTTGGTAAATATTCGAAAACGGGGCTCCTGCTAGAATCAGGCTGAATTTTGTTTGGGTTTGTCCGGGCTTGTTTGAACCCTTGAAGAAAATTAACCTGATTCTAGCAGGAGCCCCACTTCCGAATATCTACCAAAATCTTTTGTTTCTGCGGATAAACGAACGAAACATTTCCTTGAAAAAATAAGTCAATAAAAGTTACACGAGGTAACCCCTACCGTTACGGAATACGACAACTAGCCTTGCTGACTCTTTTTCCCAATAGCTATTGTACGTATTTCATTAAGGCGTTATACGCAGTTATACATTTTTTTAAATCAATTTTTTTATTGCTTTTTCGGAATGTACAAATATGTGAGTATATACCCTGAAAATCTCAAATCGATCTAGCGAATATTCTCGGAAATGCACACATATTTGTAAGGACGCTCGGAGCGGTACAAAGTAAATCTTAAATATGTGTGAACGACTGTTGAAACTTTAAACGCGTTTTTCTCAAAACGGTGTTTCCAAAGGCGGTGAGCACGATTCCTCAAAAACGGCTCAACCGATCAGTCTGAAAATTTAACACAACCTTGTCAGATATATTCTTCAGGTCTTGATCGAAGGAATAAGATTTCCGATAATTATTTCTATTTTTTTTTCAACGATTTAACGGAAAAAATTTGGTCGAAAATCGAAATAGTTTCTTTCCGGAGCCACCATTTTGTCAAAAATTAAAATTTCGACTATTCCTTCGATCAATACCTGGATTCATCTATCCCCTAAAAGAATCTTTTTGGTTTTTTCATTTTAGATAATCCAAACCGGAGATACTTTGTTCACCACCGGACACTTTTTTCGGGCACCTGCCAGGAGACTTCCTACAGGAGCAATGTAAATGAATATTTTTGAAAATAAAAAATGCCAATCTAAAGCTAAAAGATGCCACTGCACTGCCTAATACTTTTCGTTTTGCCCAAATGAAATCCTTTCCCAGAAAAAATCCGTAAAAAACGACTTTTTTTGGCATTGCAACTGCGTACAACGCCTTAAACAATCGCACCAAAAATTAACTCCAACTATTTCGTTATCCTTTACGGCATAACCAATACCAAATAGAACTCCGACCTGAAGTTTCTTTCGCTTCTTAATTCTTCTCCAAATTTCGAATCTCGCCATCTCGAAGTATCGGGACAATCTCTCACCACGAAATCGTCTTAATTCGTAAATTAAGAGACTCGACGTCCCAATAATTCCTGCAATTATTTTAATAACCCATGTGCGATATCGACAACGAAAAAAAACCACTCAAGTGTCCAGCGATTTAGAGTAGCACAACTGCATACCCGTATAATTTCACTTTTATGCTGCGAAAGTGCCTTTGTAAATTCGCGTAAAAGATTTCGCGAAGCAGGTCTCGAAAAATTTCACTTCCGGCATGTTCGCGTAATCTTGCTCGGCATTCGTCCCGTAACAAAAACAAAAATAAATATTTTTTATAGTACCTGGCGTCAAGAAGCTACCACATCTTTTCATACGTCTGTGTACCTGCATATAAATATATATATATATATATATATATACATACATATACATATATATATATAAATAATACATAATTTTTCCGTGGCTCCGATGCGGTACGACTTGACGCGTTAAGTGAGCGAAGTGAGTGATTCACCGGGGATGCTTGTTAATTATAATGGTTCCTCATGCTCGGTGGTTTTCAATCTCATCACTGTCCGGCTGACTGGATCAGGCTGACCGGACGCGGGCATACACCGGATCAACATAATCCCGAGACTCCGGATTCCAATGCCGAGCGAACACCTTCTCCTCGGTCCACCCCTCTCCGCGTTCTTTGTCGTCATCGCTGAATCCTCTGATGATCGAGGCCTGCGTGCACGCACCTCTCGGTGCTAATTGATACTCTGGCGCCACACCGTGAGCCGACCCAGCCTGCATACGCTAGGCTATTTCTTCGAGGCCGCACTTACACTTGTGGCAGCTGTTGCTCGATGCTCGCTGCATGTAATGACGTTCCGTCGGGATATTTAATTATATACCACGAAGCGCGAGCCCCGTCTGCACTATTGCACTACCGTGCGGAGCGTGTTCCTCCGGGACGCACGCTCTCGACGTTCCTCCACGTTGCGCGATCCGTTAACACTTGCATCACACCTCTGATCCGTGAATTTCGCCATCGCGAAGTCCGGCAGCCGTAGATCCGATTGAAGGACGCCCGGGGCACGGGGTCGTCCGGCGCTCAATCGCCGCTGAAGAAAAGGTGCCTTACCCGAAGAAAAGGTGCCTTGCTTGAAGAAAAGGTACTTCCAATGTGCTGGGACGATCTGCGCTCGGATGAGGATTCACCTGTACGCGGACAAGCATCTAGGGTGTGATCAAGACCCGGCACGGTATTCCCAGGCTCTTGATCGAAACGCGCGAGACCTGGACGCACCCGCCGAGCCTCCCTTTCAGCTTTCCCGTTTCCAACTAACCGATACAATCTACTGGGTGGTTTTTTTTATCACCGCGTATCTGCGAGCTTGATGAATGCGTACGTCTATTGCTGATAGGGATAAACGGCGACAGATTGTATCGATTCTGACTCGGTGCCGCGTAATAACCGACCCCGACACGTACGTGATTCGTACGCGAGCGCGAGAAGTGACAAAAAAAACACTGTGGATCACTGGAACGAAGGATACGCATGGCCGATATCCAGGAGACACATGCCCTATCACGGTGTGATGACTGAGAGTTAAGGGCGGGGTAAAGTTAATTCGGCGAAAAAAGGCATGTTTTTAAGATTTTTTTTTGGCGTAACGAATTGTGTTCGTTTATTGAAAAATTTACATATAATAAAGTAACATTTGAACAACATTCTCCTAAAGTTGCATTGCAAAATATTCAAAATTGAGCGAGTGAAAATTAAACCCCGGAGGCGCCTCGAAAAAAAGTTGGTTTGCGGTGTGCACCATAACTCACAACAGAATCATCTGAAACAAAAAAATCAAAATGCATTTGTTAAAGAAGATGTTTCTCGAGGTAATGACGGGAGGATTTTTTTTTTTCGATTTTTCGATTTTTCGCAGCACTTGGGAGCCAAAAACCCGATTTTCGCTAAAAAAAATCGGCTAATTTGTTGTTGAAAAATTAGTAATTATTTAAAAAAACGAAAAAGCTCTCGCCAGTACCTGGTGAATTATGTGAAGAAGTACTGTGCAAAATTTCAAAGCGATTGGCCCAGTAGATTTTGAGTTATCGTGCACACGGACTTCAATTATGACAAGTCTCAGAAAAACGGTTTGAAAAACGCAGAAGAGTTTGGTCGCTTAGCGCTCATTGCACATAAGTTTGAGAACACTTCTCGATTGCATACAAATCTGAGAAAATTCATGCATATTAAAGGTACTCAAAAGATTAATTTTGCATAATAATAATTCCAAAATGTTATTAACAAAATGATGAAAAAAAAAATTAGTCAACAAATTTCCCCGCAACCCAATTTTTTTTCGTGATTCGTTCATTTTTCTGAATACGTATGAATTTTTTCAGATTTTTCAATTATCTTTGAATTTTTAGAAATTCAAAATAAAACTCGATAATTTTCTCATACTCACTCAAAGTCGTCGATGCCAGGTCCGTAGAACGAAAGGCTTCCATCAAGATGATCGAGAGTATCTTTTTGCGTTTGTCTACGCAAAACTCTTTCTTCTTTCTGTCGTGCGCCGCTTGCTCCTCTGCTCTACTAATTCGCAACTGCTCAACTGATGTACAGACTAATGTGTATACTAATATACACCATCCCTCGAATATACATAACGGGACCGGAACAGGCCCGTTTATCAAGAAATTTATTCGGGGTCGAAAAATACAATAGCGCGCCGCGCAGCTGCCGCCCAGGTATAAAACCCGGCATGGAGCAATAGACGCTCAAATACTCATAACTTCGTCAATTTTACTCCGATCGACTTGAAATTTTAACACAATATTCTTGATATATTATGCATTCATTAAAAATACTATTTTAATACTTTACCCCGCCCTTAAGGACGTTGAGTCCCAAATCGCAAATAATGATAAAATTCTGAAAATTTGGTATGTTTTTGTATGAAGTATTTCAGAGGTCGTGTAAAAATTTCGCAACAATTAGGAAGCTCGTTATTGAACAATTAACATTCACAAATTAAATGCTGTCTTATGGAAACTGATGTAACTTTGCAATAAGTTTTTTTTTTGACCTCTCAATTTTGTAATATCTACAATATACTAAAAGCAACGGAAACAAAACGAAGTTTATTGATAATTTTTTTTTTGTTTCTTTTAAAAATTGTTCTTAACAAAATGTTAATTTTTTAATAGCGAGCTTCCTAATCGTCGTGAAATTTTAACACGACCTCTTAAATACTTCATACAAAAACATACCAAATTTTCAGAATTTTCTCATCATTTTTTATTCTAACCCTCAAGGAGGTTGGAGTAATGATGATAGAATTCTGAAAATTTTGTATGTTTCTACTTGAAGTATTCAGGAGGTCGTGTAAAAATTTCAGGACGATTAAGAAGCTATTTATTGAACAATTAACATTAACATGTTTCATAGGGACTCAACATCCTTAAGTGCTGAAATATATTCAGTCCGAATTCAAAATGCATAAAATGTACACAAAGACAAGAAGCTTTATTTCCGCTCCTTGTGTTTAGGTGAGGTAAGAGGTAAGAGGTGGATGGTTTGTGCGGCTAAAAATTGAGAAAAAAAAAGAAATTGAAAAAAATGTATTCAATGTCGGAGCAAAAAATTTTGAAAAAATTCTGCTCGATTCAATACGATGTGACGCAACTTTTTTTCCTTTTGGCAATTTTTTCTAAACCTCAAAGTTTCTCATTTCAGCAGCATCTTTTTAAAATGGTCTTTTTGAGAAAAAATGCGATAACTCGGTGAAAAAAAATCGTACGAAACTTTATAAAAAAGGAAACTATAGCTATTGCTCTATCTTTTAAGGTTCTTTAAAGAAAAAAAATGCCAAAAAAATGTCCTGAAGACGTGCAGCCGATTTTAAACAGACAAAAAAACCAAAAAACGGCCATTTTCAAAATGGCGCCCCTGGTCTAAAAAAAATCGAATTTTTTTTTTCCAAAACGCAAAGTGAAGCTTCATTTACCCCTTTTAAAATGCCGCCTTGGAAATCGGGATATCTTTTTTTTTCACAGAGATATCAAACTTTTAGTGCGGCGCGAAATTTTTCTAGGTGTATCCATACTTTTGGACGGCAGTGTGCAAAGCCAAATGCAAAGCTCGTGCTTTGTATTTGGCGGGATCAGCTGGGTGTACTCTATTATGAGCTGCTAAAATCGTATGAAACCATCATGGGGTATCGCCACCAACTACAATTGATGCGTTTGAGTCGAGCATTAAAGGAGAAACAGCCAGAATATGAACAGACACGACAAAGTGATTTTGCATCACGACAATGCTCGACCACGTGTTGCAGTGCCAGTCAAAAACTACTTAGAAATACTCAAATGGGATATCCTGCCCCACCCGCCATATTGTTCAGATATTGCTTCTTCCGACTACCACCTGTTTCGATCAATGGCTCATGGCCTGTCTGAGCGGCTCTTCCGTTCGTACGAGGAATGGAAAAAAATGGGCCGATTCTTGGATTGCCCTTAAAGACCAGTCATTCTTTTAACGTGGATTTTTTATGCTGCCAGAAAGATGGGAAAAAGTAGCGGCTAGCGATGGACAATACTTTGAGCAATCAATTTGTCACCATTTTTGCACAATAAAGCCCCAATTTTTACCAAAAAAAAACGTTTAAAACGTACTGGTACCCCCAATATTTGAAACAAATTGGATAGTAGGCTGTGAGACAAGGAAAATGCCTATTTGATTTAAATAGATCCTATTTAAATTAAACATTTTTTGGCAGTGTAACAAGTAACGTTAGGCGCAAACTTCATGACAACTTGTGTCGGGGCAACATGATAACGCTAAGGTTATATGCGAATAAAACAATACATATATGAGTCAATCAACTTTGATTATTTTTTTAAGTAATCGACATTTATTAATCTTTTAATTTTGAAAGCAAAAAAGTCAGTCTTCCTGATTTGTACCATACAATATACATATTTTTAATGAAACCTTTATTTTCCCCATCTTACCCCGTATGCAGGGCAAGATGAAACAGCGCTGAGATAATGATGGGCCACGAATTATTGGCATCTTTCGCATATGAAAGTGATTTCATTCTCAATACTACCAATTTGATAAGCCAGTCGTCTAAGTTCTGTAGAATTAGTCCGAATAATCTTGCTTCCATATCATTTTGATCATTTGTAAGTTCTTTTTCTTCCTCTGGTAGAAACACCGGTGAAAGAGCAACCAAATGCTTTACTAGTTTCATTTCACTCTTTCTAACGTAAATAGTGGTACATTGTAAAATATTCCGGGCTTGCCATAGCTTCTATTCATCTTGCCCCATTAGACGGTTAACGAATGAACAAAAAATCACGCAATAACCTTGAAAATGTCTGTCCCACTGTTCTTATTATATTAATAATTAGTACTTTCGTTGTGTTTACCTACCTGTCTCTAATCAATATCAGCAACTCAAACAAACTGAAACGATGTTAAGGTTTATCTAGTCCATTTATTTACCCTGTATTCGAAATCCTGATAATTCTAAACAGCTTGCCGTATGCACGAATCACAGTCTGCCAAATGGACTTGCTTCAGGCTACCACTTTGTGGGCAGCGATAACAGCAGCATTTTACCACTTGACTACTTGCCACCAGCGGTAGATCAATAGGTCATTCAGTCAGCCAACCTACCCTGCCAAATCACTAAAATGCTGCTGCTTTTTCCGTCCATGGAATGTCAGCCTATCAGACATTGACGGGAAGTCCACCTGCTGCATCTCAAAACAGCCTGAAATCCGCGACTCCGCGATATTCATGAATCCCTTCCACCATTGGGTTCCAAATTCGAATCGACCGTACGAGAGAACACTCGCTCGGGTCGTTATTGCTGAAAGAAACGTAATCATTATCCGACTAGTTGAACAGCCGTCTTGCAAGACCGATAGATCCTTGAAAAGTTTGCCGCGGAAATTGGTGACTTTCGTTCGTATCATTCACGCCAAGTTTGCACAATCTGCGAGGTACTGGAACAGTCGGGGTATCTCGCGTTTCCGTTCGCAAGTGGAGAAAATGGTGAGGTAACTGGCGCCACGTAGTCCCAATAATTTGTCGATAATTATTGGAAGCCCCGGACTGTGGAGTATGGCAAATCATAGAGCACGCCAGCTATACCTGACTATGAACCGGCTTACGGTCGTTCACGAGGCGACGTGCGTGTCGCCTTCGAATCGTTTCGGCTCGTTTAATTGATACTTTGTCGCTCTGTACCACAGACTCTTGTTCGTTCTACACGAGCGGTCACGTGCCGTCCGCATGAATAGCACATTCATTTACCGTACAAGGGAATCTCCGTCCTGGAAATGACAAAGAGGAAGTACCGAAAGAGAACAAATTACACATAGACAATAATCATATTATTTGTCCACGATTTGTACCTCGGTGCCTGTTGCTCATGCATCCGCCTTGTACGTGCACTGACCGCTCTCACGGAAGCAGCTATTATAATTACTCCAGCGGACTCGAAATGATGACGTAAGTGAGCTAACGTTTCCTCATTCGTAGACGACGCCAATACTGATAAATCCGGCGAACCAGAATGAAATAAATTACGTGAACAAAGATGAAACGCGTATGAATTATCTAGATTGAATGTAGGGGAAAAGTATACGTGTTGATTCCATGAGGTAAGATGATCATTTTCAATAGCGATGCAACTATTAACGCTAACTAGTGATAGTCTTTGGGAAACAGCGCCCGCGCACCCACCCCCTCGCCCCCGGCCGTAGTCAATTCAGCGCACTTGTTTGAACGGAAAAAAAATAAAAATTGTGAGCTGTTGATCTAGAGCAAGGTTGGCTTTAAGCTTAGGTAACTTTTATTGTATACTGTCAGTTGCAATTATTGTTGTGTTTGTGGCTTCATAATATGCGCAATTCGGGTGTTGGTTGGCGTGGTAACAGTGGAATACTTATATGTTATGTTACCGAGCAATGCATGAAAAATTTTAGTTTGGCGCACGATGATTCCCTTCTAGGTGTACAAGTTGATACCTATGGATCATCTTGTATACAAATAACGTATCTACTTTATTTTTGTTAAATAAATTGTCTACTTATGTTCAAACTACACTACAAATGTATAATTGGTCTCACAAATAATAATTGATACACCGAAGTGATTTAAAACTGGCTGTAGAAGACTAGTTTGGTTTAATTCTAGTTGGGTGAGATAAAACTTACGATATAATGGTATTTTAACTTGTGAGTTCAGTTTATGTTGTATACCAACCATTAATATATATATATATATATAAAGATTTTGTAAACGCGAGCAAATTTTTATTTACATTTACCTAATTTCAACAAAATAAAAAAAATCCCAAAATAGGGGCAAGATGATCTGGGGGATCATCTTGTTTACCATAGGGATCATCTTCAACACCGGGGAGTCTAAGAAATCCTTATGTACGGTTAAAAAAAAGAAAATCTTATCGAAACCCTAATAAATTGTATATTTCAAATATGCCAATCGTAAAATACATAAATATGCCAGTAGTAAACGCTTTCAGATCTTAATTATATTGAATATCGTTGAAATTACGAGCATTCTCCCTTAGGGGGATCATCTTCTATGCCTTTTCCCTAATGAGATATAAAAGGTTTTTTATTTGTTGGTATTTTTTATCAGTGATGTCGTAATCTACATCCCAAAGCTTGTGCATTCGACGGTTTAC
Source organism: Ophion costatus (assembly GCA_951751655.1). Lineage (NCBI taxonomy): Eukaryota > Metazoa > Arthropoda > Insecta > Hymenoptera > Ichneumonidae > Ophion > Ophion costatus. The sequence continues at coordinate 16,374,023 of OX632361.1, read as the reverse complement.
CGGTACACCGTTTGCCTAACGAATCAAGACACTTGTCAAAATCGAAGGTGCACTCGTAGGCAACTGATTCACGTTGGATGAACTCCGTTCACTGTTCTAAGCGAGACTACCAGCCTAGAGCCCGGAGGAACGATGAATTTCCGTGACAATTCCGCTTAGTGGTATTTTCTATACATATCTTCAAGCATCTTTACAAATTTTTTCACAAGTTCTTGTAGCTAAATAACTCTTCTGAAGCTGGATGAAAAGGGTCACATATAACTCACCTACATCGCTAGTTCTTCGATGATTGACGCCAATTTTTTTAATTGTACCGTATAACAACATTCTACATCGAAGTTCATAGGCGATTTTTTATAGGTTGAAAATATTTACCGAAAACAATTATCTCTCGCGATTTTTTTACCGAAAACAATTTTTTTTGTTTTGAACATGCACCTTCTTATCAAAGATTGTTTTTTTTTCAATTTCCCTAGGTACTTCGTGGGTAAATGTTATCGACAACTGAAATTATTTTGAATTTCCGTTTCGTGTAAAAAAATTGAGAACTCTTGTCGGCTGCAGGACACTATAAACAAAGGTGGCGCGCGTCATCTAGCTTCTAACTAAAACGCTTCCGTAGCTAAAAATTTGCAGAGATAGTTAAAGATATGTGGAATAAAGGCCACTGGAGGGGGGAGATACCATTAGGCGAGGAAAAAATGTGCTGCATTTCATGATTTTGTTTAAAGAAAAGATTTCTTCACCATTTTTTGAGACTCAGGGTATGTTTTATTACTACTTTTGGCTGTTGTCAGTAAAGGGGGAAATCATAAATATGCTGGCTAGGGGAAATACAAATAGGCATATGGGAGTACTTTAGGGAAATAGAGGAAGTGTGCAGAAAGATGAGTAAGGAGCATGGGGGAGGAGAGATCGACGAAGTGGACGAATAAATGAAGAAAGGAAGAATGTGAAAATAATGCGGAGTGTATAGGAATGTAGGGAGTAGATACTATAATAAGTGGAAAGTATGTATGTACAATGTTAATGTTGTTTAAAAAGCTTTGCAAAAAGTTGCATAAATAAAACTCGACACTACTACTACTACTGATATTTCTTTCCTATAAAGCTTTAAAAAGGGCCGAGGTATGGCACGGTATTCTAAACTATATTTTCAAAACTGACGTGACGTGTCGCTAGAAAAACTAAACGACCGATCCTGATGAAATTTGGTATAAGTCTTTCCAACCTTATTGTCTAAAATATGACTCTAAATCTATTCGAAAGTTTAAAAAACGTAGTTTTATTGCAAAATGTAGCTATTTTTCGGAAAATATAATATTTTCGTTCTAACCGTACCATTTCATCGATTTTTAACATTTCTCACTTTTTCCTACTTCATATTCTGCGTATAAGTTTTAAAGAAAAATATCTCCGTTGGTGTTTTTCAGATTAATCCCGCCGACGCTACGTGTGACGCCCTCTCACAATATTCGTCGCAACTCGTTCAGAAGACCGTGCCATACCTCCGCCGCGACCACTCTAGCGGTGGAAAATAAAGCCTAACTTTGACAATTTATTTTGGGAGTATGAAAAAAGGAATAGGACTTCTTTTGAGAGGGTTTATTTAACACATTAAAGTATTTAAAAAAATATATTATAATTTTCATACAAAATGGCGGCGGTAGGGCCCATCTTGAAAAACCTGTTTTCTACAAATAGCTTTACGAGAGGACGGTTTTCTCGTAAAGTATAAGACCTGGGACAAAAACTAAAAAATATTTTGATCTATATATTATTAGCTATGGGACAATGTAGGGATTTTTGTAATCAATTTTTGAAAAATGGCGCCCTTTGATAGAAATAAATCGATTTTTCGCCCAAAAAAAAAAATAGTGAATTGTTTATAAAAAAAAGTTCACATTTAATCAAAAAACGGCTACGTACTCCCATAGAAAATGTATATTTTGAAGCTACTATCGAAATTTCAAATCGATCCATGCAAAGGTGTTCGAGTAATGCGTCCTCCCAGTTCAAACAAAGTGGTTTCGAGAAAAGCGCGTTTAAATGTGTACGAGCACTTAGATCCTTGAAATTTTTGTTCACCTTTAATCTGCGATGTATTGCATATAGTTTTTATGACCCCACGAATTGGGTAAGCAAAAAAAAAACGATTTTTCCAAAATCCTAGAGTGGTGTTATCCCTTAATGAAAAAATACCATGTAACACTCATAAGTAGTAATAAAACATACCCTAAGTTTCAAAAATGATGAAGAAATCTTTCCTTTAAAAAAAATCATGATAATCAGCCATTTCTTCCTCGCCTAAAGGAATCTCCTCCCTGAACGGAATTTTATTAACTGGATATCCATAAAAATGGTGGAAATTCACCTCTTTTTCTATGCTCTAGACTGGTACTCTGATTCTACGCCGTGAAAGAAATTAAGAGGGCAGACATCAAAAAAATCGGGCCCCGTAAGGGTTTGAATATGGATTCCTTACTAGGGCTTTCCCCAATACAATCGGACTAGGCCCCGACAGGAAAATAACAGGGTTGGGTAATTTATTTAAAAAAGGCCGTAGCGAGTCAAATGATAAAGGGCCCAGACGGGATTCATCAGGGGAGTGGTTGTTACAGGGCATACAATATAAACTGTAAAACTGAACTTGTTTTTTATTTTCTAATTTCGAGGTGAATAATAAATAATCCTTTATTTGAAGAAAATAGTTTTTATTATTGCTAAACACCTCGCTTGCTATGTATCCACTAATAAAGTTGATCATTATAGGGCACCCGTGAAAGAAATTAGAAGGGCAGCCATAAAAAAAATCGGGCTCCGTGAGGGTTTGAATATGGATTCCCTACTAGGCCTTTCGACAACACAATCGGACTAGGCCCCGACAGGAAAATAACAGGGTTGGGTAATTTATTTAAAAAAGGTCGCAGCGAGTAAAATGATAAAGGGCCCACACGGGATTCATCAGAGGAGTGGTTGTTACAGGGCATACAATATAAACTGTAAAACTGAACTGGTTTTAATTTTCTAGTTTTAAGGTGAATAATAAATAATCCTTTATTTGAAGAAAATAGTTTTCATTATTGCTAAACACCTCGCTTGCTATGTATCCACTAATAAAGTTGATCATTATAGGGCAGTAATAAGGTTGCTTCATGGCTTCGATTGGATTCTGTTCAGGCAACCAGTCAGGCCCTGATTTATAAGCCTCTTTAGGCCCTCGTCGACAAAGTATGACCAGCCTTGAAGGGACCTGGTCGGGTGCCATTTTTGGACCCTTTCAGAGTAAGGGAACAATAATCGGGGCCTAGTCAAAGCCCTGGCTGAATTACCAATCGGGCCCTGATTCAAACGCCTCTTAAGGCCCTCGTCGACAAAGTGTGACCGGCCTTAAAGGGACCCGGTCGGGTGCCATGTTAGGGCCCTTAAAGAGTAAGGGAAAAATAATCGGGGCCTAGTCAAAACCCTGGCTGAATTATTTCACGGGACATTGCACGTGGCTTATCGCGGCCTCTCGGTTCGAGCGAGCTCGCATCTTACGTTGCATTGCACCGTAAACACTTTTTGGACGGGCAAGATCGACATGCTGCTCAAGAATATTATCTCATACTGCAAATAAGACCGAAACTCAGCACGAGAGAGTTCGAAAAAGAATAAAATTAAATGTACGGGAGAAAAAAATGAAAAAAATAAATAAAAACTAATTTCTGATGGGTCGCTCTCTTACTCGTTCGATGACCACGAAACTTACAGTTTATTCTCGTGTAACACCTGCCAACACGTTTGACATGACGTGGGACCAGGCCTTCCATATGGCCATCTCTCTTCTCTTTCTCTCGCTCATATGCGGTAATCCCTAGCAACTTTCTCGCCTCCGATCTCCTTCTCGCGCACACCCAGACTCATCGCATCGAACACAGAAGCTGGTTGGTACCCGCATCATTTGCTCCGGTGTACCGGTATTATATCATAACGGCCCACACGGATGCTCCACGACAAGCCACGAGCGATTCCGCGGCCCGTGATGAGCATTTTTTCTCCCTTCCGCCCGTTCCACCGTCACTGCTTCTCAAATTGCGCCCCTGCAATAGTGCGGCGTTACTTCGACGCCTTGTTACTGCTGGAGAAAGATACCACACATACGCATGCACACTTATCTTCGAAACTATAAGGTTCACAGAAATATTTGCTGAAATGAAATTGCACAGTACGAAAGGGGCCATCCGATAGCGATAATAGTTTGTTGCAGGTGGAGGTACTTCGGACATTCGAAGATCGACCCCATTTTTTTAAATGGTTCGGTATGTTTTTTCTTCTGTATCATGAAAGAGAAGCTTAAAACGAGTTCAACGACCTATAACGTAAGGTCATTGAAGGTCATAGAAACTACAAAAAGGCGATAATACTTACAGTTTCGGTAGTAAATAAAATGACTACGTTTATAGTAAGTGTTCGAAATGACGACCATCAAACCATGAAACCTGCGCGCCTTCACGAACTGTTGTCTGAAGTGGTCCAACGATCGAAAAGCGTAGCTGGATCCTTATTCATTGTTCTAACTTACGTTCAAGCGGTTTTTGAGTATACGATAATACAATTATAGTACCTCCAAGAGAAACGATAAATTGTCATTTCCGAGCCACCGTGGGCACGTTGAAGGTGAATCTTCCATTTAATTCCGGTGACGTTGGATGTTCGATCCTCGCCTATGTAGTTAGTGCGTCGCATTATACTCGACGCCTTTACACAGATTCGACGCTGTACCGCCATAAAAGAAGTGAAGAGGTTTCGCAGGCTGTAAATAATTCAGCGAGCTCGACCTCGTCGCTCGTAACACGAGGAATGAGTTGTTCGGTGATAAATACACGATCGAGCTGACGTACCAGACAATCTTTGCACACACGTTGAATTGGACGATCGGACGCTCCGTATCGACGAGATCGGGCCTGCGAGAACGATTTTCCAGGAAACGTAACCACACGAAAAAGAAGGGGAAAAAAAGTATGCAACAAAACGCATAAATCGTGTTCGCGGGCTCTAGAATAGATACGATGATAATGTAGCTCCGTAGGTGCGCGGTTATCGGCCGAGTATAATCGAATGGGGAGTTCTCGATATATTGTGCACACCCTCGTTCCGGGACTTATGAAATTCCATTTTGCCTTTCCTCCTTCCTCGTGTGTGGGGTTTCCTATTCCCCAGCTAGCAGAGAGCGACGGAAGAGAAAAAGGAAACGAATAATACCCGCAGATATATGCATCCACGTGTGCATATACGTATATCCATACCTGTGGTATTTACGTACATATAAGAACACTATATATAAAACGTGGAGGCGGACTAACTCGGCTCCGACGTCGTCCTACGACTATTTATAGCTTTCAATGGACGCAAGAACTGGGCGCTTACACCAGACCAGTCGAGAGTCCCTCTTACATAGCGCATTATACATTACATATGCCATGCTCAAGCTTTACTCGCAATCCACAAGATTCCCGAAGACCCCTGAGCGCGTTATGCTTTTTAGTCGTATAATTTCCGGCCGCTAGATTCATGTTCGAGTGCTACAACACTGCCTCTTTATCCTTTCTCCGGCCTCCTGTAATATTCTTCTTTACATCGGAGGCCTGCGCACCCTCCGTCATTAAATGACTGGCTCGCTGACTACTAGAGTTGTAAAAAAAAAAATGATATCGAAAAGGATACGATGGCGGAGCAAAAAAACGTTCTCCATATGGGCACTCCACGGAGAGCTGCCTCCAAAGAAGCAATCGTCACTTTGAAGCATCTTCAACATCCTCTTCGCACACTCACAACCAACAGCAACGTTTCGCTCGAGGCTCCTTTTGGCAACTGTAATTCGCAATGTTCAGCACGTCACTGGAAGATTATCAGCTAAACGCCGAGAGGCGGCAATTCTACTGGCAATGAGGAGGAAATCCTTCGCGTATCGTTTAGTTCTCGAGGAAGACCTAGACGTCATCAGACGGATCGAACGTAGAGCTGCAGTTTTGATCGTTGAAATTACTGAAAGTCCGTATCGACGAATCGTGATCACGCCACGAACCGTTTCGCTAAATTGACCGATAATGTTGTCTGACACTGATTGTTGGATAGCAATGATAAATGCGCGAGATGGAAGGCCCTCGGGGAGCTCCAACGATCGAACCTCGGCGTCGCTCTACTTCGGTCCGCGGCGTATACACCGCAGTGCGATCCTTTGCCATATTATATACACCTCAAGGTCGCTAACCTTTCCAAGCCCTCGGGTACACTTTGGCGCCACGCTCTCCCATGCACTTTTCATCGACGCTCACCCAGAAGCTCGTATATGGATACCAACTGTGGCAGTTGTTGCCAGTTCTATGCGTACATACCCCGCCAGGTATACTGTACAGTTATGCCTGCTTTTTAGTGAAGCTGAGAGTTTTACGATAATACGAACCGTATCGCGTTGAAATTCTCCTTGAGGCGCAGAACATATGTAACGCTGTATTGGGGAAAGCTGGCTGTTCAAAATACATTATTTTTCGAAAAGTAGTATCCACAAAGTTCAACCACTGGTTTCTCCTGCCAATGTAGTACGTGCTGACCTGGAAATTCCGCAATTCTCAACAAAACCACCTGTGCAATTGGCTGTTCAGCCCTGCCGAAATCAAATAAATCTTGATTCGTTATACGCTTCCAGCCGTGAGGCAATATTGTTGTCTGAGGTGCTGTTTTGGAGGTGATTTTTAGAATGGAATAACTAAAAAATACATATGGGTGAGTCTCCTGAAGTGCTCTTTGTAGGACAACGAAATTTATAAACAAAAATATTCAACTTTTTTATTAAAACAATGCAATTGACTTCAGTTCTAATCGATATAATGTAATTCCTTATGGGTCACACTGATTTTTCGGTTTTGAGAGGTTAATCACCATCGAAAGAAATAGTAGGTCCAGAGGAATGGTGCAGACCTTTTCTTATCAAGTTTTTTGTTGGTTTATTGATATCTTCTTCTTTTTCTTTGAATATTGATCTCGCTCTTTTTGTTTCAACTTCTCTCTTCCTACAGGATCCTGTTTGAGCCTTTCGTATCTCAGTTTTTCAGCTTCTCATTTTCCACGGAGCCTTTCTTCTTTCAATAGCCGCGATAATCTAAGTGAATCATGTGTATGTAACCTCATGAATAGCCACACATGCGTAACGAAGATGGTATCATTGTTCTAGCGCATCTATCATGCCCCTGGATCTCGGATGTTGGGGGGAGTCTAAAGGAATGACGCCAGAGGAGTGACGACTCAAACGGGTATTGATGCATAACGCGGCATGCTACGTTTGTCTAACATCAATATCTGGCGGTGAGTAGGTACCTAAAAGTTTCACTTGTACAGGTAAAAGGTGATTTTTTAATAACAATGATACAGTTAAGAATAACCAGGGGGATGGCTCCCTCGCCTGGGACACTACCCCATAACACGCAAGGTTTGTGGGAAAAAAAGGAAGCTACAAAAATGATACTACACAATCAGCCGCTTTGGAAAAGTATATGTAGAAGGCACTGCTCTCCCAAGCATGATTAGCTACCACCACCTGTCACATAATATATGAACTAATCCTTTCCAGAGGCATGATTGAGAAAACGGTTACAACATTTCATTATTTATTGTGAGACACCAGTGCTCACGATTTTTTTTTCTTTCAGAGAGGAATTGAGAGCTTACACCACTGTAAACGTCTAAAATTAAGTGATTATACGCGATTTTTTTTGGGTGGGAGGACAAGTAAGAGGATAATAATATTCAAGGATGTTATTTGTCATATTTTCAAGTGCATAAAAAAAAATTGTATTATGAAATTATACAATATGGTGACGCTGGAAAGATTCTCGCGAGACATGTTGGATTTGAGGCCCTCTGCGATACGGAGTGTAACTGACGCAAATTCGAATTTGGAAAAGAATTTTTTAATTCTATCAATTTACACGAGTATAGAGAGTGAAATACGTAAGGAATTCTGAAAATATGAATTTTTGTGTAATTGGCAAGCATGTAAAGTAAAAACTCAATTATTGACCGAAAAAAATAACAAACATTTGTTATAACTAATGCTGTAATTAATTCATGGAAAATCCCGTACGTATTTTAATGCGAAATGTTATTTTAAAGATGTGTTCAACATTTGAAGTGAAAAGAATGAAAACTGTTGGAGTTATGCCTCGTGCCGTTTTGAACAATTGTGTCAACTAAATGGTTCAAGGAATGTTTTTTTTATTTTTAGTACCTCTTCAGCTTGGTAGTGTATGCGTATGGACATCCTATGAATTGGAGCCTGTCGACAGGACTACCTTAAGTGAGAGAAGTGTCGTGAGTGGTTTCAAAAGTTTAAGAACGGTGAGTTTGACATCGAAGACAACGAACGTATAGCGGAAGGCCGAAGATGCGGAATTGGAAGCATTATTGGAGAGAGATTCCGTGCCAAACGCAACAGTTCCCGAAAAGGTCGTTTTCTTGGCTTAAAACTCGACATTTTCGCACGAAAAACATTGTGTGATGCTGATACAAAATCGTTAACATTTCAAGGTTATGTTCTTGCCAGATGTCCACCCTTACGATGTGACATCTGACAATTTCAACCATATGTGGCGTCGCTGGCAGCTGTGTCTCGCGTCGTCGCCTCAGCGCGGCGCTCCGATCGCCTTTAACGAAAAATCTCACGAGAAGGCGATCTACAAGTTTTGCTGGGATAATAACGCTCCTTGGCGAAATCTCCTCTACGCGAGTGGCTACTTGTTAAGCTTATTATTTAACTAAGTAATAAAAGTTACTGGCGTTCATTACCGTTCATAAAATTTGTGGAGTTGTCTAATTCACCCTGTTAACCCAAATCTCCATACATAACCTCCCGGTGGGTCCATCTTTCGTTAAACGGCGGAGACTCATTTGTACTCCCAATATTTTTCTCCTTTCATTTATTCGAGAAAACGAACCTTTGTTCGCCCTTTGTAGTGAATACGTACTGCTTTGGCATATGGCGAAGCCGGAATAGCGCGATGACCTTGAATAGAGTATAGCGCAAAGTAGACGTTAGGTACCCTAGGGTGTATAAGCAATCCTGTAGGCACAAGCCTGCATGAGCCGATCAATGTACAGACGTAAAGAACGCCCGATCTCGCGGCAGTGAGCCCTTATGCCTGCAGAAACGGACTCTCGGAATGCGTACGGCTCGATTTTCAACCGCAACCAGAATTTCTACGTACATACACATAGACGTATCGGGATAACGATGTTTATGCATTCAGGCATACAAAAGAACAATATGAAGATAATATTTAAAATCAGTAATATGTATGTACCGGGTGTCACTGAAATTCTCGTCGGATCCGAAGGGCGAGTAAAGTGGCGTTATTCGTATCCCATTTGGTTGACGCCCTTCGGGTCATCTCTGGGTCTAGTGCGTTTTTCTTAAGGGATAACACTGCTCTAGGATTTTGGAAAACCATTTTTTTTTTTTCTTAAAAATACTTTCGGGTCATAAAAACAGTTCTGGGGCGAATTTTTTTTTAACTTTCAATTCTCGACTTTGCCGCAGCAGCCTTGGAGCGCGCGCTGAGGGCTCGTACAACTTTAAACGCGTTTTTCTCGGAACCACTTTTTTCAAACTGCGAGGACGGATTACTCGAACACCTTTGCACGGATTGATTTGAAATTTTTATAGTACCTTCACAATTACATTCTCTATGGGAGTACGTAGCCGTTTTTGGATTAAATGTAAACTTTTTTTTTAAACAATTTACTTTTTTTAAAAGCCATTTTTACAGATTAATGAAAAAAATACACTGGACAACCAAAAATTTTAATAAAACATACCCTAAGTCTCAACAATGGTGAAGAAATATTTTCTTAAAAAAAAATCATGAAAATCATCAAATTTTTTCCTTGCCCAAGGAACTGCCCCCTTACGCTAGCACGAAGAAGTTCATCACGTTAGACTTATGAAGATGATACAAACGATGTAATGGATATCTTCATTGACGAAATAGTAAAGTACTTATTTCGATCTCCGCTTTGCGTGAAAATCTACTCACTTGTAAATCCAATTGGAATTCCGTTCGTGAATGGGAGTGGAATATATGACTCGTGTTTGAATTTGCGTGGGATAAAAAAAAATTATCACTACAGTTCTTCCTGTTGTTCGGTTGACTCAGGAGTACAGTGATGGCAATTATAACGGTTATTAACAGTGATAACAGTTGCAGAATGCAGAAAAAGTAAAAATGATTTGTATTCGCGGTGAAGCAGGATGAAATTCAAATGACGCTTTGAGATTGTATGCTGCGTGGTTCCTTAAGAAAAAGCGTCTATCGCTTTGCGCACTTATTGTAAATTGTTTAGCTAATTAGTATCAATTGAAAATCGGAATTATTTTATATATCGTCGAAAGTAAAGATAAAATAAACGATGTTTCGACAAAAAGTTAGTTATTTTTCTATGTCGAATAGGATTTCTGTGTGTGAATAATTGGATATTATTTGATAATAATTAATAATTGGACAATTTATAAAATATAAGATAATTAATATAAATATTAATTATCACACATATATATATATATGTGTGTGTGTGGATAAATATATATCTATACATACATACACATTTAGTTGGCGAAAGGCATTTTGAACTCGTTTCATCTATATAATGGTGGCTATCAGCATTTCCGGCCGTTTGATGGAAAGCTCTCAATTTTTTTTTGACTTTGTTTCATCGTTTACTTTGCGGTCTGATCCGTCCCTGAAGTCGATTGTCTTAGAAATAACTTTTGTCCATGCACACACTCGTGCGTGTGTTTGTATAGGTGTATGCTCTTGTGTGTAATAAAAATAAGAAACGATAACATTATTGTAAAACCAGTTCATCGGGCTAGTCGCGATTCATCGGTATGCGCTCGGATTATAATTGCGGCTTAACATCACGTTCTTCTCTTGCTGCTTGCCCCGTCCATCTCCATTCCCCTCAATATCCTTATTTTTTCTCTTCCCGCGATCTTTTTTTCCCCACAGAGCCCTCGAGACTAATTGCGTCAGACGTGATTCGCTGATCGGTGAACGATCCACGTTAGAGTTTTTTCCCCCCGTTTCTATTTGCTTGGAGATAATTGAAAATTACGTCGGTCCGCGCTCGTCTCGAGGATACGCATTGTACAGTGCCCTATGTACGCACGTAGGACAGGCGAGCTCCAATAGTTACTGCAATCTCGGAAAGGCTCCCCCCAGTGTAATGGTCATTTTTTAATGACTTGGAAAGTCTAGACACTGATGGTACATGAGAATTTCAATGGTCGAATAGCTGACTTTTTTGGCGGAGAAAAGTACTGGAATTCGAGAGCAAATGGCCGCGCAGAGGCGACATCGAGTGGTCCGTTTTTTCTGGCATATGTTAGCTCGCTAAACTATATTAATTGGCAACTGCAAATGTCTGGAATTCATGTGTTTTTGCAAATTTAACTATTTCTGGTAATCAATATTGGTTGGGTGGCGTACATTAATTGCGTAACGCAATTGGGGGGGGGGCAGCCGGGCGTTACGGTCTACGTACGGGGGGGTCGTGGTTTGCGTTACGTTACAATTCTAGATCTGCTAGAAATAGCAGAATTTCTGCATGTTTGAGTTTTTTAAATTTATAACTCATCGTTCAGAATGGATGAAGTGCAAGGTCTTATTATTTTGAGAAATATAATGAAAATGAAAAACCGTCATATCGCCCGCGACTTGATACTTTGATGTAAGTATCAATATTCTTTAGAAAAAACATAACTTAAAAAACATACTTAACTTAACTTAACATAACTTGAAAAACATAACTTAAAAAAAAACAACATATAAATCAAGAAAAACGGAACGAAAACTTTGATCGCGATTTTCTCGAAACTACTTTTTTCGACCTTGTCTCAGCGAATATTCAAAAACTTATCAACCGATTTTCAATTAAAAAAAAAATGTTGTAACCGCCGTGACTAAGGTTGTACATAGCCGATTTTTTGTAATTTTGATCATTACTGTTTTTAAAGATTGCTCGAGTACACAAGGGCCTTGAAGATAGAAAAAAAATGTCCAACCGGTCGGCATTTTGTAAAAAAAACCAAAATAAAAAAACGGCTACGCATAACGATAGCTACATTTGTATAGATATCGATAAATTGGAGACTTCATTTACAGATAACCATTCATAAAGATATCGATGAGACAATGAAGAGAATTTTTTGTCGCCAAAACGGGGTTAATTTTTTTTGTTAATTTAATTGTTTAGCTTTGCACGAGAGGAGACTGAAGAGGGAGATACCTTTAAGCGAGAAACAAGTTTGCTGATTTTCACGATTTTTTTTCTAAAGGAAAGATTTTTTCGCCATTTTTTAAATTTAGGGTACGTTTTGTTACTCCTTTTGGCTGTTACATGGTATTTTTTACTTTGATTAATCTCTAAAGCTGGCATACTTAAATGCATTTCTGAGATGCATAGGTTCATTTTTTATGCTGATGAAATTTGGTATAAATCTTGCTAACCTTATTGTCTAAAACATGACCGTAAATGTTCTTCAAAATTGAAGAAAAAAAAGTATTTTCATCGCAAAATGTAGCTATTTTTCGAAAAATGCAATCTTTTTGTTTCAAAGCGTACCATTTAATCGATTTTTGATATTTCTCACTTATTCTTGGTTCATATTCTGCGTATGAATGTTAATGAAAGAAAAATCTTCGTTGATTTGTTTTCAGATTGTACCGCCGATGTGGCGGTCCTGCTAGTTCCACCATCTCACCGCTACGCGGCTACATAGTCATACGCAGTCATACATGCGTATATGAATATGTTTACGGCGAAATACAAAACAGCTTCGAGCGAAATTGATTATTTTGCTCCCTCATGGAGGAAGCTTTGTAATGGTGAATTTTTTTTTCAGTTTTCAATGTCAATGTGCTTAAAATGTCCCAAAACATCGAAAAATTATATGTAGAAAAAATATGTGCTGGAACTTCGAGCACGGAGCACTTCTCTTTTACTGATTTTCGTCCCGTGTTGCAGGTCGGAACCGCACAGGAATTAGTCGTCATTATGCATTTATCTCTCTTGTCATTGATTTCAATCACGGTATTTATAACCTTGCGTCGTAATGTCACTCTTATGTGTTTCTATTAATAACTGACGGCGCCGCGTAGTGGCAGAAAAATCGGGACGATAACGCGGTTAACCCCACCAATCAAATTTGTTTGGTTGCAAGATCTGTATGTAAGAAAGTGCTAGAGAGACACCACCGAATCTCTACACCGATGTGGCGGTCCTGCTAGTTCCACCATCTCACCGCTACGCGGCTACACATCGTTCCAGCGTTTCTCACAAGCGGCCGCAGGGGCATGCGTTCCAATATATACAACCGTCTTTCCCCTAGATCCTAACACCCAGCGCGTCTAGGGCAGGGTGCAGTGACACAGCCCTACTGATGAGTCTGTCACTGCACCCGAGACGAAACGCACAATCTTTTCCTGCCTCTTCCCCTACCTTACCGACTTTACAGACTGGACAAGCCGCGGACAAACAGCTACAGGAGTAGAGAGCCACACAGACCAAATCTCTACACCGACGCTACGTGTCACACCATCTGACGACATCTGCCGCAACCCGTTCAGAAGACCATACTATACATCCGCCATTTTTAAAGATTAATCAATCAAAAAAATACTGTGTAACAGCCAAAAGTAGTAATAAAACGTACCTTCAGTCTCCAAAATCATGAGAAAAATCTTTCTTTTCTAATAATCATGAAAATCAGCAATGTTTTTCTCACCTGGAGGTATCTCTCTCAATCTCTCAACTATCCGCCGTGCCTCAACGTACGACTGGCGCCATCTAACGGTGCACGCGCGAAGTAAGTAGCGCGTGGGCGTCGCGCGCTGTTTCACTCGTTGGGTAACAGAATCGGTTGGTAGCGAAGAGGAAAGTGCGCGAGACGGGTTGGCGCAGAACTCAATGAGCTCGGAGTGTTGAAGCGTCGTCAGGGTAGGGAGAAGCACGCGATATTTAAAGGTCCTGACGTGTTTTGTATCGAGTGCGCGCGCAATGAACCAAGCCCCAGTATCGTGTATTCCTGCCGGGAAGATGTCAAAAGCGAAGAAGGTCCTCGATGAGGCTCGCGAGATCCAAAATCCCGAACTTGATCTCGCCGATAAGGGCATATCAACGTTCGAGGAGGTGCCAGGATTGCGTGAGTACCTTGCGTTCCCTATTTGTCCGGCGGCATGCGTCGAATGCCAAATTAGGCATGTTGTCCCGACTGGTTTTTTTACTTCAGGCCGTAACGTCAGCCATTAGTCGTAGGCGTGGTTGCGCATGCGCCCCCCCTCTCCCCCCGATTCAGTTAACACCGCGATAGCATTTTCCAAAATACACTATCTTTTTTTCATAACTATCTCTTTTTAGCTGTATCATGTACAATCGTAGAAATTTTTTTTAAATGCAATAGTTGGTTCGATAATCGGGGCGCTCCGAGTTCCACGCCTCGTGCGTACCGAAAAGCATCAACGTTAAAACGGCGCCATATTTTACACGATTTGAAAACTGGAAGATCTTACAATTTAATTCGCAATACTTTTTGCATGAAATAAACTAGATTTCCAACAATGAAAATTGTAGCATCCTCCAATCGAATAGCCCGAATAGAATTCTACAACTGGAATACGCGATGAAACATGAATTAATTTTTTCAGTGAATATGCTCAACATCACGAGACTGACTCTGAGTCACAACAAAATTCAAGGCAAGTTAACGATGTTTTATGGCATTTTGGTAGTTTAGAAAGTTCTGATCCAACGTGATATTCGAAAATAACGATTGCAGCATAAAATGCGATTTTCTTGTAACTCAATCTCGAGAGAAGCGTTTTAATAGAATAAGATAATTCTATAGATAAGTGACGGCGAAAAATGAGCCTAAATTTTATTTTTGTTTGGAGTTGTTTGTTTGGGAACCCAAACGAACTTATTTTTCGGAAAAGTCACTTATCTAAATAATTGTCATGAAGTGTATTATCCTGTATGCGGAAAAAACTAGTATTTTGGCAGGATATTGTTAGTACCTTCGGAGAGAAAATCGTTTTTTATTTATATCTCTTCAAACTTTACTGCCGTTTTCTCACAACGAATTCCCAAAAATCGCACCAACCCTGAAAATATCACTAGAGTGTATCCTTGTCATAGAGTTTCAATGAGATACAATCGACGAAGGGAGTTGATAAAACGAGCATTCTTGTAGGCTCTGTAGATAACAAAAGCAGATACTACGGGTCAAAAGTTTCCGGACACTTCGGATAATTGCAAAACTTCCGATCCCTTTTGATCATTGCAAAACTATTTTGGAGTAATATAATTCATTATATAGAGTTATATAGTATATTCGTAAAATAATAAATTAAATGAATGATACTATTCTAACATTACTTGGCGATTATCCAGTGATCGAAAGTTTGGCAATAATCTGAAGTGTCCGAAAACTTTTGGCCGCTAGTGCACTTCATATATAAAATTCGAATTGAATATCGATGTAATTGAACATTTGCAGTCGTTCCGCCGGGCCTCGCCAACCTCGTTAATTTGGAGATCCTGAATCTGTTCAACAACCATGTTACCGAGCTACCGATATCACTGTCGCAAATGCCAAAGTTGAGGATCCTCAATGTTGGGTGCGTAGATACAAGGGCGTCGTCAAGGGGGGCGGGGGCTAGATATTTGAAAGCATGTATACGAGGGTCCAAAATGTCTAAAATTCGTATTTCCCCCACCCTCCCTTTCCCATCTGAAACCCTCTCCCCCCTGGCCGATTAGTTGCCGACGTCCTTGCGTGGATACGTTTTTCGATCGGTAGATATTTCAAACCATCATGCCCAATAGGAATTTGGTATTTCCTTCATATTGCAATGGCAATACAAAACTGAGGAACACAAAAGTAAACGCATTAATATACATCGAGACTTAGGTGAGAAAATTTTCGAAAATATTCAGTTTATATTTCACAATGGAGTGTCCTGGTTGTACAATAAGTCTTGTAGGCGCGTGCACTTTATTTAAAAATTGTACCGATAGTAAAGAATTTTTGGGGAAACAAGGAATACTTTCACGCGTAATAAAATGTTCGCAGTGTGGAGAGAGTGCTGCGTTAAATGAAAAAACCTTGCAGTGGCGATGCCAACAGGTTAAAAAAGTGAAAAAGAAAAAAAAATAATAATAAAAAAGTATAATTCCACAAAATCAATCAAAACAGACACTTGGCTACACAATTCACACTTATCGCCTGACAAGTGTTGCTTGTTTGTGTCCCTGTATATAATTCTGAATGTGCCGCATCAAATATTTCTATAATTAGCAAAATGTATTGGCTCATTGGCAAAAAATCTAAGCTATCAATGGATAACAAACTCATCATCTACAAAGCGATCCTAAAACCGATATGGACGTATGGCATAGAGCTATGGGGAACAGCCAGTAGCTCCAGCATCGAAATACTCCAGAGGTTCCAGTCAAAAATACTAAGAGTCATCACCAATGCCCCCTGGTACGTGACGAACAAACAAATCCACAAGGACCTCAATATAAATCAGATAAAAAAGGAGATACAGCAATTCAGCGAAAAATATCAACAGAGGATCACCGACCACCCCAATCAACTGGCTTCAATCCTTCTAAATGAAGACACAATAACAAGACGGCTTAAAAGATTCAACCCAAAAGACCTCCTAGAGCGTTTCTCAGCCTAAAAAGTACAGCCCGAAAAACAAAGGAAAATATTGGGTGGGTGGAAAAATGTCGCACGAGCGATATGCAGATGCGCCAAAATGTCGAATTCGAAAATGACGAATGTTCAAATATAGATGGATCAATCTTACTAGTCTGTGAAATCGAAAATAACAATTACGAATATGAACATCTCGGAAGTTGGTATATAGCGAAAACAAAAATCAGATTTAATAAAATATCGAAAAACATAATACCGATGGGCCTGTATGCATAACACCAAATAATTCGAGACGACAGTTCTCCGAATTAAAAAAATAGCGATGGTTCACAATGCAGAAAATCATTAAAGCGAACGGCCAAAAAGTCGAGTGGTTGAAATCGCTCGCTATTTTCTGTTTCGGAAATATGGGTGTTCTGCATTTTTCGATTCTGTATTTTTATGTTCCGAATTGCAGACGATTTGAATTATGGTTCGATTTATAGTCATTCGATCTTTTTATCAGTCGAAAGATAAAATTTCGAATAATTTAACCTTCGTTATTTTGAGAGTTCATAATTCTGCCGTTTCGAAATCTTTGTCGTTCTATATTTGGTCATTCGACATTATTACCCCCACCCCAAAATATTTATATATTTATAAGAGTGCATGCGTGCGAGTGAATGTGTGGGTATGAGCATGCGAGTATACGAAAGCGTGTAAACTTCCTATACGTGTATACACCAGCACAATGCGAACAATTGTACACACCAGGAAGAGGTATCATTGGATACACACCTAGAATTCGCGTTAAACACATCCAATGTCAAACAAACAGCCGAGTGTTATAATAATAACAGATTGCCGTTTATTAATACAAATAAAAAAAAATAAAAATTTTATAGTAATTTCCAGTATGTAACTGGAGCAGCCAAAGTTATACTTTTTTATGCTTTTATATTTGCTACTGATGTATTCAGATTCAGGAGCATATACACAAAATATCGAAAGAATATGGCGCGATGCTCGTGGTAATGTCCCAAAGCTCGGAAGACGTGATTGCCACATGGCTGGTTATATTGCCGATTTTCTATTTCGTCGAGTTTTCACCGCGCACAGTGAACGCGTACATGCTATCTTCGATGCTATTCAGCAATTTTATAATGAAAAATTGTTCAAATAGTTTGTACGTCTATGATATTTTGAAAGAACAGACTATTTCTTTTAGAAATCTTGAAAAAAAAACGTTCGAAAGATCGACGAATCTAAATCTAAAAAAAAAAATTTTATCGACATTGTTTTTGTTGATGCGCTGCCATAATAATATTAAATATGATGTGTTTCAAGTGTAAGAAACCACACAAAAAAAACTCAGCTCGATTCTGACAGGAGCGACACTTCCGAATATTTATCCAGGATGTTTATCCTACATGGAATGTTTTCTACAAAAAATCCGAAAAGTAGGCACGATGTATCATATTCGAAATTACAATACACAAAAACGACAATAGCCGCGTCCAGACCAGCCGAGGCAAGCACCGAGGCAGCCTCGCACTGCCGCGCGAGGTCGAGTCGAAATTTTGATTATGGAATTCTGATCAAAATAATTTTTGTTTTGAGCTAATTGAGAGAATAATTTTGCAAACATTGAATTGGGTTTGATTTCTAGAAATTCTGATTATGAATTTTGTAATAAAATAATAGTGGCTCGGGTCTCATATGCGTGACGCTTGTTGCTTCGATCGTGATTCGCTCCCTCGCTCCGGACGAGTTAGGACTAGCATCATGCTCGGAAAATTGTGCACAGTGTTGTCGGTGACAGTTTCTCGTAACAGGCGATTTCCGTATTCCATACGATTTTTATATAATATCTTCTTCCAGATACATTTTCTTTTCTTACCCTTCATTAAATTTCGATGTATTGCCAAAAAAAGCAACTGCGGCAGCTGAGACTCATACGCGTGGTGCTTTTGGGCATACTGGCGTGCCTCGGATAACTTACCGATCGCGCTTGCCGCGCGAGGAAGCCTCATGACGATGTACCGCGACCCGAGGCTGCCTCGCGAGGCGGCTCGACCAGTTTGGCCGCAGCTACTCACTTTCAAGGACCTTTGCCCTGATAAATGATTTTTCGTGTACATGAAACAGCGTCATAACGAGTATCGTCTAAATCCAAGTTTGAAACGATAATTTTCCAAATTGTACAATCAAGACTGGATAGAACGATAAATTCTTGGGGAACCATAGTTACACTTATAGATCCATTGTGATCAGCACTGAAAGATTGGTTTCTCGCGAACCAATACCTCTCCGAATTCCCCTTTGGCGGCAATGTGAGTCAGCTCCGGAATTACCAATGCCAATCGTATTTTTAGAATGAACCGACTGGACGTCCTCCCGCGTGGATTCGGCGCTTTTCCCGTTCTCGAAGTTCTCGACCTGACGTACAACAACTTGAACGAGAAGCAACTGCCTGGAAATTTTTTTATGATGGGTAAACAAAAAAACGTGTTAATTGCGACGCGCATCGAGACGCATAGATTTTGTTACTGATGGTACGATTATTTGTTGAATTAGAAACGCTGAGAGCTTTGTACCTGGCGGACAACGATTTCGAGTATTTGCCGCCGGAAATAGGACAACTGAAGAATCTTCAAATCGTAAGACTCCGAGACTATCCAATACGGGTACACTTTTCGTCGGGATTAACGAATATTTTGTACTCGTAGTTGGTGCTGAGAGAAAACGATCTCATCGAGTTGCCCAAGGAAATTGGTGATCTCAGTCGACTTCGGGAGCTCCACATTCAAGGCAACCGATTGACCGTACTGCCACCGGAAATAGGTATAGCTTTCTTCTGTTCCGTTATTTTCGAGCAGTCTTCGAGGCTGTGCTACGAAACTAATGAGTTTCCCTCGAATCGTCAACCGCTCCTCAGGTAATCTGGATCTCGTGAGCAACAAAGCCATATTCAGAATGGAATTTAATCCCTGGGTAACGCCGATCGGTGATCAACTGCAAGTCGGTATTTCACACGTCATGGATTACATTCGATCTGAGACATACAAATAGTAAGTAGTTCTGATACGGATTTCGCATATTCGTTGCACTGTGACAATGAGACACGAATTAGCTGCTCTCAAAGGTCAATACTCCGGAGGGTCGGAAAAACGGTTTTTTTAACTTTAAGGCAGAACGAGAGCGCACTCTTCATTTCTATAGATTTTGTTCACATTTTAACCAGACGTTGTTCATATTATGCATGTTTGAGTGAAATTTCGGGAGTCGACTATTTCGATTGTGAGATAATGGGTTTCAAAATTGCAACTTTCAACACTGCAGGGTCTGCATTGGAATTCAGACAGAATAATTTACCTAAAGAATATTCGTCCCCTAAAGCAATAAGAAGACATGGCAACACCGCATCGTTCCACGTATCCAATAACGTAAATTTTAAAATACATGTTTTTAAATATTTTTTTGTTTCTTTTATTATTTTTTTTTACTGTTTTTTCTTTTATTTTAGTTTTTTTTGTACTATATACTAGTTTTGCATTTTTTGTGATTCAGTCAATTTTAAAGTGCATGTTTTTTTTGTTTTTATTTTTTTTTCTTTTATTTTAGTTTCTTTTTGTATTATATACTATTTTTGTTTGGGTTTGTTTGAGTTTGTTCGGGTTGTTTGGGTTTGATTTTTTTTTGTTGGGCTTGCTTGGGCTTTTTATTTACATTTTGTTTTTTTTTAACTTTGGGTTGTTTGGACTTTTTTGTTTCGATTTGTGTTTGGATTTTTTGTTGGTTTTGTTTCAGTTTGAATTGGGTTTTTTTCCTTTGGGTTTGTGTGGGCTAATCGACATTATCTATATTCTTGCTGTTATCGATCCGTTACTATAGATAAGTAGAAAATATCGAACCTAATGAAGCTAAGCAATTTTCACTTATCGGACCATTGTCTTATTTTTCTCGAAATGGAATGGTTTTAGACAAAAATTGCATAGAACATAAAAGATCAACATATTCATAGGCTACAACTTTTGCGGGGAACATTTTTCTCTAAAATGAATATTTACTAAAATAAAACAGAAAAACTGTTAAAAATCCGTTTTCGTGAGTGTTGACCTTGAAAATCGAATTTGCGGGTATTTTCAATACGATATTCGTGATCATCGAGTCAAAATACATAGGTACACGAAATTCCAAATTAATCAGAGATATGGGCTTTTCGAAACTTTATCCGAAATTTCACACATGTGAAGAATGTCTGGTTAAAATAAGAACAAAATCTATAGAAATCAAGAGCCCGCACTCGTTCTAACTTACAGCAACATAAGGCCCGTTAAGATGGCGAAACTTTCATTGCTATTTTTTTCTCCGACGCAGTTGATATTTCGGGAACCCGGAAATCGTAATTCTTTCCGCCGTTTCAACAAATTTCATTAATAACGAATTATCCATCCGTTCAGCGTTTACAATCGACATCAGAGTGCCAAAGGTCCACCGCCTCCCATCGAAAACGACAAAAGCAAAAAGATATCACGGGCTCGTTGAATTAAAAACCTCGTTTGACGCGAATCTGGACTAATCGACAACTTGTGACATTTCGTTGAATAATAGTTTTAATCGGAGGAACGATATCGCAACATGTCAACCGTCTGCATGGTCAACGCAGCGACGCCATTTTCATAGACTAAAGAGTAAACCAACAAATTATTCGCTACACATATTTTCAAGATGACCGACGAAAAATATCATAAGAATCACACCGAATTCTGCAGAATCGTCAGCCTATCAACTCAAACGAAATTATCTTTCGCTCTTCTCAGAACATTTTTTTACCGATTAAAATTGTGCCCGAAGCGGGGCAACCGGGCATTCAACGTAGGAAAAAAAAACTTTTGCTACACATTTTCTTCAAGCGGATACGCTCAGATTCTGTATCGAAAGTGAGCGATAATATTCCAATGTCTTCGATGGATTTGACAATATTTTACATGTAGTTTCGTAACGTTAAGAGATATTTACACTGCCAATTATTAGTTTGACGATTCGTCGAAGAACAGAATGGTGCCTTAAATACTTTATGTACCTCGAATTAACGATGTCTCACATATTTATACACGTCAGTCGTTAATTGCCTTCGATACTAATACCAATTTGCATAACAATACGGCAGATTTAACTTGCTACGATGCGGAGATGCACCCCTACGAAAATATATATTGTCATAAAAATGACTGAATTGTATTTTCATTTACAAGATACAACGATTGAAGATGGAAAGTTGTACGAAAATAGATTCGGTATTTTCGAACGTTTTCAACTTTCGCCAAAATAAATCAATACATTCTAACAAAAATTGACGTATAAACTCGTTACAATGATCATTTATGAGCCCCTACGATTTCAATTTCCCAAATATGTATATCGATAATCTATTCAATGATTTATCGAGGACTGAATTAATCGTTTGCTCCTGACGCATTTGTTTAACGGCGAAATTAATTAGAACACATGCCAAGGCGTGATGGGAAAATGCAGACCATCACGAGCCCCAAACGTGCCAGCCAAGGAACGAAAACGCTTACGTTAAAATAAATACTTAGACATAGTCAATGGATACTGCACGTCCTCAATAATCCTCTAATTCATCGTCATTATAATCATCATCCGTATACTCGCATTCTTCTATCAGTCGCGTTAGCTCGGCCTCGTGCTCGTATGTCTCGTTCTCCAACAAATGATCCTGGCCATCTATGAATTTCGCAAACCTGCAAAAAAAGAATTAAAAGATTCAAATCTGCAGGAAAATTTGAGGCATGTTTCGAAATTTGGGTTTGTTTGGGTTTGTCAACAACTCCGAATGCTCTTGTCATTGCTAGTTCTTTTTATAACTAGTTCCTTTTGTCACCAGTTCTGTTTATTACTAGTTCTTTTCATTGCTAGTTCTTTTTATAACTAGTTCCTTTTGCTAAATGTTCTGTCTATTACTAGTTCTTTTTATGACTAGCTCTTTTATTCCTAGGTCTTTTAATTACTAGTTTTTTTTTAAATAACTAATCCTTTATTGCGAGCTCTTTTAATCCTAGTTTTTGATAACTAGTCCCTTATTACGAGCTCTCTTATTACTAGTTCCCTTTATCACTAGTTTTTTTATTAATTCTTTTAATTACTAGTTTTTTAATGACTAACCCTTTATTACGAGCTCTTTTATTGCTAGTACTTTTTGTCACTAGTTCTCTTCATTGCTGGCTCTTTTAATTCTAGTTCTTTTTATAACTAGTCCTTTATTACGAGCTCTTTTATTACTACTACTCTTTATCGCTAGTTTTTTTCATTGTTAGTTGTTTGATTACTAGTTTATTTATAACTAACCCTTTATTACTGCTACTTTTTTATCACTAGTTCGTTTCATTGCTACCTCTTTTAATCCTAGTTCTTTTTATAACTAGTTTTCGATAACGAGTCCTTTATTACGAGCTCTTTTATTACTGGCTCTTTTATTACTAGTACTCTTTATCACTAGTTTTTTATTGTTAGTTCTTTTAATTACTAATTTTGTTATAACTAACCCTTTATTACTGGTACTTTTTATCACTAATTCTTTTCATTGCCAGCTCTTTTAATCCTAGTTCTTTTTATAACTAGTTTTTGATAACTAGTCCTTTATTACGAGCTCTTTTATTGCTAGTACTTTTTATCACTAGTTCTTTTCATTGCTAGCTCTTTTAATTCTAGTTCTTTTTATAACTAGTCCTTTATTACGAGCCCTTTTATTACTAGTACTCTTTATCACTGGTTTTTTATTGTTAGTTCTTTTAATTACTAATTTTTTTATAACTAACCCTTTATTACTAGTACTGTTTGTCACTAATTCTTTTCATTGCCAGCTCTTTTAATCCTAGTTCTTTTTATAACTAGCTTTTGATAACTAGTCCTTTATTACGAGCTCTTTTATAGCTAGTACTTTTTATCACTAGTTTTATATTACTAGTTCTGTTCATTACTAGCTCATTTATTATTAGTTCTTTTTAGTATTAGCTCTTTTGTTGCGGTATTTTTATAACCAGCCTTTTATTACGCGCTCTTTTATTACTAGTACTTTTTATCACTAGTTACTTTTATTACTTGGGGTCTAGACGCTGCCGCGTCTCTTTATAACTGCGTTTCGCACTCGGAAAATTTCGAACGTCGGACTTTATGATCCCATACCTGACAGGATCTTTCAATTTCAGCACCAACTTCCATTGCTTGCAATCGGGACTAGAGCAGAATTCTCGCAGATGCGTCAATGCGTTCCTCGTTTCCCTTATGCCCTCCTTGCGATATTCGTTCTCGGTCAGTAATCGGCGACGTTCCGGGAATAACTTTTTCCTGTTCATGGACGAAACGGCGTTAGTCGACGCAATGCCATCATTGAGACCTCGGAACTAACATTCCACATTGTACAACACACGTGTAAAATCCATTTATTTTTTAATCAAGCATTTATTGTCAAATTTTCTCGACATTTAAGTAACAATTGTAAACAGTGTAAACGGCTTTTAAAAAATGTAAATTTTCATTAAAGTTCCGTAATATATTCCGGAAATGTGGGAGGTAGCAGATCACAGTCCCACCCAAGAGAATATCAGTCTACAAAGAAACACACAAAAACTAAATCAGTTGAATGCACATTCAACCACGGTGAATTCATTATTGCGAGGTTACGTTTCGCTTACCAGTATTGTCTTCCCTTTCGTATCGCTACGATTGGAAAGTTGTAGAGAAAAACGACAACGGCGCAACATGCCAGCGAGGCTTCTCGAAAGTGGCTGCTGTAGTATATCAGTGCCAACCCGCATGCCTGTAAGACGATTGATCGGGTAAAGAGTTGAATGCACGCGTAACGCGTAAGCAACATGTTTGCATCGTTGAAACGCAACGATACATTTTTTTCCACTTTTTATTTTTCCATTTTTATCATTATAAGCGGTGGCTTTGCAAATTGTGATCGTAAATGTGTAATAGGTAGGGGAGAGTCGTCCTGAGTCGGCCCACTGAGCCTTTTGTCCGAAAACAGAATGAAATTTGGATATATTATAAAGCACCAAAACGTAAGCGATACGTATTTTTTTTTATCGGCGGAAAAACGGTTTTAATGGGTGAAACGCACCCTCAAAAATGGGGATGTTTTTCGTCTATAACGTTTTAACGGTACGAGATATGGAAAAATTTCAAATTGCAACAATGTTTATTTTTTCTTGTACCATACGTTGGATACAAGAACGATAACGTTATCGAGGAAAAACGAAATACACACCTACTTTTCGAGGGGTGGTTTCACCCCTTAAAACCGTTTTTCCGCCGATAAGAAAAATACGTATCGCTTACTTTTCGGTGCTTTATAACATATCCAAATTTCAACAAAATCGAAGGGTGTCAACTGAGGGATGTTCCTTGTAAGTTACAACCGGAAATGGACGAATTTGAACCATTTAGGAGAATAAAAGATGCATTTTTTTGTCCAATTTTATATGGAAACATTTTGCGTGTACAATGTTGGAAAAGAAAAAAAAATGAATTTTGAATTGAATGGAAAAAATTAATTGAAAAAGGGATGATCACTCGCTATCATCGTTAGATGCGGGGACTGGCGTTCTTGTCTTGCGTTTGAAATTGCGTCCCATGACTGTAGAGCAAAAAGACCGAAAATGCAAAAGTGGTGCCGACTCGGGACCACCTGTTTGGTGCCGACTCAAGACTACTACGACTTTCTACACGTTTCGCGTGATTACGAACGCAAACAAATCCTAACGGAAAATCGACATGATCGATCAATTAGACCATTGAATAAAGAAACCAATGCACTCACTCATTTCACATTTTTGATATATATACACGCCTGTAGCTGCTTCAGAATGAATGACGAAAATAAATTTCTGTTACAAACGAAAAATATAAACGCGCTCACGCTGCACGGCACAATCTAAACTGACAACTGTAAGCATCATTTACGTCAGTGTTTATTAACACGCCATACGACAAAATAATTGAGCCGACGCGCACGCCGTCTCTGAGGAACACCATGGTGCCGGCTCAACCCACAGTGCCGACTCAGGACCATTGTCCCCTATGCAGAGAAACGTTTGAGCAGTTTTAACAGCCAGAAAGACCAAAAAAATGTGAGTTACTGAAAATAATGAATTATCGTTGCATTACAACGATGAAAACTTGACCGTCATTCGAAAATTACCTGTAAGAACCATTGAATAATTGTCTTTGTCCGCGTGTTCGTGACTGGACCGAATCGATAACATATCACGAAGCTGATGAGCGATGTTACGAGGATATACCACAGTACCCAATCTCGGTACTGCAATAATATCACTTGAGCATTTTCCCAGAGAGCTTGAGCGAGCCAGAAACTCATCGTCCATCCGGTGGCGATCATGGCATACATTAATTTTCCCTTGTCAACATAAAGATAAGTAAACGTTAATGAACACCATCGAAAAATATTGCGAGATAATTAACGCTAGCGGTATATCAATTACAAATATAAGTCATTTCTTCAGGGGTAGTTTCTTTGTCTTTAAATGAATCGAAAGCTGCCTGCAAGTTTCCAATTTGCAAGATTCGTCAGTCCAAGTCATCACTGCGTGATGCTAGATTCATGTGAAAACAAATTTCACGATATTTCAACATTTATGAAATATCGGCCTATACTTATCTACTAACATTTGGATTTTTAATGTTGGATAAAGCTATCTTGAGTTATCCTGACCACCGCGAGGTCACTTTTTTTTAGAGATCTTCGAAAACCAGTTCCCGCCGGCTGAATTTCCCAAATTTTTGGATGAATTTTCTTTTAAATATTGTTGAAATATTGCTCTTTGATGTGCTCAACTTTTTGTATAAAATAACTTATATATTACATATTTTTTTGAATAGAGAAAATATGCTTTTTCGGCTTCGAAACCCACGTAGCCCGTTAAGGGGTCGATTACATTATTATTCCAATTGTAACGAGTCATAGCTCATTTGATATGTTAAAACGTGACTTTCACTACAATTTAAAAAATATCTAGGAGGAATGAGGGACAACGTTTACAACGAACGAATACCCTGGGTGGGTCTCGAAGACGAAAGAACGTGTACGTTTAAAGAAAATACTTACCCTGGGAAGAATCAATTTACTAGCGAACCATATGAGTATGACAACCGACGTAGTGACACCGGCTGTGACACCACATATGTAGTAAAACAACGTGTTTTTACTCAGTTTTTTGGCACTCCAAAACAAAATTATTCCTATGGCCATCGAGGCTATTTTCCAAGGATCGATACCTGCAAATCAAATCAATTGTGACATCCAAATAACTAATCTCTACCGCTTTATCAAGGTCAATTCTCGGGGAGATAAAAAGAAATACTAACTCAATTGTGTCATTGACATTTTGTACTGATATTGATTGTACGGGTAGGTGAAGACTCCGATACATATATCCTGGAAGGGATCTATGCTCATCTGTTTGCTTTTTTTCGTGCCCAACCAGTTGAATTTCCAGGAGCGTTGATTGTCGTTGTGCTTCTCGACAACTTCGATGGGAGTTTTTCCATCGTACAAGTCATAAGTATCCAAATTTGTGTGCAAATTCATCTGGCAAACAGATCAACGGAAATTGAACATTGTGTCAATGGATCCTCACATCCTCTTAATAATCCTCAGGATTATTATTCAATTGTACCACATTGCATTCCCGAAATAATAAAAAAATTAATCGTCTTTACTGTCAGGAACTATTCGTGCAGTAATTGTTACTTCGATTCATAACATTTACTCGAGTCCTCGATAAAAAAAAAAAAACAGATGCGATTGTTGTTTTTTTTTGCTTTCGCACTGTAACCGAACTAGTTTTGTAATGGAAAATTCTCAATCGCCTTTCGATTGTGTAATATTTTCAAATAATGAAGCTGCAACCTTCCATTTTTCAATAATCAACTGCTCAGAACAATAAGGTTTTTTTTATATACCGCTGTTGTGTTTTTTGCGCATATACTGGTGTTGTGTAAACACAGGAACATAATATCCGTTTTGGTTTGGCTCCATTTCATTCGGTTTTAGAGTGTTTCGATACGAAAATGTTGCCGTTTGTATCGTTGGAATGCAACAAAATATTTTTTCACTGGACTCCCCAAATTTTATTCAAAAGATTTAAGCTATAATAATCCTAAACTTTTGTAGGCTCCTTGGTCGGTGATCTATAACGCAAATCTACAAAACATGATTTTCAATGGTGATAAAAATGAGGAAGTCGAAAAAAAATCATTGCAGTGCACGGTCGCCGAACTTCACAAGTTCTTGAGGTAAATTTTTATATACCGCTTACTAATGATTAAAATGAATAATGGCTAATTTGATAGAAAAATTATATATGCAAAGATCTTTAATTGCCACAGGGCAATCGATACATTTTCTACCTTAATATCTTTCCATAGATATGAGAACACAGAAACGTATTACGATACTTTTTTGCAGATAACATAGGATTGAGGGTTTCGCTAATGATTGCTAGAGCGCTCGCATATTATGTTTGTGCAACAAGATGCTTACAATGCATTGACAAAGCTTATTTTTTGTTTACCGAACAAAGATTCTATGTGGGCAAAAAAAAGAACAATGTTGAAGTTTGCATTATGGAAAGGGAACGAAAATTCTGACTTATTTAATGCTTGCTACATTTTATTTATAATCCAAAACCTTTCCTTACTAACATAGACTGTGGGTCTCCACAAGAATCCTGAAAAAACTGCCTAAAAGAAATTGTGCTGCACATTTTTGGTGTGTTGCAACTATGCAAACGTCTATACCGCAGAAATAGCATGTATTTGTTATTAAAGAAATGCATGCTGTTTCTGCGTTGCAATCGGACAACATGCAACATGTACAAATTAATTGGGAGTGGGAAGAATATCATAAAACCATTTCAACATTTACCAGAAACAATGTCGGACAACATGCATCTCTAAATATGCGAAACTTGCTAATTTCCAAATCCAATAGATGTGACATTCAATATGTAATGGAAATGTGCCCTAAAATAGAACATCTGATTCAAGTAATCGAGTCAACATGTATATATATTTCACATCTTGGAATCGCAGGCTTTATTTGAGAGGAAGTAAAAGCTGTACCACTTGATATATGAGTGCAAGAGAGAGCGGAAATTTTTTGAACGCCATGTCTCAATGTTGAACGATATTTAGAGTAAGAAAAAAATATTTGTCAAGCTCTGCATCAATGAATTCTACAAGGCCTGACACTTTGTTTTGGCTAAAGAGCTAAACCACCTATGAGAAAATTGAATTTAAAAATATGTGAGGTTACGCTGATCTTGTACATGCTCTTAAGGGGTTAGGCTACTGAGAAAATGACGAACACTCGTTCGACGCCTGAAACAACTCAAAGTGAAGAAAAAGGTCTAACGTATACTGCAGGAATCGTAGGTTAAACGTAAACTTACGATTACAACGATAGAACTGCTGGTAAAACTTTAAACGCGTTTTTCTCGAAACTACGGTTTGCAAGACAATGCACACGATTTATTGGCATCTACTGAATGGATTGACGTGAAATTTGGTACACTTAGTCAATGTAAAAGAAGTTTAGTCTTAGACGTTTTTCTTCTTAACATTTTTTTTTCATTAGTTATAAACTTAAGAGAAGCCCAGGCTCTGTCTGCTCGTCCGTTTGTTTGTTTGTAATGCTTTTTCTGTGCTGAGCTGCGTGTCTTCAACAAAGTCAAACATCAACAAACTTTGATTATAGTGAAGTGACATTAAGCATGACAGTTTCTAATTTCAGTTCAACTTCGTCAGTGACTTTCTAACTAGCTTGCCTTCAAATTTTTGGGCGAAGCCTGCACCAGTGGCCCAGACTGCCACAGCCACAGGCAGTCCTAAGAGCATTGTAGGGGATGCACAGCAACCCCCAAACAACCTTGTCAATAATAATTGTATGCCAAATTTCACAAAAAATATTAACAATTAAAGAAATTATAAAGAATCTTGTGAAGGACCTTCGATGTCCTTTTTTCTTCATTAGTTATTAACAAAGTTGTGTACCCAATTGCATTAAAAAATCTTTCTGATTCAAGAAGTTGTGAACAATCTTGTGAAGGATCTTTGAACACGAGAGGTTCGGATCATTTTTCCTCGAAATGTCAAAAACGATGTCATTTTTTCTCAAAATGTCAAAAATGATGGTATTTTTTCTCGAAATGTCAAAAATTATGGCATTTTTTTCGAAATGCCAAAAACAATGTCATGTTTTTCTAGAAATGTCAAAAATAATGTCATTTTTTTTCTCAAAATCAAGGAAAAAATCTAACCTGTTTTTTATGATTGAAAAACGATCACAAAAAAAAGCTTTGTCAAGTCTTAGGCAATATTGTCTATTTTATGGAAAAAAAAAAACGTCTTTTCTTCATTTCCGATCAACCGGGTAGCCAAAATCAAGTACACCGTTAGACCCTTCATTTTCAAAAGTCCTGGACAAGATTGTTTATAACTTCTTCAATTTTTTATATTTTTAAATGAATTTTAGTACGCAAGTTTATTACCATCCAACCAAATAAATGTTCGAACGAATTTTCAATCATTTTACGTAGTACTTCGAAAAAACTGTTCAACTCCAACAGACGATACTGCAAAAAGGGCAAGTTCGATGACACAAATTCCTACGCACATGATATATGCGTTTGTGTGCTGAAATGCTCCGTAAAGACCGCCATTGATGATTCGTTAACGGAATAGAAATTTGCTCCTCAAAGTTACAAGCACAACTCTCGAGAGATTTATAAAAAATAAAATAAAATAACGCGTATATTGACTACTCACAATCAGCGTTTTCCACATGTGAATGAGATACTTTGACTTGGCATTGTGGCAAAACACGCGCAAGCCTGGTTTGACATTTTCCACGAATTCTCCCGGTTCCAGAAAGTGCACTGAAATTAAAAAAGGGCCCGCAATATCGTGACATTTTTGTAAGAAAAAACGGCGAACCGGCTTTTGATAAAACAAAATGCCAGTTTGGAGGTTAGAGTAACGAGTGAAAAGGTGTACTCACGTGAGTCGGCCGATACCGCCGGATCAGCGAACCCATGATGAAAGAGGATAAATAACAGTAACGGTCCCAAGCCGGGACAGGGGGACTTCATATTTGAGAAATCTGACTTTTATCACGACATTTGTCATATAATAAACATTGAATATCAATGTCAATGAGGCGACTGGAAGCGCGAAGCCACTACGATCATCGCGATTAGGCGTCTTCGCTGATTTTCGGCCGGCAGATAACCGACTTAATATTTCACACGTTCCCAAAACTTCAGAGCGCGCGGCGGGACGCACACAGCTGTGCAAATAGGAGCTGGTCGTATGTAAAAAGCGCGGGAAAATCCGGAAGAGTGTGCTCATTCGGTAACTACGCAACACACGCCCCCTGTCAATTTCACGGAGAGAAGCTTCACTCTCTTGGCGAAAAAGATTCTTCGGTTATGAGCCAGTTCGTTACGATACAAGGTTAGTATACGCTTATCTTTAATTTTAAGTTAGTACATGCTCTTTCCTGCCGATATCGATTAAAAGGTTCTCCATAAAATACTCTTGAACTCTGAATTGACGGATCAAATGCTTGTAATCAGCTCGCTTTATGTGCACACATTTTCGTCCTACACACATGTGTTTACCCTGACGATACAGTAGTAATTTCGGATTTAAGGAATTAAGAAAATAACGTCTAAGTTTCCAAATACACAGCAGGAAGATACTGCATTAAGGGGGAGGTACCTTTAGGCGAGTAAAAAATTGCTGATTTTCGTGGTTTTTTTTAAAGGAAAGATTTCTTTATCATTTATCAGACTTAGGGTGTTTTATTACTACTTTGACTGTTACATGGTATATTTTTTAATTAATCTTTATAAATGGCGGAGGTATGGCACGATCTTCTAAACTAGTTGCGGCGGATGTTGTCAGACGGCGTGATGCGTAGCGTCGGCAGGATTAATCTGAAAAAAATCCAACGAAGAATTTTCTTTCATTAACACTCATACGCAGAATATGAACCAAGAAAAAGCGAGAAATGTTGAAAATTGATGAAATGGTACGCTTTGAAAAAAATATCGTATTTTCCGAAATAAATGGCTACATTTAGCAGTAAAATATACTTTTTTTTGTTTAAAAAATCTTTAGAATAATGTTTTTGGCAATAAGGTTAGAAAGAATTATACCAAATTTCATCAGAATAGGTCGATTAGTTTTTTAGGCATAGGTCACGCCAGTTTTGAAAATGTAGTTTCAAAGACAGTGCCACTTTTAAAGCCGTCATTTTTAAAGATTAATTAAAATTTGCATATAACAGCCAAAGGTCGCAATGAAAATACCGTAAGTGTAAAAAATGGTGAAGAAATCGTGCTTCATAAAAAAAATCATGAAAATCAGCAAATGTTTCCCTCGCCTAAAGGCTCACCCCCTTAAGGGGTTAGGCTACCGTGATGACCCGACAATCAGGGTTACTAAAACCAAAAATTTGAAGCGATAAGTAAGTTGATTGAAAACTCGTTTGAAAATTCATTTGTATGTACATCAACAAAGTGATGTCCCAAATTTCGTTTAAAAATATTAATAAGTAAAGAAATTATAAACAATCTCATGCTCAACGGGCTCAACTTCTTAACGGTGTACTTAATGTTGGGAAGTTGATTTGAAAAAAAAAACAAATTTTTGTCTGAAAAACGAATTGTATTAGCCATCTCAAATAGACAGAAGAAGATCCCATTCGCCATTTTACTCAACGTAGCGCCATTTTGGTCAGCGTATCGTGTTTCACGTAACCTAAAAGGATCGCGTATAATAAAACGCCCGAGACCCGCCGAAACCGCGGTTTCAATGTTCCCTGAAAATTGGTACAATTGATCGTGAAAAAAATTGTTCCATCAACGCAGGAAATGTGCAAGAAGTTATTGAGGAGTTGGCCAACAAATTCGGACTTGTCCACATTGCGTTACATCTCTTGAACACTGCCTTTTCGCTTGAAAAAAAAATGTTACGTAGTGCGGACAAGTCCGGCTATGTTCGCCAGCTCCTCATACAATACTTTTCTATTATGCGAATTCTTTCGAGTCTGCAAGAACAGCTAAAGCCCTCCATTTTGATGACGATCGTAGACTTTTTATAAATTGTTTTTTTTCGACTGATATAGATCAAACCTTCGATAACAATGTTTTTCGAAAAAATACGAAATCCATAAAATGTACATACTCGCAGAATGGATGAGTCTAACAAACGAATAGTCTAATGTTTAATTATAATAAATTATCGTTATATAATTAATTACAATCAATTGTACAATAATATAAATGGATGTTTCTTTAAATAAAAAAGGATGAACATTGTTTTATATAATATATAGATATATTTCCATATAATTTTTATACATCGCCTGAAAAATGAGTGAGCGTGCAGGTATGGATAGAAATAATATCCGTATGACTTCTATACTATCGGGTCGAATATAAAATTCAATATTCTCCGCCGATTCGAGCCAACCAAGCTACTACAATGTTACACCATGTGCGAAAAACGAAAATATTGTTGTCAGTCAATCAAGTTTTATTGCACTTATCAGTTGGACAATGTGGGAATCAAATAGGAGGAGCCTTTTGGCCACTTGCCTTGCGGGAGCATGGGATAAACACGTCATCATTCGGAATGAATATTCTCAAAACTCAGAGAGATCATGTAAAACACACCGATGATCTTTCGCACGCTTTCGACAGCTTTTTCCACGTGCCCGGAAATACACAGCAGTTGTCGTTCAAACAAATACCGGACTTGGTAGCGGCCAAAGTCAAAGCAAGGGTGAGAAAGTCATTCAAGCGCGTATAAAATTAAGCAATTAAAGCATTTACGTAAACACAGTAAGATTAGTTTTAGAGCGTGACTTTGTCGACAAAAACGAAGATAATTATCGACCCACCTTTGACGAATACTTCGGTACACTCCAATAAGTATACAAACAGAGATAACCTATACGAATGCACTCTTTCTCCTCTGAAATCGAATAACTATCGTGCTCCCTATCAGTCGATTAGAAAAGCAACTGCAACTAAAAGGTCTTCTCACTTTAGATGCTGCAAAAGGCTATTTTCATAATTTTTTTATAGGTTTATATTATAGATATTGATATGAAAGTTGTTACACTTGATAAATACACTTTCGAAATACATTTAAAGAAATGTATTTATTCAAGTCACTATTTATAGACGAAAATGGTAGTAAAAAAATGTCCTAAAAAAATTGTAGGCCTGCGCTGTTGATGAAATCGCGGAGATGGATCATCCGAAATAAAAACATCAAACGGTCAAACTCTTATCATACGATTTTTGATGTGTACAAAAATAACGAAATGGCGGACATTTTTCGGAAAAACAAAAAAAAACGTGTTTTTTCGCCGTTTTTGGCAAAAAAACATTAATAAATATTAACATTTTTAAAAATCTTTGCTATGCGCTATAGCTATAGTTGTAAAGAATATGTGGTTAAAATTTCATGAGGATCGGTCCGGTAGTTTCGAAGATTTTATCAACAAGCCGTCGAAAATCGTTGTTTCGAGAAAAACGCGGTTAAAGTTTGTTTGGGGAACATAAATACATAAAAAAAATTTGTTGTGTATTTCGACAAGGTATTTATTAAGTGTAACGACTTTTTTATCCATATCTATTGATGAACCTATAAAAAAATTCATGAAGATAGCCTTTTTTAGCGTCTAAAGTGTGAAGGCCCCTTAAGAACGATATCGTTTGTAGACTGTTTTTGTACTTAAGGCGTTACCCCCACTTGTAGCGCAAAAAAAAAAGGCCTTTGTCATGAATTTTTTTAAAGAAATCTACAAAACTTTTTTAATCGATCAATATACCATCTTAAAGAACACATCTTGAAGAACTTTCAGTCATTTTTTAATTCAAAAATATTACATTGTTCAGTGGCAAATGGCCGTCAATGAAATAATGTTTTTATATACACGGTTTGCGGTGACCAACATTGCGGCGAAGTGGAACATCTGAAAAAAAATACGGATGGATTTAGTCAAATATAAGTATAAACTAGTCTTTAATCGAAGGATTTTAAAAAATATTCATTTTTCACAAAATAGCGGACAGTCAAAGTTAATGGTTCGATTTTAACGAAAAAAAACGGCCGTTTTTTGCTATAAAACGGCCATTTTTTTTCGAAAAAAAAATCGAACGATTAAAGACTACATTTTTATGTATTAAATAAGCCTGCAAAATTTCAAAAAGATCGGTTCATTAGTGTTCGAGTAATCTTGGTCACCGACTTCAGAAATGCCATTTTGAGAAAAACGCGTTTAAAGTTTCAATTTCAGTTCTTCAATTCACGGATTCTTCTCTTTCAACGCTCATATCTCAGTCAATTTTGTTCGGATCGACTTGAAATTTTCAGGACATATTCTCAGATACTTATACTTAAAAAAAAATGCAATAAAAAAAAATGACTTTTTGAAAATCGCAAGTGGGGGTAACCCCTTAAGCTACAGGGCAACTATAGGAGTTAAAAAAATGTCATCAATGATGAGAGACGTTTCCTCACAAAGAAGATCACTTTGGTGTTCGCCTTTGATTCAGTTAAGTACAGAGCGACCTTTGGGGGAGGAAAAAATCGTGGATTTCTATGATTTTTTTTTAAAGAAAGATTTTTCACCACTTTTGCGACTGAGGGTATGTTTTATAAATACTTTCGGCGGTTTCGTGGTATTTTTTTTTGGTACGATCTTTAGAAATGGCGGAGGTATGGTAGGGTCTTCTAAACGGATTGCTGCGAAAGTTGACCAAGAAAAAGTAAAAAATGGTGAAAATCGATGGGCAGATTCAGGAATACAGCCATAAATCGAAAAATAATAGTAGCTCGACAAATTAAGGTGCAGTTTTTAGAGCAAGCTATTGCGAAGAGAATGCGCGCAAGGCAGACACCAAAGTAATGTTCCCTGTTAGAGATGCTCCACGCTCTGCAATTGGAAAGCTTGGAGGACATATTGAACGGCTAACTTCACGAATATAGCAAATCCATTTGTTGACTTTAAAAAACTGCCCTCTTTCCACACAATAATTAAGTTCCACAGCGAACCATTTATTCTTCGTAAAACCAATGTTGTTGCTCTGTGCGGAAATTCCAACTGCTCTTATTATTTTGTGTGCCCCCAGTAATGCCAAGCGTTCAAACTTTCAATAATTACCTCAAGAATTTTATCTCAAGCTCCCGAAATATCCACATCATTTCGTCAATTATGCGCACGTATTAACGGGTATCAAAAAAAAGTTTTTTATTTTTTCGATCTTCCACTTTTGATTACGAATGGAAATAGTTTCCTTTTACTTCTGGTGAAAGAGGAAGGGGGAATAAGAATCTAAAGCTTATGCAATGCCTTAATGGATAGAAATGTAACCCTGATAGTTTCTTCTACAAATTATTTACATATATATATATGTATAATAAATAATAGCAAATATGTATTTGTGCCTACGTATTTAGGCTGTTTTGATAGACATGGAGGACAGCGTTGTATCTAGATTCAAACAGGGCCCTCTTCGTCACATGTTCGATCAAACTTGCTCCGTCACGAATTATCCGGGCTCTGGCAATAATTGGTAAGAATATAACTGCAGTATCCTTAACGGATTACACCTAGCTCATGGCCGGAAAAAAAGAAAAATATTCATGATTTTTTTCTGAGAAAACGTGTGCAGCTTTTCAAATTATTCCCTTCTACATTAAAGAGTACGGTTTACAAACAAATCTTCCGAAATGGAACATTCAAACGCATGTAGTGTTTGCATGAAATTATCTAGTGCTTAAAGAAAGGTCTTAATGTACTAGGTGCGCAACTAAGTTCCCGGGTTTCACACATGGATGGCGCTAGCGACACATGTAGTCGACATACAGGTCTGAAATTGGGTGTCTTTATAGCTTGGACATCTGTTAAGAATACCCAGTCGTAATATAAACAAATATCGCAACTCAACGACCTTTTTGCTAACCTCGAAAATGTCAAAGTTTGTGACAAATAAACAGCATCTGCGGGAAGCGGAAAGCCACTTCCGAAATTTTGCTTTTGCGGCAGAACAGAAAGTGTTTCCTGCATCGAATTGTTACTGGCGATGAAAAATGGATATATTTCAAGAATCCTAAAGGCAGAAAATCGTGGCTTTCACTTGGCGAAGCGTCAACATCGACGGCACGGCCAAATCGCTTCGGAAAAAAGACAATGCTCTGCGTTTGGTGGGACCAGAAAGGAATCGTGTACCATGAGCTGCTGAAACTGAGCGAAACTGTCAATGGGCATCGCTACCGACAACAACTAATCAATTTGAACCACGGATTGCTCGAAAAACGGCCAGGATGGGACACGAGACACGAACGTGTGATATTGCAGCACGACAATGCTCGGGGCCATCACAGTTCCATCGTCCAGGACAGCATAAAAACACTGAAATGGGATCTGCTACCGCACCCGCCGTATTCGCCAGACCTGGCCTCTTTAGACTATCGCTTGTTCCGGTCGATGGCGCATGGCTTGGGTGGGATACACTTGGTCAATTACGATGCAGTACAAAATTAGTTGGACGAATGGTTTCAGTCCAAAGACGCGTATTTTTATCGTCGCTGTATTTATGTATTGCCAGGGAGATGGCAAAAATGTATAAATAGCGAGGGACAATACTTCGAATGAACCATTTTGTGTATTTGTCTTGAAATTTTCGATTGTTTATTCGTAAAAAAAACCCCAGAAACTTAGTTGCGCACCTAGTAAGATTGTTTTTTGAAAAAATGATTGCAATCCAAAGTAAAATAATCGATTCTCAGTGAACAAAAAGCTTCATTTTCATTGCTAAGTAAAACTATGCATCGAAAAAAACAATCCTCCGTTCTAGCCCTGCTTTCTGATACATAAATGAAGCTTGTAAATTGATAGGTAAAAGAAAATTTGTACAAGCTTTTATTTAATGTACTTAAGAGTAGAAAATAATTTTTTTTACGAAGTCACCTGTGTGCGACTATAAATAAAGGCTTGGGGCGCTCAACTTTAAAAATGTTTGATAAATATGATCAATTCAGTTTGATTAGCCGTATTCAATTGGGCACAATAGTAATTAGAGAAAGTATTATCACACGCTTATACTCAGTTTCAAGATTTTTATTTGAGAAATCTAAGGATGTTTTACAATAAATTAAATACAGTTGATATGTTAACGGATTTACGTAAATTAAAGATTATATTTCTAAATTTTGAGCGCTCTAAGCTTTTATTTATAGTCACATATAGGTGACTAGGGGAAAAAAAATATTTTCTGCTTAGTACATATAAATTATTTTCTACTTCTCAGTCTTTAATTGATTTTACTGGTTAGTTGTTACTAGTAGTTTACTAGTGTACGAGTTCGTACGTTAGGAACATGAAATGCTTGTAAAAACTAACAAAGACTGTAATTGAGATTGAACTTACGACTAATTGCTGCATATGTACTTTTCACTTACAAACACTGTCGCCTTCGAATTTGTTTGTGGTTAGTGAGATTTTATATGGATGTTAGATATCGCTAATTTTACACGAAAAGTTGAAAATTTTATGGATATTTTTATCTTTAACGGGTTACACCTAGTTCGCGGCCGAAAAAACGAGGTATTTTCGTGATTTTTTTTGGGAACTGTTTCAAGTATCTTTGACAATTTTTTTATTGGGAAATATGTATAAACTACGGAGATACAGTAAACTGCACAGACCGTTGTCAGGGTTGATACGCATTATTGACTCAGAAATTCCCAGACTTTTCCAGGCTTTCCATACAGGTTTTGCAGAAATTCCAGGTTTTGCAAATCAGCCAGATTAGGGTCAAATAAAGAACATTTTCTTTTCATCAAACACATATTTTTTGAGTTAGAGAGAATTAGTCTTTGTAAACGTTACAAACTATACGGGAAAATTATATACGTAAAAATACCAATGACTGATTTTTGTGAAAAAAAAACATTTTTAACCGATTTGAAGAAACAAAGGAAATTCTCAACTCG
Source organism: Ophion costatus (assembly GCA_951751655.1). Lineage (NCBI taxonomy): Eukaryota > Metazoa > Arthropoda > Insecta > Hymenoptera > Ichneumonidae > Ophion > Ophion costatus. The sequence goes on along the minus strand of OX632361.1, from coordinate 16,335,157 downwards.
ATCCTCCTATTGAAGAATTATGTTGAACTGGATAACATAATTTTTTTAAGACCAAATATATGGAAATTTGATGAAATTGATATTTATTTTTTTTAACTGAAATTCGAAACATAATTTAAACATTATAAAGTTAAAAAAAGACATTAAAAGCAAATACAGAACCTGTTCTTCATTATAAACAAAAGTTTGTACGCCGGTGAAAAGAAACAAACAATAAATATAAATACTTATCTATAATGATAATGATGTGGTTGTGTATCGACAGATCTAATGCAAATGTATTTTTGTAGCTTTACTTTTAATTTACTTCAATTTACAAATGTAGCTTTACAGTAAATTAGTTTTCAGTTTTTTAAATCCTCAATGTTTGGCACTGACATAACTTTCTTTTGTGCATAATGAGGAATAATATAAATATTAAAAATATACAAAAAAAATTATTTTTATACTATCCAGTTTTTTCTCAAGTCAGTTTAATTTTTCGTAATTCTTTCAAAAAGTAAATTGTGAGAAAGTTCCAGAGAATTTCCAAAATTCCCGGACTTTTCCTTGATTATTCCAGGAGAGAAGGAATTCCCTGAGTTTTCCCGGTTTTCCATCTGCGTGACAACCCTGGTTGTGCAAAAAAGGTCTTTCGCGGTGACCACTCCTGTTCGGAAAAGAATCATCTGAAATTAAAAAAAACCAAATGAATTTACTTTTTGTACCGTATTATCTAGTCTTTAATCGAAGGATTCAATAAAATAATGATTTTTGAAAAAATGGTTGCCGATCGAACGTGATCGTCGAAATTTTGGTGAAAAAACTCTTTTCACCTTGATATAAAAAAAAGTACGCATTGAAAAAAAAATCCTTCGATTAAGGACTGCCGTTTGATATGCAAAAAATGTGTGTGAAATTTGAAGCAGATCGGTTTAGGTGTTTGTGAGATATTTTGGCCACCGTTTCTGCAAAAGTAATTCCGAGAAAAACGACCGACTTGAAATTTTTGAAAGGTTACATCACAAAAATACGTCGAAAACGAAAAATCGATTTTTTCAAAATTTCCAACTACGTGTAACCCCTTAAGTTGACTCATGCGTCGTCACCTTTGAGATGCATGTTTGCGAAATGTCAGAGCTCTGCGAAGCGATATCAAATTTTCGGAGAATATTTTACAAATATTATATTTTGAGAATCCGTCAAAAAACGTCAACTAGGTGTAAGGCCTTAAAGGAAAATTTCTTCGAGCAAGCAAGATCTTGGCTTGCAGGGCAGTCGGATATTATACCCACGGGCAGGCGTATGAAGAAAAGATCGAAGAAGCTGTCAGGCGCACGGCGGAGAGATGCAACAGTCTTCACGGTTTCCTGATCGTTCACTCACTCGGAGGGGGGACCGGCTCGGGTCTGGGCACTTGGACTCTCAAGTTGCTCAACGACAGTTATCCGGGCATCGACAGATTCGTATCTTGTGTTTATCCTTCAACGACCCAAGACGTCGTCACAGCGCCTTACAATGTTCTATTGGCAACTGAACAACTCGTTGAGCATGCAACTTGCGTTTTTCCAGCTGACAACGGCGCTCTCCTTGACATATGCAACTCCGAAATGCTGAAAAGGGATAACACGGATCAGTCCAAGTACAATGCAACTGGACAACCGTTTCAAGATATGAATAGTATTATTGTGAATATGCTTCTTCACCTTACGAGGTATGGCAGAGCGCTTGTTCATTGTTACCCAATGACCCGACGAAAAACCAGCAAAGTTCATTATATTCCAAAACAATCGGGGGTACATTCGAGTGCACTGTAAAAATAAGCATTGAAAACTTTCGAATAGTGATTAGACACGCGGAATGCACCTTGCATCCTACCTTTTCATAATTGATCTTCGACCACAATGGTCTTATTAGTGTAGCCAGGACGGGGCAGGGGTGGGCACGCCTCCACCAAAAAAAAAATCAATCATAAATAATTAAATTCCAATAATTGATTCATTTTATTTAAAGTGATTGGAGCAGTCCAGTTTAGTCAAATGACGTTTATGCATTTTTTTCAATGAAGTTAAAAAAAGGCATGCGAAGTATAGATTTATTCTGTAGGCGCTATTTTTTTAATATAATATATATGATTAACCCTAGTTGACACGCTAAGTCATTTTGACCCGGATGAATTTTTCAGTCAAATGCTCACGTTTCGAAATTTGAACATTTTCCATAATTTTTTTTAACGATTTAATTTGATATTTTCCAAATTTTAATTATGCAGGCATATTAAGAAACGTTAAAAAAGTATCCCTGATTTTTTTCAATCGAAACGGGCCAAAGGATTGTTAATGGCAGGCGGATGAAGTACTATCCGAGTCAAATTGACCCAGTGGATCAAGACCGTGACCAAACATAAGTGTGAAGGGGTAAAGGGCAAAAGTATATATTTTTAGATCTTTATAACGTGAATAAGGATATATTGGTTGTAAAAGTTGAAAAAGTAAAACTTTTTCAACTTTTTCAACGACGGCTTATAATATTTTTCTTGTTCAAGTGGTGCAAGGTTTCCTGGGAGCTTAAATACGGACATGAACGAGATAGCAACGAATTTGGTGGCTTATCCCAAATTGCATTACATCTTCAGCAGCGTTAGTCCAATATCTCTTACGGCACCTACGACTTCCACTGCTCGAGGGGCCAAGTAAAAATTGCATATTCGTTCTTCGTTTCTTCCTTACTCATAGAACAAAGGCCTATTTTACACACATGGCATTTCCTTGTCATAGACTGCAGGATGAACTCTTCGGCAACGCGTGGTCTAGGAAGAATCAACTACTCAAAATTGATCCGCTCAGTCCAAATTCGGTGATAATAGGATCTGCACATATCGCACGTGGGGATTCTTCTTTGACAGATATCAGAAGAAATATCGAAAGGTAACGGTCACAAAGACTTATGGCTAGCTGAAAGAAAAACAACTGAAAGACAGAAATATAAGTACCGCCCCCGAATTCGTCACAAGCTTCTATTCATAAACAAATTACTTTTAGATTTCAGAGCAAAGCAAAGTTCACAACATGGAGCAAGGAAGCCACCAAAGTTGGGCTGTGTTCGGTACCTCCAGCGGGCCACTCGGCTTCTGTTTTGTGCCTAGTCAATTCTACTTCAATGTCTCTCATGTTCAAGGATCTGATAGTACAATTCGACAGACTGTACCAAAGAAAAGTACGACACAATCATATACTATTGAGAAGGCTAAAGCACGATCTTACATACAGGTCTAGAAACGGAGCCAGATTTCAATGGAGCTGTGAGACACCGTCACGAGATCTTTTTATTTCGCTTGCCGCCACATGCGTCGCTGCTATCGGAGGGTACCCTCCACCCATGCTCTTCTGTGATCTCACCCTTCCCCTCTTGCTTCTCATTATTTTCCGTGGTGTCATGTGAAAGATAACCTCGGTCCGTGTCATCTCGTGCTCTTAAGGGGTCTTCTCATTTTGACGGTAAAAAGGGCTATTGTCGTGAATTTTTTTGATAGGTTTCGTTATAGATATTGATATAAGAGTTTTTACACTCAATAAATACGCTTTCGAAATACATTTTAAAAAAATGTATGTATTTATGTAACCCAAACAAACTTTAAACGCGTTTTTCTCGAAACAACGTTTTTCGACGGCTTGTTGATAAAATCTTCGAAACTATTGAACCGATCCTTATGAAATTTTAACCACATATTCTTTACAACTATAGCTATATCGCAGGTCAAGGATTTTTTACATTTTTATGTTTACTTTTTTTTGCCAAAAATGGCGAAAAAACGTTTTTTTTCGAAAAATGTCCGCCATTTTGTTAGTTTTGCATGTATCAGAAATCGTATGATATGCGCTATAGCCATTGACATACTGAATCTAAAAGTAGGATTTTTTTTTGTTTCTAGGATTGTTACGCATTATTGACTCAGAAATTCCCTGACTTTTTCATGTTTTCCATACAGGTTTTGCAGACTAGCCAGATTAGGGTCGAATAAAGAACACTTTCTTTTCATCAAACATATATTTTTTGAGTTAGAGAGATTTTAGTCTTTGTAAACGTTACAAACTATACGGGAAAATTATACACGTAAAAATAGCAACGACTGATTTTTGTGAAAAAACCACATTTTTAACCGACTTGAAGAAACAAAGAAAATTCTCAACTCGATTTTTCTATTGAAGAATTATGTTGAACTAGATAACATAATTTTTTTAACGCGTTACCCCCACTTGTAGCGCAAAAAAAAAGCCTTTTTCATGAATTTTTTTAAAGAAAACTACAAAACTTTTTTAATCGATCAATATACCATCTTAAAGAACACATCTTGAAGAACTTTCAGTAATTTTTTTATTGAAAAATATTACATTGTTTAGTGGCAAATGGCCGTCAATGAAATAATGTTTTTATATACACGGTTTGCGGTGACCAACATTGCGGCGAAGTGGATCTGAAAAAAAAATGCGGATGGATTTAGTCAAATATAAGTATAAACTAGTCTTTAATCGAAGGATTTTAAAAAATATTCATCTTTCACAAAATGGCGGACACTCAAAGTTAATGGTTCGATTTTAACGAAAAAAAACGGCTGTTTTTTGGCTATAAAACGGCCATTTTTTTTCGAAAAAAAAATCGAACGATTAAAGACTACATTTTTATGCATTAAATAAGCCTGCAAAACTTCGAGAAGATCGGTTCATTAGTGTTCGAGTAATCTTGGTCACCGACTTCAGAAATGCCATTTTGAGAAAAACGCGTTTAAAGTTTCAATTTCAGTTCTTCAATTCACGGATTCTTCTCTTTCAACGCTCATATCTCAGTCAATTTTGTTCGGATCGACTTGAAATTTTCAGGACATTCTCAGATACTTATACTTCAAAAAATGCAATAAAAAAAAAAGATTTTTTCAAACTCGCAAGTGGGGGTAACTCCTTAAGACCAAATATATGAAAATTTGATAAAATTGATATTTATTTTTTTTAACTGAAATTCGAAACATAATTTAAATATTAGAAAGTTTAAAAAATGCATTAAAAGCAAATACAGAACCTGTTCTTCATTATAAACAAGTTTATACGCTGGTGAAAATAAACAAAAAATAAATATAAATACTTATCTATAATGATAATGATATAATCGAATGCAAACGTATTTTTGTAGCTTTATTTTTAATTTACATTAATTTACAAATGTAGCTTGACAGTAAATTAGTTTTCGATTTTTTAATTAATTTTATAACTAATAAAAACTTTTATAATTTTATTCAGTTTTAATTCAGTTTTTTTATCAACAACGCAGATCTACCATTTTTTAGGACATTTTTTTAACTACTATTTTCGTCTACAAATAGTGAATTAAATGAATAATTAAAAAAAAATGTATTTATTAAGTGTAACAACTTTTATATCAATATCTATAACATAAACCTATCAAATAAATTCATGAAAATAGCCCTTTTCAGCGTCTAAAGTGAGAAGACCCCTTAAAGTATTTCTTTGACGAACTCGAATATTCAACAATTGATTTTCGTCTATAATAAAGTAATACAATACATCCCCGTATACTGGTCAAATTTCAAGCCAAGTTACCTAACTTTTAACGAAAAATTACGACTCGAAGAAACGTCTCATTTATACGGTGCCTTATGGAGACAACGGGCTGGCCACATTTCTATCTATTTAATTCTATTCTATTTAATCTATTTAATTCCTATTCATATACTAAATAACTCCAGATGCCAGATATAAGCTGCCTACACACATGCAAACATTTCTAAAGATTCCGTAGCGACGATGAAAACAGAGGCTTATCGAATGGTTAAATAAAATATTCATGATTGAACTTAAATGATGTGACTAGCGGAAGAATTTTCGTCACCGCGACTTTTCGAAGAAAATGGATAAATGTGTCTATCAATCATTTTGGTCTTCACTGAGCTTATTATTTGTTCATTCGGTTTTTTTCGTATCCCTATCGGGCTTACCCCTTAATTATTTTTTGCAATGCCACTGTAGTGGATTTTTCATTGCTTCGGATTAGAAGAATTCGTTTATGTTTCATTAAAATCGGTGGACTCCTTGTGTGTGAAACTGCTATATTACGCCCAGAGTTTTTTCGAGGGGCAGTTTCACCCCTTAAAACCGTTTTTCCGCCGATAAAAAAAAAATACGTATCGCTTACTTTTCGGTGCTTTATGACATATCCAAATTTCAACGAAATCGAAAGGTGTCACCTGCGGGATGTTCCTTGTTGGTCCAAATAGAACATGCCACACCACCTTTACGCTCGTATACCATACGACGAGACCGTTACTCGACCGCGCCCTTAGTGTCGTTCAGCGCTCTTTCGTAACTTCTTTCTCCACGGAGTTTTTTTTTCGTAAATTTTCGTAAACATGGGACTTCCGCAATCAATAATACAAAAAACCAAATTGGCAAGGCTATTGAAACTTTCAAGTTTCAATAGTCCTTTTCTTTCTTAACCCTCCGTCTGTACACTTAAATTTTGGGACACCGTTTGTACACTGGGTCGTAAAAGTCCTGCTAATGTTTTTTTCTAAGAAAAAAAAACGTCAAAAAAATCTGAATTACTTTTATATCATTTCTTTCCGCGATCCAATCATTTCTATACTCATTTATTGTAAATAAATTTTTTTACAACAATAAATGTAACCGACGATGGATGAAAAATCGCTTTTCATAAATTTGGCTTGTGCCTTCAAAGGCCCAGTGTACGTCTAAATACGTCTGAAATGAACTGATTTTTCGCGACTTTTTTTTGGTGGAAGGCCAAGTAAGAGGATTATAATATTCAAGGATGTTATTAGTCATGTCGTCAAGTAAATGAACAAAAAATTATATTACAAAATTATACAATATGGTGACGCTGGAGACATTCTCGCGAGGCATGTTGAATTCGAGACGCTCTGCGGCACGCAGTGTAACTGACGCAATTTGAATTTGGAGAAAAAAAATTCTAGCATAGTGAAATACGTAGGGAATACATGAGTATAGTGAAATACGTAGTGGAATATATCCAAATACATGAGTATAGTGAAATACGTAGAGAATTTTGAAAATATGAATTTTTGTGTAGTTGGCAAGCATTTAAAGTGAAAACTTAATTTTCGACAGAAAAAAAGGACAATCGTGTGTCAATAACTAATGCTATAATTAACTGATGGAAAATCCCTTACGTATTTCAATTCAGAATGTTATTTTAAAGATGAGCTCAAAATTTGGAGTGAAAAGAATGAAAATTGTTGGAGTTATGCTGCGTGCCGTTTTGAAAAATTGTGTTCCGAGAAAAACGGTCGACGCCTCACACACGGGCCAGGCACGGCCACGGCAGACCCTCACGGGCCTGCGGACCTTTGTTTTCAAGGTACCAAACTTTTCCCCCCTTAATCTAGATGCTTCAAAGTAGCTCTTAAGCCAATTTGAAAGAAATCAATATTTTAAAAATTCTACAGTGGTTTTAGCCCTTAATAATCTACCAATGAAAATCCAGAGTCTCATAAAAATGGACTCCGAGGCAAGCCATTTCGAGAAAACACCATTTTTACCCCTGAAATAGCGATCATTATCTGTTAATGTAGTCGTGCAGCTAGGGCAAATTATTGATCGGTTCTATCGTCGCCACGTCACGTAAACATTGTCCACTGGCCTACATATTCTCGAATCAATAATTTTTATACCCTGCTTCACGCGAAAATATAACATAATTTTTTAATACTAGGGAAGGAAAATTTGTCGGCAAGAGTCAGTCGATTCATTCAGAAGATTGGAAGTGGTCGGAAATCGTTCAATCAAGTAATTAGATGTGACGATATGGATTTCTCGTCAGATTGAATAAATTCCGACAGTATTACGATATATGTGGCTCCTAATTCTGACCACGCCGTCTTCACATTTGACTCAAAATAAGACTTTTTTCAAGAGTGGTAGAAGTCGAAATTCGATCGTGTAAAACGGTGGTTTTAAAGTTTATAGGAGACAATATCGACGCTGCTTACGAAAAGTAAAACGATTCAAAGCTCTTAACGAAAAGTAACACTTTTCTAATTTCACCTCGAACACAGAAAACTAGCTTGTTTGATTTTCACTGTAACAAGTAATGTAAACGGAGTAAGTTTAAAACCTTAAGGATCTCATCGCTCGTACAATCGTAACCAAAAAGAGTTTTGGTGAGAATTTAAAGTCCTTGGTGCTCAGGTAAAAATCTTGAAAAACAATCCATGCAAATTAAAAAAAAATATTACAATTTTTTGCGTAATGATATTTTAATTTGATACTCGTTGCTTTTGTTAACATTTTAATAATAATTATCAATTAAAATCGATAATAGTAATTTTTATACAAAAATAATAACGAAATTGTTAATATAATGAAATATTTATTGTGATTTTCTATTTTAAAGAAATTACGTTGAAAATATCATTCAACAAATGTACTGCAATCTTACAGATGGATATCGTCTAATATGTTTGAAAAATCTTGCTGATTTTCGACTGGAACGAAACCCCTGTCAAGCATGGCCGGTTTTTTTTACCATGAATTTTTTATCCCAAAGTAACCAGATATTTTCCACTTGCCATTTTATCACAAGTCCAGAAGATGAAAAATTCAAACAATAAAATATGTATAACATATATTCGAACAAAAAAATCAAAACGGTGACATAACTTTCTTTTGTGTGTAATGAGGCATAATATAAATATTAAAGATATACAAAAATATGTATTTTTATACTGTTCAGTTTTTTTGTCAAGTCGGTTTCATTTTTCGTATCTCTTTCAAAAAGTAAATTTTGAGATTCCAGAAAATTTCCAAAATTCCCCGACTTTTCCCTGATCATTCCGGGAGGAACGAAATTCCCTGAGTTTTCCCGGTTTTCCATATGCGTAACAACCCTGTGAACCATGCTACTTTTCGTAAGCAGCATCGACAATTTTTTCGTCAGATTCGGTTGGAACTTGGTATAAATACACTCCAATACAAATAATTAAACATGTATTTGTTTGGGTTCGTTTGGTGTGTTTATGCTAACCAAAACAAACACAGGTAAGGGGTTAAAAGTACAACTTAACTGTCTACACGCACCGAACAGCAAGGAAAACATAGTGTTATATATCAAATAAATTTGGTAAGTTTCAAGTAAATCTCGTCAAAACCCCCTTAAAGGATAATTTCTTTATGTCGCTGAAATACATGTTTAATTATTTGTATTTTAGTATATATATGCTACGTTTCAAGCAAATCAGATTCAAAAATGTCTCACACAAATTTTAACACCCCCGATTAACCCTCTTAAGGGTCGGATTTTAGGAAATGCTGAAATACGTATTCAATTATTTGTATTGTAGAGTATTTACGCCAAGTTTCAAGCAATTCTGACAAAAAATCTCTTGTTTCATTCAAACTTTAAAACCCGTTTCACCCTCTTAAGGGTCAAATTTCAATGTTCACCACTCTTAAAAAAAAGTATTATGTTAGATCGAATATGAAGGCTGCGTGGTCAGAATTGGGGGTCACAGATATCGTAATATTCCCTAAATCGTGTCTATATGCCGTATTATATACAAATGTGTCAATCATATACTAAACCGAAGTATTTTCAAGCTGTGTTCAAAACAGAAAAACGAGTTTGCCATGTTCGTCGTAACGAATAAGTTTTATTCGAGCTTTTTCTTAAATAATGAAAAAAAAATTAAAAACGTCTAATCAACGTCTCGACTGCTGCGAAACTTGAACTATATTTCATATATACAAGCGTGGTAACGTATGTGTTAACAAAAATTTGATTGGTACGTTGACAGGCGCACGTTCATCATTACGCAGAGGTCGATGGATTCGAGGAAACGGACTTTTTGAACGCTAGATCGAGTGTTCTTTCCGTTTGCGAGCGTTACGCCGAGTTGCAGACTCGTAAGCCATCGAACGTATCCCGACTCAGAATTATTTGATCTAGCGTAACGAATAACGTTTATTATTTTGTTTTCTGCTCTCACAACGAACACCTGACGTAATAAAAATTGTACATATACATGTATTTATATATTTATATTTATATATTATATAAGAGAAGAGTGAAGTTGTGTTCAAGCACAATAAATTCTGTTTTGCGCAAGTCAAAGCGTTACCGGTGAAAATGACGTTGAAGTCCATCGTTGGAATGCAACGAAAACGAATTATTTTCAATCACTCAAATTTTTGTTGCCCTTTTTAGACTGTGATGACAGCTCAAACGTTTCTACCTATTTAATTCGAAATTTACGACCACAATTTGCAAAAAAAGGTTCCGGATGATAAAAATTTTTTAAAATTACAGATGAAAAAATATCGTTGCATTCCGATGCAACCTTCAACGTCATCGGTGAAATCAAATTTTGCCCTGTCTCTTCTCCCTCTCTCGCGTATACCGAAGATCCGTTGTTAAGCTTTTCTAAAGCACAACACCTCAGGCGTTCGAAGAGCCGGGCGTGTCTCGACAGGCCTGCAAGAAACATTAGCTCATAGTGTTTTACGTAGTAATAATCGTGCGGCGAAGCGGAAAGACTTAGCTAGCCGGAATCTGTGGCAATCCGAATTCATCCACCAAAACTCCATCCTGAAAAGTGAACAAAGAAAAGACGAATGAGATGAAAGACGGGAAGCACGTGACGAATCGCTGGTACGAACCTTATTTCTGATGGAAGCAGCGCCGGGCTCTTTGTCGGGAGCGCTGGGTGCTTTGATCGCGTCGTCCAGATAGGACGTATCGGTGTCCAACGCGAGGTCGTCGCCGAGAGCGTCCAACTCGGCGGCAAGCTCGTCGTCGTCGATCTCCGGCATTCCGTAGCTGCGACCCATCGCCTCCTGAACTTCGTCCGCTTGTTCCAACATATCGGCCAAGTCGTCTTGCATGTCCTGCGAGAGAAAGTTTCAACGTCATCGGTCTGGATACTTGGCAATACGGATGACTGCGTCGACAAACGAGCGCGAACGTACCTCGATATGATCGATGTTGATGTTTTTGAATTCCTTCTGCATTTGCTTGACGCCGTCCTTCATAGCTGCGACGGTCGTGTGCGTGTCTTTCAGCGTCTGGGTGGCGTAATTGGCTTGCTCCATGTTGAAGGCTTGCTGTCTCAGATTGTCGATCTGAGCCTCGTACATCTTGCGCTGCTTCAGCACTCGCATAGCCTTAGCCTTGACGGCGTTTTTGGCAGGTCCGTCTCGCAGCTTGACCATCTGGTCTTTGTATTTCTTGAGCTCCGCGTCGAGCACTGCAACCTTCTTTTCCGCAGACTCCGCTCTGCCATCGACCTGACGATCGTGGAATCATCGAGTGAGCGTCGCAAGATATAGAACGGTAGAATTATCATTACAGTTGGACGAATGGTGATATGAATTGTAACGTATCATAGTTCGATGCTGACGATTGCTCATTAACGGGCTACATCTACGTATGGTATTGAAGTTTGCACCGTTGGAATGCAACGAAATCACACTTCGTTCGTATTGACGTATTTTTTTGTAGTACGTTTAAGCTATGGAATTTACCAAAACATTTTTCAGAATCCTGGCTAGAGATTTGTAACTAAAACAGCAAAAGAAAGATTTCGTATCGTAATAAAATTAGAGAAATGAAAAGATCAAGGAGAATTTTCGTTGCGTTCCAACGATGCAAAATTCAACAGCATAGCATAGGTGGGTCATGAAACTCCATTTTCCAAAAATATTTTTATTCGATAGTATCACCTTTTAGCTATATTCCATGAAAACTTCATACTTCAAACTTTAAAGGCGTTTTTCTCGAAACACTTATCAAAGTCGGTGGACATGATATCTCGAGAACCACTCGATGGATTGTTGCCAAATTTACACGAGATACGATGAGAAATGTTTGAAGGTTGTTGACGATCTCACTTTTTTTACATCGATCTTCATTTTTTAACAGTTACGTAAAAATGACGATTTTTTTCATAAATTTTGTGTGCTCGAGTTTCAATTCTTCACTACGTTATCACAAAAAATTATTTTTCAAATCGACGATCGTCGACGACTCATATTTATTGTTAACTTGAATAACTCGTTTAGTTTTTGGATTTCAGATGGACCGTTTAAGCTGGAGCGTCCAATGTCAAACGTCGCGAAAAGAATGTCATCATCTGTCGACGGCCATGTTTTTGTTGTTTCACTGTATTTTTTTTACGCTCTCCATATATGGACGCTGTGTTTTAAAAACGCGTTTCTTTGTCACCAACCGTTCCCCCCCCCCCCCCAAAAGGAAATTGGCAATTTTTTCGGGCCTCAGGGTAGTTTAAAACGCGATTCGACGTAGGCAAACGACTAGAAAAATCTTCAATTCGTAATGAATCATTCGAGATACAAGGTCACCGAATGTAACCTATAAAATGAGTGGATTCTGACGAATATATTCTCACCCCGGCTATACAGTCGGTTATACTTGGACCCGGTTCCTTGGGCTTAGCACGCCCGAATAGTCGATTCATTTTGACGCCTCGGGACTTCGATTTGTCGTGAGTAGAAACCAAAAGTGTTTTTTGTTCGAATGTCAGCAAGACAGCAACAACGTCAACGAGAAACTAAAGCCTCTGCAATCTCGTAGAAACGTCAGTTTGGCCATGGATAAAATAGTTGAGAGAAACAAAGCTTGCGAAATTCGATCGTGATAACGGAACGTACGGCAAGTATATATGGCGGGAGATTTAAACTATGTATGAGTTAAGGCGTTACCCCCGCTTGCGATTTTGAAAAAATCGATTTTTTTTATTGCATTTTTTTGAAGTATAAGTATCTGAGAATATATCCAGAAAATTTCAAGTCGATCCGAACAAAATTGACTGAGATATGAGCGTTGAAAGAGAAGAATCCGTGAATTGAAGAACTGAAATTGAAACTTTAAACGCGTTTTTCTCAAAATGGCATTTCTGAAGTCGGTGACCAAGATTACTCGAACACTAATGAACCGATCTTCTTGAAATTTTGCAGGCTACATTTTTAATACCTAAAAATGTAGTCTTTAAGGGGGGATTTTCTTTTTTTTCGACAAAAAAATAGATTTTTTGCTGACCGCTGTTTCATATTATTCAAAGTGTTGAGAATATGTGTGCAAAATTTCAAATTAAAATTCTCAAAAATGGCAAAGTTATAAGCGATTTTATACCTGCGTGTCGACTCGCGGTGGCCGCGCGCTTGTTGTCACACGGCAGGGGTCGGCGCGCCCGGCAGCTGCCCGAATCTGTTGCTCGGCGGACCATAAAAATAACGGGACAGCATACAATAGGCATTTAATTCAATGAAGGACGAGTCCTAACGGTCGTGCGAGATCGAAATATTCGGTGGAGAGTCGCTCAGTCTCGAACGAGAGTTTACTGGTAACAGACGTATATATCATGGATCGAAAACAGGGAAGTGATACTCATAGTCGTGCTGCTAGACCGAAAAAAAGGAAATTTGTTGGGAATATTCACACCCGAGAAACGGAAACGACGTTTGCAAGTACGTCGGCCCAGAAACTGTCGACAGCGGAAGACAAAGAAATAATTACGGACCCGGGTCATGGATATCGCATTATCGCGTTTCTATCGGTTTTCTCTGCAATCTCGCAACTCGTAATATGTCAGGAATGCAAAGGACCGATCAAATTTGGCGAATCCAGTTCTCGCGGCTTGGGTTTTAAAATAGTTGTGCAGTGCAAGTGTCGTGTGCAATATATTAATTCCTGTCCTCTCGTCGATGGCAAATCGTGTGAGATAAACCGGAGAATGGTTTTTGTGATGAGACTATGAGGCAGAGAGAGGCAGAGAGGGTATAAATTTATTTTGTGGCTTGATGGATATATCCCAAGGTTTCAGCACAACCTTGTACTATGCCTCCTTGGAGAACATTTACAGTGGAGCCAAAGCTGTATGGGAGCTGTGTGCGAAAAAGGCAGTGAAAGCGAAGTTTGCTGAGCACGGAAATCCAGAGACAGATATTTCTGTGTCGGGAAACGGAACATGGAAAAAGCGAGGATATAGTTCCTTGTTTGGAATCACGACACTCATCGGCAAATATTCAAGCAAAGTGGTTGACCTTGTCGTGAAATCGTCTTACTGTCACGCTTGTAAATGGTGGCAAACAAAATCCGGTACCGAAGAATACGACGATTGGTTCGAAGAACACAGCAGTGAATGTACGGCAAATCACGATGGGTCAGCTGGAAAGATGGTAGTTGACGCGATCAAAGACATGTTCCGACGATCTTGGGAAATGCATGAAGTACGGTACGCGAAATACATCGGCGATGGCGACACGAAAACATTCAAAGGCTTGTTGGAAGACAAACCTTACGGCGATGATTTGATCGTGAAGAAAAAGGATTGCGTCGGGCACGTTGAGAAGCGTATGGGCTCGCGACTGAGAAATGTGAAAAAAACGAAAAAACTTGGAGGAAAAGGAAAATTAACCGATAAATTGATAAAAGAATTAACAATTTTCTACGGTTTGGCTATCAGAAGACATCCAGACTCTGTTGATGAGATGTACAATGCTGTGTGGGCAACGTTCTACCACAAGATCTCGAAGAATGAAAATCCTCAGCATATGTACTGACCCGCGGGGTCACAAAGCTGGTGCAAATGGCGCATTGCCGAAGCCGAAAAAACTCTGGACGAATTTGATCACGAAGCTCCACTGCATGAAGACGTCGCGAATGCTATTAAGCCGATTTACATTGATTTGTCATCGAGAGACTTGCTGGAAAGGTGTTTAGGTGGCGATACTCAAAACAACAACGAAAGCTTCAACGCAACCGTTTGGCGATTCGCACCTAAACACCTTCACTGTGGCGCGAAAACGATCGACATCGCGGCTTATTTGGCCGCAGGAATTTTTAACGAAGGCTTTACAGCAGTCCTTAAAACAATGACGACGATTGGAATCGTCGTCGGCCAGCAAGCATCAATATTCGTCGATGCGCGAGATAAGCAGCGGATAGAGAGGTCAACGAGACGCAGCCTCGAAGCAACGAAAGAGGCTCGAACAAGACGCAGAAGCGAAACTGCTTCACTGAATGAGTTGTTCGAATCCGAGGAAGGCATCCTGTATGGCCCTGGCATAGCAGATTAGATTAAAAATACTGTAAGCACTCGATATGTCCCATAAACTATACTCACAACTTTAAACGCGTTTTTCTCGAAACAGCTTTTTCACAACTGGTGTGCACGATTTCTCAAAAACGATTCAACCGATTGCCTTCAAATTTGGACAGAATGCTCAGCTGACATCCTTTTATCGTTTGATGAAGCAAAAAAGCAATACGTTTAATAGTTTTTTATTTATAACAAAAAATCGATCAATTTTTTTCGAAAAATCGATACTTCAAGTTCAAAACGTCACCAAATCGTCAATTTTTTTTTCCCCTTCATCGAACGATAGCTATATGTGTCTAAAGTAAAATGCTTTTTGGGTTTTTGTTGCAGGATGAACGTGAAGGCTGTAATCGTGCACACCATCAAAAAAGGACCATCGCGCGTCGAGGGGGGTGGGAGGCGGATTTTTTGATGAAATTGTTTAAAAATTTTTTTGTATGTAGTAAACAGATCAATAAAACTATATGCCAAGTTTCACAAGTTTTCCGTTGTATACTTTCTTCACAAAAAAATTCCCAAAAAGCGGTAAATTTTGCGAAAAAAAAGACAATCCCCCCTTAATCGTTCGATTTTTTTTTTCGAAAAAAATGGCCGTTTTATAGCCAAAAACGGCCGTTTTTTTCGTTAAAATCGAACCATTAACTTTGACTGTCCACCATTTTGTGAAAAATGAATATTTTTTAAAATCCTTCGATTAAAGACTAGTTTATACTTATATTTGACTAAATCCATCCGCATTTTTTTTCAGATGATCCACTTCGCCGCAATGTTGGTCACCGCAAACGGTGTATATAAAAACATTATTTCATTGACGGCCATTTGCCACTAAACAATGAAATATTTTTCAATAAAAAAATTACTGAAAGTTCTTCAAGATGTGTTCTTTAAGATGGTATATTGATCGATTAAAAAAGTTTTGTAGATTTCGTTTAAAAAATGCATGAAAAAGGCCTTTTTTTATGCTACAAGTGGGGGTAACGCCTTAATGCGTATGGATAATTCAGACAATGAAACGAAACGAAGAAGCGACCAACGCAAACGAATGGAAAACTTAATGTTCAAAATTTATAGTTACGTTTTGGGGAATCTTCTCAAGATATTTAAGTGATGTAAAACATACATCCGTTTACGACAGTAGGTATACGTCGGAAATGTAAAGGCGGAAATAAATGATATTTTGCGTGGTCATAGTTCAGCGCTGTGTCAGCTTTTCAAAGATCAAAATAGGACGATTACAACATAATGAAATCGAAACATAAAATTGTACATAAAAAGCAAACGTAATCTTTAATACGGTGGTTAAATATTTTTGAAATATTTGAACGCATTTCATTCGTCGTCGGAATTGCGAAAATTGACTTCTTTAATTAAAGTTTAAAGCATTAAAAATGATTCCAACACAAATAATAGAATTCGGAAAAATAAAAGAATAGCGGCTGACGATAAAAAAGTGTACAGTTCAAAATAAGACGTGCAAAAATGTTAAATAATTGAAGAAACTAATTGAGTTTCAGAAAAAATCTTCCAAAAAGATTCACAAAAAGGAAGTGGAATCCCTGAATACATCCCTGAATACATCCACAGTACATCCCTGAATAAAAGTAGAGTTTAAAAAACTATCAGATAATTGAACAAATCAATTTCTTAAAAAATCCTGTACATTATAACAATTATACTTACCTTTATAAAACAGCAATAGGCGACTAAGATTTTCAAAGAGATATGAACGCCAGAGAGATAACAGTAAAGTGATTACGACTACAGAGCAGGCGGAACAGACGAATACTGATTTCCACATCACCTTAAAACTAAGACGCTCATCGACCGAGCTCCCATGAGTGCGATAGAGGTCGGTTTTGCAGATTCCAAGTAATCTCTTAATGGAGACTACCAGCCTTAAAATCGCAAAAAGGTGAATTTCGACCATTTTCTTGATACCCACTCGGTAGAAAGAAAATTCCGTTTAGTGGCTTTTATTCTACACATCTTCAAGTATCTTTACAAATTTTTCCACAAGATTGTGTAACTAAATAGCAGCACCGAAGCTAGAAGCAGCGAGTCACCATTGTCCAAAAATGTTCTGCAGCCGGCAAGAGTTCTCCTCTGAAATTTCCTCCTAGAATGAAAATTCAAAATAATTTGCGTTTAAAATAAGATTTGCATTTGAAGTACGTAGGGAAATCGAGAAATATCAGGTTTCGATCAAATGCTGCATGTCTGAAAAAAAATTCGTTTTGGTAAAAAAAATCGCCGGTAATCATTTTTTTTCGTATAAGGCTTTCAACATATCAAACATCCCGCTGTAGGCGTAATGCGTTGCTGTATACTGTTACAAGGTGAGCAATGAAATGTTGCCGGCCGCAGGACACTATCGGACAAAGGTGAATCTTCTGAAAAAAAATTGTAAAGGTACTTGACGATATGTAGAATTGAGGCCACGAACAGAATTTTCATTTTATCAACCGCGTGTCCATTAAAAATTGTCGAAATTCGCCTTCTTTTCGGGCTCTAGACCAGTTGTTTTTCTTAAACAACTGATATGTCCCCTTTACGGGGTAAGGTACGGGATAAGGACCCCATGTGAACGTGGAGGGTTAAACGCTTTTCTAATCTTCAACGATGGCAAACGAGCAAACGACAAAAGCAATTAATCCATTCGAAATCATCATTCTCTACATTGATTTTTATAGGGCGTATATAAAACAGGTACAAAATTCGTGTATACACATAATTATTTCTCGAAGGCTACGAGCTCGACTGCGTCCCACTCAGCAGAATGAGAAGATATCGATAAAGGCCCATTATGTCCACATAAAGTTGAGTCGTAGCAAAGATCACTTCGTCAGGGTCCAGTTGCAGCTTCCTGCCACCCATGATGGTTTGTACGTCAAAGTAGAGGTACTGGAATATTAATTTTTCGTTTCAATATACGTATGTACGTATCATATGCGCATAGATATCAGGCGATAATGAAATATGGATTGTCCGTAGTCACCAATGAAAAGATGAGCGCTCCTAGCGCACCTATCAGCGTTACAAGGACGTGGACTCGCGTGAATAATAGCATAAACATCAGCAAGAAAATCGTAATGGTGCATACAAGTACAAAGATTCCCAGCAATCCTGCATGCTTCGTAAAGTCAAACTGCGAAAATAATACAACGGCTTTCAATGGCTCATCACATATCGTGGATTATCAGTACTGGTATATTGGGAGTACAAATAGATCTCCGCCGTTTGACAAAAGATGGCCCCACCAGGTCGTTGTTAAAATTGTCAAATGTAAAACGTTATATCGTAAGGTTGGACATCTGGCAAGACCATAACCTTGAAATATTAGCGATTTTCTATGAGCATCACAACTTTTTCGTGCGAAAATGTCGAGTTTTGAGCCGAATAAGCGTCATTTGCGGGAACTTTTGATTTACTTCTTTAATTTGAAGAAATCTGCAACTGAGGGGCATCGATTGCTTGTAGAAGCATATGGTGAGGCTGCTTTGAGTGAGGAAAGTTGTCGTGAGTGGTTTCAAAAGTTTAAGAACGGTGAGTTTGACGTCGAAGACAAAGAACGTAGCGGAAGGCCGAAAGTGTACGAAGACGCAGAATTGGAAACACTATTGGAGCGAGATTTGTACCAAATGCAAGAAGAACTTGCACTTACATTAGGGGTGACTCACCAAGCAATTTCAATTCGAATAAAACATGAACTACCGTTCTTTCACAATAAATGCCCAATTTTTTATTTAAAAAATACGGCGGTGACTTATTTGTACTCTTACGATTTATCTTTTAGGAAACCTGCCCCGCAGTCAATTACTGGCACGAGACATTCACTTATCAAAAATCTGTAGATTTTGTGATGTTAAATTATTTCGTTAAACTATTACTAAATGCGTATTAAATAATGAATGAGTAATGTTAAAATTATTGTTAAGTTATTTTACGCTGTGGCTAGCCGTTCGATTATCGGGCGAATAAACGTATCTTATTTGTCCGGATAGCGGCTCAGTTCACAGAGTTCACGCTGCACAACGCCCCAATCAAACACACCCAAACAAACCCAAAGCCAAACATAATTATAACGATTTTATTCAGACGAATACGTGTAAATTATTCATCCGGATAGTTTGTTTAACAATTTAACACATTCTATCTGCGCGATTGTATATATGTTATTCGTCCGGATAGTAGCTGACACGAATAACAACAATGGGTCTGTTCGTTTTAGCTACACTTTTCTACACTTCTTACACCTCCAGTGGACTTTCTATTACTGTATCTGGTCAAAGTGTAGAAAGTGTAGCTCGCGCGAACAAACCTAATATTTACGGCTACTAGAAATACGGCGTGAACTGAGCCGCTATACGGACGCATAACATACGCTTACTCGTTTGATAACCGGACGGGGAGTCGGTCCGATCATGTTAACGTTGCATTTCGTTAAACAATTTGTGATGTCAAATTATTTCGATTTTACGTTGAGAAAAAATGTGTGCCGTTGGATTTATGAGTTAAAAACAAATATCGCATATTGCTTCAGGAACAAATGCTTCTATGTGCAATTAATCTTTAAATGCAGCCTCCTTCACGGTCTTTCTAGGGAAGAAAAGAAAAAACAAATAAACGTTTGCAATATCTTCTTTAGTAGTTGTTCGAGTATAATTCTGTTCGAAAGAATTAGAAGACAAAATGTTTTCAGATGTTTCAAACAAAGATATACGATTGGGGCAATGAAGTGGTACCTCAACCCCATTTTTTTAAGGGGGTAGGCTACTGTTAAAATTTAAAAAAACTCGTTTGCCGTTTGAGGCAACTCGAATTGAAGAAGAAAGTCCAACATATGGTGCAGGCATTGCAGATTGAAGGTCAACTTATAATTACAACGATAGAACTGCTAGTGAAACTTCAAACGAGTTTTTCTCGAAATTATGGTTTTTTCAAAACGCCATACAACATTTCTCGAAATCTAACGAACGGATTGACTTAAAATTTGGTACGTTTAGTCAGTGTAATAGTAGCCTACCCTTAACCGACGTTTTTCTTCTCAACATTTTTTTCTTCATTATTTGAAAACAACAATGAATGTAATTTTTCCTGAAAAAATCGGAAAAAATATAACCATTTTTCTTGGATTGAAACACGATGACAAAAAAAGCTCGGTCAAGTCTTCGCAAATATATAGTTTGAGGAAAAAACCGCTTTTTCATTTCTGATCGACCGGGTGGACAAAATCAAGTACTCTGTTGAGCCCCTCATGTTCGAAGGTCCTGTACGACATTTTTTATAACCCCTTTAATTGTTAATATTTGAAAATTAAATATGGTAAACAGCTTTGTTAATGTACAGACAAATAAATGTCCCAACGATTTTCAATCGTGTCACGTATTCCTGCAAAATTAATTTTTCTTAATAACCCTGATTTTCCGGTCGTCACAGTAGTCAACCCCTTAAACTTTTAGATGATCAAGAATCGCCGTAGAGCTGCAATAGCGTTAAATTCCTTGCGGATATGCAATTATCGATACCTTGCAACAAATCGCAGACAATGTCAATATGAATGTAATCGTTGCAGTCAGGCCCATCGTTATAAGCATTATCTCAATTTTGAAGTGCACGGTGATGTATGCCGATAAATGGGATTCTGCTAGTGTCTGAAAAAAATTCAAAGCCGATTAATAACTTACTACGAAAAACTCTTTGGCAAATTGCCGTATAAATAAAGCACGAATTTTTATAATGCTGCAAACACACATTTTCGCAAACATCACACACGACTACGAAATACGTAAAAAAAATTGCTTTCATTATAATAATTATAAGCTATAGAAAAAAAATTCATAAATTTCTCGTACGTGTTACGTTAAACGAAAATGTCTGAAAATTCATCCGGCTCACCGTGAGAGAACATACTTGAAAAAAAATCGCAATGGCTTTTCCAACATCGTCAATGAACATGTGGATAAAGCAATGACTTCCAGGTTGACACAATACTCAAATCGCGCGATATTAACAAAACAGCATATATTTTTTTGCTCTCTCTCTCAATATTATCCATTCTGCAACAATCGTATCTTCGCTCTTACCAGTAGCACTAGACAAATACCGCCCCATCCTGATTGTTTCCTCCCACATTCCGACAGCGATATCGTGCAATAAGACGTCATGAAGGTAATCCTGGAAAATAATTATCCAGTGCAATCGGTTTCACGTGGAGCATTTTGTACGTGTAGACACAGATTTTTCGATTAAACGTTTTCTCTCACAGGGCGAAGATCCACAGGTACCAGTGTTCCTTTATGAATATACCTGCTGGCTCGTAAAACATGAAGAACGCGACGTAGAAAGTCGTGAACAGGAATTGCATGAAGAGTAGGAAGAATACTTTTTTGACGAAAGTACGTCGGACTTTAACATTTTTAAATTCCGCATAGTATTCGTCCTCGGGTGGATCCGGAGATCGCTGTTGGAGCTCTAGCCAAGTTCGATATATTTCTCGATTCTGACGCTCACGCTGGAGGACCATGCTGTCAGTGACAGTGACGGTGTATGGGCCCTGTTTTTGTCACGGATTATTTTTTGATAATTCACTGATTGTTTATTCTCATACTTTTTTTCACTCGAATCTTTATTATTATATCTTGGAGCAGTCAATAAAGCCTACACTTTTGATCTTTTGGCCTTTGGTCAAGGACGGCAGGTAGGGTGGACCACCCATCAACATCGGTACAACTTGCTGGGCCTGCCCAATCCTCTGTTCCGAGTCTTGATGTCCATAAAGTGAATTTGGGTATTGGGGTCGTTCCCCTGGAGTTTGGGCCATGTGTGGAGGTGGCGGATAACCGGAAATTTCGTTGCTAAAAAAAATTGGAAGCTAAAAAGGGACGGTTCGCAGCGTGGAATGTCAAAAATTCCTATATATGGTTCTATTTGGAGGATCTCTTCGCCATCAGTTGAGGAAGAAACCTCGTGTTTGATGCGTGGTACTGACGCGTCGCCGTTCGGACGACCTTCTCCCATTCCCGGTTTATATCTTCTCTGTAACAAATTTAAGGGATCGTGACTTTGAATTTATCCGTCGACTTCCCGATGAAGACCCTACTTATATGGCTGCACCTTTCACATGCCTATCACGAAACAAATGAAACTGGGAAGATAACAAGCCGGGCATTCATTTCACGCGAAAATAATCAGCTCAAGGCAGTTTTTCATCGTAGTCTCACTAGTGAATGCACTAATTTGAGCTCGTTTTTTTTCTTTTTCTTACCATCCAGTGATCTATAATATAAAGATAATATAACCTTTCAAAAATATTCTCTGGAAATTTCAAGTCAGCCCGTTGAAAATTGGGGGAGGTATGAACGTTTACAGATGCAGAACAGTATTATCGCCTTTCTGTACTTTCTGTACCTGTCCTAAGAAATGTGCAAACGTACATAATAACGTACGCATTGATATTGATGGTCGTCATTTCGAACACTTACTATAAACGTAGTAATTTTATTTACTACTGAAACTGTAAGTATTATCGCCGTCTTCTGTACTTTTTATGACCTTCAATGACCTTATGTTATAGGCCGTTGAACTCATTACGTTACTCGTAAACGAGGACGTTACTGTGCTTGCATCTCAGTAATACACAGAGTGTAACCTGCGGAGTGGAACAAACTAAACATAACAATAGGGGGCCGCGATACCTATCGGTTGAACCCCCATGTATGTCATGCAATTTCCAGTGGACTAGAAGTTATTTTGGTTTTTGTGATTTTTTAACTAAGATACCAATATTAGACGACAGTTCGCAAATACAACTAAACTATTAAGTCTACTCCTTTGATTTTTTCTTCAAATAGTATAATAATAGGCCTTACGTACTAAAATACTACTTTCACACATGAGCCGAAAAGTTTTGGAATAAAAAATTAAGTCCTTAAATATTTTTTCAAATTAATTTTTCTATCAACTTTTAACTGCTCTCGAATAAAAAAATCCCATTGGGTTGTTTTCTATAACTTATATATTTGAAACTTATTTGAAAACGACACACACAAACATTATCATTTAAAAGTATTATTATACTATTATTGAAGTATTCAATATATATAATAATATATTCAATGAAGAAAACAAAATTCAAAGTAACGTCAAAATCGCGTTCAGTCAGTTGTCGGGTGAAGCTAGCACCGCAACCCTCCGCGCGATCGTAGCGCCATCACTGTTGCCTTCATTTTCGGGCATCACTTAACGGACAACACCACTGTGACGGCTTCAAAAAATCGATTTTTTGAAAACCAGCTGGAAAATCTAAAATATATTTAAGATTAAGATGCCGTCGGAGCCAGGTCGAAAAAATAATTATTTTCGGAGATATTGAATGTTTTGTGGAGCGGTGCAGCGCTCCGTGACGCTCGGGGTCCCGCGCAGCTGCGCGCCTCAGGGTCGGCAGGTATATCGAATAGCGATTCATACGACGGTTTCGAGATAATAAAAAAGTGCATCGATCATGTCCAAAAACGTATGGGGACGCGCCTCCGCGAAATCGTGAAAAAACAAAAAGGATTGTCTGGCAGAGGAAAGCTGACCGGAAAATTGATTGACGAGTTGAGCACATATTACGGCTTGGCTATTCGGAGGAACAGCGATGATGTTGAAAAAATGAGGAAGGCAATTTGGGCAACTATCAAACATAAAATATCCACAGATAGTGAGCCACAACATGACGATTGCCGAGAGGGAGCCGAGTCGTGGTGTTCGTGGCAGCGAGCGGTCGCAAGCGGTAATATTTCTGAATATCGCCATAAGCCGCCTCTTCCTGAGGAAGTATTGGAGGCAATTACGCCAGTCTTTGAAAATTTGAGCAGAGACGATTTGCTGCAGCGTTGTTTGGGCGGCTTCACGCAAAACAACAATGAAAGCTACAACAAATCAGTTTGGGCAATAGCCCCCAGGTGTCAGTCCGGTAGCAAAAAAATCGTCGATATTGCAGCTGATATCGCGGTATTATTATTCAATGATGGCCTGAGAAGCCTCATGAAAGTTTTGGAGACGTTGGGGATGACTATCGGCCCAAATTATTTCAATTTTTGCGTTGAAACCGATGCAGCGCGGATCGAGCTGGCGGAGCGCTCGCTCACAGACGCTGCAAAAGAGGCAAGAAGAGCCTCTACAAGTTCAAGAAAAGATGCTAGGGACAATGATTTGCTTCTTGAAGGCCAGCTATATGGTGCCGGCATTGTTGATTAAAGGTAAAATTTTTTTTTTCCAATTTATCGCATAAATTAACAAACCTAAAACTTTGAACGCGTTTTTCTCAAAACCACTTTTTTGAGTGCGGCACGCAGCAGAACTCGAGCAATTTTTATCCGATCGACTTCAAATTTGGACTGCATCAATAAAACTAGATTATCTAAGGAAGTACATAGGATTTTTTCGATATCTCAATAATAAAAAAAGTTATAGCCTATTTTCGACGAGAAATTTTGCTCGAAAATCGTCCTTTAATTTCAAAAGCGTGCCTATTTTTTAAAAATCAATATTTTTTCAAATCCCTATGTACTTCTCTTCAAAATATCATATTATGAACGAAAACCCTCGGTATTTTTTTTCAGATCGACTTTGAAGAGAGTTCTCCTGCGTGCCGCGAACCACTGCAGAGGCAATAGTACCTGACGCGGGAGCTTCCCCAGCGTCACCATGGGGCGTGAAAAATTTGAAAATTTTTTTGTTGTGTATCTTCAATAAACAACGAACAAAACAAAAAAAAAATTTCGAATATCTCTTTTTTTCCCACAAAAAAAAATTTCCTGAAAAATGGCACAAAAACAGGGGGTCACAGTGGTGTTGTCCGTTAAAATGCCGAGTTTAGCCTCCTGTATCTAGTCTCCATGACCCTGAGGTACAACCACGCACAGCACACGGCATTAGCGCACGAGTATAAGTAATTTCGGTAATTTTAATTAATTCCGCACCGCGGCAAAAACTCGAAACGGGGAGACTAGAGGTAAGGAGTGGACACACAGTGCTTACGAAACGCCCGCAAAAACGCAGCAAATAAGGAGGCGCTGCGATCGTATGTGTCCAATCGATTAGCTCCGCCTACTAGCCTCGTGCTCTTGGCGTGCTCTCGATTGCTGCTGGACCTCCGTGAAGTTGACCCCCCGATATGATAATAAATTATTCTAATTAATGTTAATCGTTTGAGAATCGTTAGAGAGAGTTTGAGAGAAAAGAAAAATCGTTTGAGAGTTTATAGTTTTTCCAAAAAAAACAATTTAAATTTTCGCGTGAAGTTAGCTCCCAGATTTTTTTTAATCCGTAAAAAATCGATAACACCCTGTCGTGTCATAGCAGCCTGGAAGTTGAGGCCACATACTTTGACCCGAATAAACACTTCACCCTCTGTGAGTTGAGGCTCAGGTTTTCTCAGCACCTTAAGACCCTTGTTATCCCCAAAGCCGTTGAGTATGATAGCATGCACATACCTTGACTTCCGGTGTTTTCTCCTCGCCGTGCTCCTTCGGCTTCTCGCTGTCGCTATTTTCCCCGATCTTCTTCGCCTTGTAATCGGCCGCAACGATTTTCTCGTCGATTCTTTCTTTGTCGGGATTTTTCGTCGGTGGTGTGCCGGCGTCCTAACGCGTCGTCCTCGACCACCGGGCTCGTTTTGTTCTTCTCAGCAAAATAAATGCACCAAAACGCGACGAAAAAACAAACTCCACTTCATCACACACTACTACACATTACATGTAATTTATTTTGAACGAATGTACGAGGTTAGCGTGCCTGGTACCGACCTGTCAAAAATCGAATTGTTTTGGAAGGTGGCGAGGCGAGGCATTTTAAACATTTTAGGCAAGTTTTCATATTCTCTTCTTGCGAATTATGAGCAGGGTGCGCCCCATACGTGACACGGCACGGCGGTTGGTTGCGTTTTTGGAAGAATTCTTATATTTCATAAAATATGAACTCTAGAGTAATTTTTTTGAACTCTCAAACCCTCTCAAACGATTCTCAAGCGATTAAAAAAAAAAATTGTGAAAGGTCGTTTTTTACGGATTAAAAAAAAATCTGTGGGCTAACTTCACGCGAAAATTTAAATTGTTTTTTTTTTGGAAAAACTATAAACTCTCAAACGATTTTTCTTTTCTCTCAAACTCTCTCAAACGATTAACATTAATTAGAATGATTTATTATGATATCGGGGGGCCAACTTCACATTCGTGGTGGCGGACCCAACTGTTGCGTCTACCTCTCCTATTTCGCTGTCCTTCTCATTGTTGCAAACTCATAATAGCAACTAATAATTAATGAAATTAAGCGGTGAACCAACTAAATAACCCAACTAAGAAAATAAAAACAGAACACCAATGTGGCCTTGACTGTCGTGGATTGGAAATATGTTCCAGAAAAGGGTATTCAGTTGATTTATTTTTTTCATCGATACAAATAAGTTTGAAAAAAATTGCCCTATGCAATCAATATTACTCGTTATGTAGCTAGTAAATGCAACTGCACTGGAGAAAAAAAGGAACTTGTCAAAAAATTGTAGTTGTATTTGCAAGAAAAATAACTTTTCAATTATGCTCCATTTTATGCTTATTACTCCAGGGAGAATGAAGCGTAAAGGTTATGTTTTCATGAACTGAACTACATGCATGAAAAAAAGGAACTAAATGCTAACCCTAATGACGATTGATTGGGAGTTATATTGACAATAATTCTACCTTGGGCTTTGAAGAAAACAATTTCGTGAAGTTTTTCTCAATATTACAAAACACAATAATAATAAAAATGAGCGTCAAAGCGGAGCACAAAGAAACATCGAAATCACATTCTTTTATTATTTGTGCACATGCGTTGAGTTTGGACTATTATAATTATTTGAGACGTTATCGTCAGGAGAGCTGCTAGTGGCACGAACTGGAACTATTGCAAGTCGGATTTTTTAAGACGCTGGAACTAGATACTGGCCTATGCTGTGTCCACTCCTTACCGCTAGTCTCCCTGGTCAAAATAGTCGTCAGGGAGACTAGAGAGAAGGAGTGAACACAGCATAGGCCAGTTTGTAGTTCCAGCGTCTAAAAAAATCCGACTTGCAATAGTTCCAGTTCGTGCCACTAGCAGCTCTCCTGACGATAACGCCTCAAATAATTATAATAGTCCAAACTCAAGGCATGTGCACAAATAATAAAAGAATTTGATTTCGATGTGTCTTTGTGGCCCCCCCCCCACTTTGACTAATCGAACTTTTTTTTACGAATCGTTTGATGGTCGTTTGGTAGCGTTTGGTAGGCCATTTAAATCGTTTGGTAGTTTCCCGTTCTTACGGAAAATCAAAAAGAAAATTCCGATCCATGAGATAGGACGAAGAGCAGCGGAAAAAGACTCGATAACGAGCGCCATCTATCGCAAAAGCGTCGTATATTATCGCGACCAATCGCAGCCTTCCGTTTCGGATACGCGTAATTTCTTTCGGTTCAGTCAGAGTTTATTAACAAATCGAACGATGGAAATGTCACATCGTTCTGCCCCTGCGCCTTCTCGTGATCAATCACAGCTCTCTATTCCTGATACGCACGTATTTTGTGTTGTCGTATTTGCATGATCGACTACCAAACGTCCCGAATAGAATACCGAGCGCTATCGGAAGTTTTTCTATCGATCGCGGCCCATTAGAACCTAATCGGACAAGAAATAAGGAGTGAATCTGCACTAATAAATAATTCTGCCAATGCGGCTTCTGGCGACCACTCACAGCTCGCCGTTCGCGATACACACTTATTTCTTGTTGGCGCAATGTAAGTAGTGATCGACTACCAATCGTTCTAAATTGAATACCAAACGCTTCCGGGAGTTTTTCTATAAATCAAGACTCATTGAAGGTTTTTTCAAGACTTCTCAAGGTTTTTTAATTCCTAATCGTTTGGTGGTCGTTTGGTGGTGATTGGTAGCCGAATAAGAAGGTTTGGTGGTCGACCGTTTCGTTATAATTAAATGCGACTTTTTTCCGTAAAGTTGGCCGGACCTTTTTTATTTATCACCCAATCCATAAAATGCCATGTCAAATCGATGCAGAATCGTTTGGTGGTTACAAGTATGCAAATCCGAGCGCTTAGTAGTTAATTCATTAGTTATCCCGGTCGAAAAAGAATCTACGCCAAGGCGCATACGATGGAGGGCTGGAAACGTTTGGTAGTTAATTCTATAATTACGCCAAACGAGAAACCATCTATGGTTAGATGAAGGGGAAGGGGGCTGTAGTTAGCTGCTGATAGATCCAACGGAATATGAAGCGGTGATATAAGGATTTCTTTATGTTTTTTTTCACCGATCTCATTTCAATAAGTCTCATACGAAAGATAATCGTATAGTAGTGATTGTTAACTTAATTAAAACGTTTGATAGTTAATTCCTAAATTACGCCAATTGGAAAACCATCTATGTTTAGATGAAGGGATAGAGAGCTGTAGTTGGCTGTTGATGGATCTAACAGAATATGGAGCAGGGATATAAGAATTTCTCTGTTTTTCTTCACCGATCTCGTTCCAATAATTCTCGTATGGAAGAGAATCGTTTGGTAGTGATCGGTAGCTTAATTGAAACGTTTAGTAGTTAGTTCAATGATTAGGCCAATTCGAAAACCATCTATGTTTGGGCGAAGGAATAAAGGGCTGTAGTGGGCTGCTGAAGGATGTAACAGAATACGGAGCAGTGATATTTCAATTTCTTTATGTTTATCTTCACCGATCTCGTTCTAATGAGTCTCATACCGAAGATAATCGTGAGGTAGTGATTGGTAGCTTAATTGAAACGTTTGGTAGTTAGTTCCTTAATTACGCCGATCGAAAAACCATCTTCGGGTAGATGCAGGCGATAGAGGGCTGTAGTTGGCTGCTGATGGATTCAACGGAATACGGCGCAGTGATATATCAAGTTCATAATTTTTTTTTAGCGAGCTCGATCCAATAAGTTTCATACGGAAGACATTTGTTTGGCAGTGATTGGTGGCTTAATTGAAATGTTTGGTAATTGATTCCATGATTACGCCAATCCTAAAACCATCTATGTTTGGACGAAGGGATAGAGGGCTGTAGCTAGCTACTGATGGATCCAACGGAATACGGAGCAGTGATATTTCAATTTCTTTATGGTTTTCTTTACCGATCTAGTTATAATAATGTCTGGAACGAAAAATAATATTTTGATAGTAATTGGTAGCTTAGTAACAACATTTGGTAGTTAATTCCTTAATTACGCCGATCGAAAAATCATCGACCCTTAGACACAGGCGATAGAGGGCTGTAATTGGCTGCTGAAGGATCTAACGGAATACGGAGCCGTGATATTTTAATTTCTTTATGTTTTTCTTCACCGATCTCGTTATAATAATGTCTAATACGAATGATAATCATTTGGTAGTGATTGGTAGCTTGATAAAAACGTTTGATAGTTCATTCCTAAATTACGCCGATCGAAAAATCACCCACCTTTAGACGCAGGCGATATAGAGCAGTGATTAGCTGCTGATGGATCTAACGAAATATGGCGCAGTGATATTTCAATTTCTTTGTGTTTTTGATCACCGATCTCGTTCCGATGAGTCTTAAATGGAAGATCATCGTTTGGTGGTGATTGATAGGCATATTGGGCAGTGATAGGTCTAACGGAATTCAGAATAGTGCCATTCCGATTTTTTGTGTTCTATTCACCAATTTCATTATTCCGCTGGCGCGGCGCATCGTACTATATTTTGATTTGTTTAAAATGATTGATTCGTCAACTTTCTTCTAAGTCGCAATGTGAAGATCATCTTGTGGGTACTACATGCGATGAAGACTCGTCATAACGCCGCAGAACGTTGTAGTACGATAGCAACGTGCTTCCCGTGATATTATCTAAATCAAACAGAAATTGGCGCGTTGGTGTAGTGGTCAGCGTTCTGGCCAGCTGCTCAGGGGGCCCCAGGTTCGAAACCCAGTCGCGTCACTTTCGTCGTGAAACGTTTTTCTTCGACATTTCTCGGCGAAAAACGACTAGTTCCGTGACTGCGAGGTGAACTTGGGACCGGCTGTATCGGTATAGCTGTTCCGCAGTTTCCCTATGCCCATGGCAAATATGTCACGGCGAATACGATACAGAGGGGGAGGTCGGCTACGGCCGCACGGTGCGGTGGGAGCGGGGGTGGGGTGGGGTGGAATAGAGCTACGGGGCAGTTGTGGAGGGGCTATAGGGGTAGTGGAACGAGCGGCAGAGGAGCGATATGGAATCGGCGGTAGAACGACGTTGAGGCGGATTGTGTGGGGCTCGTAAAAAGGGGGAGTCCCTGTACGGCTGGAAAAAGCCAATAAAAAAAATTATATAAATCAACCAGCCAAATAAGTCAAACCTGATCTAGAGTTTAAACTATGATCAGGAGTTGCGTGCTAAGCAAAAAGATTAATTACGGGTGAAGGTTGGAAGGGGGGAAGAAACCCG
The DNA here is from genome assembly GCA_951751655.1 of Ophion costatus. Lineage (NCBI taxonomy): Eukaryota > Metazoa > Arthropoda > Insecta > Hymenoptera > Ichneumonidae > Ophion > Ophion costatus. The sequence goes on along the minus strand of OX632361.1, from coordinate 16,304,544 downwards.
GTTCCTTCCGTCCTCTTTGCGTTACGTTCACTTTCAAATCATTCTTCTCGCGTACTCAACGTTTACAGCGGCGGTGAACAGTGTTATCACATTGCTCGCGCTCCATCAGTGCGATTCCGTAAATCGGTAGCGACTATTTTCGTTATTGTTAGCTAGCGACAGCCAATTGCATGCCCGATCACGGAAGAAAGGGAGCCTCTTATTGTCTGTCGTCAGCTGACTTATTGGACTTCTTAGAACGAGATCGGTGAAAAAGAGACAAAAAAAATCTAAATATCACTACTTCGTATTCTGTTGGATCTATCAGCAGCCAACTACAGCCTTCTATCACCTGCGTCCAAGCGTCGATGGTTTTTCGATCGGCGTAATGATGGAATTAAGTACCAAACGATTTAATGAAGCTACCAAACGATTATCTTCCGTTTGAAACCCATTAGAACGAGATTGGTGAAGAAAATCGTAAAGAAATATCACCGCTCCGCGTTCCGTTAGATCCATCAGCAGCCAACTACAACCCTCTATAACCTCTTCCAAACATAGATGGTTTTTCGATTAGCGTAATGTGGAATTAACGACTAAACGTTTTAATTAACCTACCAATCACTACCAAACGATTATCTTCTGTGTGAGACTTATTAGAACGAGATCGGCGAAGAAAAACATAAATAAATTGAAATATTACGGTGCCGTATTCCGTTGTATCTATAAATCACCAATTACCGCTCTCCATCGTATGCGCCTGGATGTAGATAGTTTTTCGACCGCGAGAACTAATGAATTTACTACCAAACGCTGGGATTTGCATATTTGTATCCACCAAACGATTCTGCATCGATTCGGCGTCGCATTTTATGGATTGCGTGATAAATAAAAAAAAGTCCGGCCAACTTTATGGAAAAAAAAGTCTCATTTAAATATAACGAAACGGTCGACCGCCAAACCTTCTTATTAGACTACCAATCACCACCAAACGACCACCAAACGATTAGGAATGCAAAAACATTGAGACGTTAAAGTCGTCCGGCTAAGTTTATGGTGGTATCCAGGCGGCCCATCGTTGGGTCATCTCTCTTCTGTGACTTCCTGTTGAGTTCCTTGGATTGGATTCTTTATTAGTAATAAGTTTGCGCACACTTCAATTAAATAATTATTTCCGAATAAGGTCACGGATGAAAAAAAATGTACGCCTCGGCTATGACAGAGCAAGATCCTAACCAATTCAAGAACAGATATCCGGCGTCATGATTAGAGGACTGCGAATGGTCACTGACGGTCCAACCAGGCAGCAAAATTGTAAAACACTGATGCACTCGCTATGTCATGTCTGATGTCCCTTCAATGAGTCTTGATTTATAGAAAAACTCCCAGAAGCGTTTGATATTCAATTTAGAACGATTGGTAGTGATCACTCGTTTGCGTCAACGAGAAATACCCGTGTATCGTGAACGGCGAGCTGTGATTGATCGCCAGAAGCCGCAGCGGAAAAAAGAATTTCTAACAAAAATTCACCCATCATTTTGTGGCTAATTTCATTGTGATAAGACCTAATGGATAGAAAAACATCTAATAGTGTTTTATATACTATTCAGGACGTTTGGTAGTCGATCGCTAAATTATGCAAACGCAAAATACATGTGAATCCTCAAAGGACGGTTCTGATTGGTTGCCAGAAACCGTTGTCCTAGAACGGCTGATTAACGCAAATTCGCCCGTTTTTTTTACCCAGTATGTTCCAACTATTCTTGATCAAATAAAAATATGCGTCAATGTTTGACATTCTATTCAGGGCGTATGGTAGTTTATCATGAAATTCGGATAATGAAAAATACATGCGGATCATGAATGGAAAGCTATGCTTGGTGACTAGATGCCGCGACGGAAAAATAACCTATTTTCGCAAATTCCCAGGTCGTTTTTGGTTAATCCTGTTCTAATGAGACTTGATCGATAGAAACGCATATTATAGTGTTTGGTATTCTATCCGAGGGGTCTGATAGTCGATCACGAAATTATTCCAATGCCAAATACTTATGGGTCCTGAATGAAAGGGCGTGGTTGGTTGCTAAACGACTATTAAGGCTCGGTTCCACAACTCCACAACCGGAAGTTTAAGGGCGGTTGGTCCAATCAGAACCACGCTGAGCTGGCTAAACTCCGGTTAAATCGGTTAACCGAGAGTTGTGGAACCGGGCCTAAGTGATCCGTGAAGAAAATGGCCGATTAGACATAATGGGGGCAATTTCACGTTATGGACCGATTTTTAAATCTCGATTTTTTTTTAAACGGGAAACTACCAAACGATGATTTCAATGGACTAATAAACGCTAGCAAACAACCACCAAACGATTTGTAAAAAAATAGCCGATTAGTCGAAGTTGGGGGCGGCGGGGGAATTATGGTCCGATACTAATCGGTCTTCTGCTCCCCCCCCCCCCCCCACCCGCACTTCGACTAATCGGCCTTTGTTTCACGAATCGTTTGGTAGTCGTTTGGTACTGTGTATCAGCCCATTGAAATCGTTGGGTAGTTTCCCGTTGGAAAAAATCAAGATTGAAAAGCTCGTCCATAATTTACCTCACCCCCTAGCAGATTGGGTGCCTTGATAAATGTCAATGAAAGCCGTTTGATATGCCTATTGAAGTGACTGGCTGAATGCCGTGCCTATTGTAGGCATTTATAGTTACTTTGGTAGGCATTCGGGTTCAAATAGTGACGGTAAGTGCTGAAGAGTGACCAAATCAGAATTTTGTATCCGAAGTACGGGCATGTGACGGCATTTTTGTGGTCATTCACCGGCATTACATTTTTTAGGCAATCACGGGCATTTTTCGATATTCACCGGCATTAGACTTTTTAGGCACTCATCGGCATTTTTGGGTATATGCCGGCGTTCTTCTCTTTACGGCTGTCACCGGCATCTTTGGGTATTCCCCGGAATTCTACTTTTTGGGGCATTCATCGGCACTTTTGGCATTCACCGGCATTCTATTGTTTCCTGGCGTTTTCAGCTTTGCCCGGATTAGGGACAGATTAGGGACGGTAGACGATGAACGAGGATAGTGGCAGGATTATTTCATTTTTTAAATATGTATACATAACAAACAATACATGATAATTATACAATACATAATAAATGTACGGATTTATTATATAAATATAGATTTAAATACAGTATATATACATTTAAATACATAGATTTTAAACAATTTCAAACAGCACGAAAGTATTGGGTGGCAAAAATGAGAGCTGAGAACCTGCAAACATTAGTTCGACTTGCTCAGCTTGTGTGCATCCAGCTGTCTGTGTTTGAGCAGCGCACACTTATATAAGTTCGTATTCCGACCCCTGATATCCTTGATATTACGTGGAAATTAATTTTTGAGGTTTTAATCTGTCTCCCAAACATTTGCGAGTCGTATTCCGTGATAATCATTCCGTTTGAAGGTGATTATTATTACCGGTACTTGCACATCGCAAATATCAATGAATGCTCTGTGTGATGTTCGTACGATTCGTCTAATGTGCTGTGCTCCAAAACTGCTACCTACATCTTGGAAGCACTCGACGAAAAGACCACACACAGTCTCTCTGTTGTGATGAAATCGTACGATATTTAAAATTTGGACGAAACCAATATTTCGTACGAAGGTGTAGCTATTTGAAGATTTATTGTTCTTATTTTCTGCGTCTTGGCAATTGTAATGTACACCGTTAATAATTGCTCGCCTGATGATGGAGATCGAATCAGGCTGGTAACCGGTACTATGCATTAATTCTGTTTCCCAAGCGTCTGCTTGTCGATCGAAAACACTTCCAATGCTTTGGAACTTGGTACCGGTAGTTCGTACATTCGATAACTTCATTCGTCCGTTCTTTTTTCCACTGTTCAATATGGAAAATACTCGATTTCTGGTCATTTCTGGAATTGATTCATCATGTACGAGATTCTCGGTAAATCGATTCATTAAAAATCGCGTTACTATTTGCAGTGGTCGTGTTGTTGCGCTGCTGACCGAGTCAATTATTCGTTTATTGAATGATTCAAATGGGAAGGCACTATGGGCCCACAACGGTCCCCAATTCTCTACTGTGTCCATTAAATGAGTAAGGAGATGGACATTAAATGTCATATTAGATTTACCGAATATATGTTGAAAATTTTCTACGTACTTTTCGAGTAAAAATCGCACTCCCTGTAGTTCTTCAGTACTTATTGAGTTCTTACTCAATATATATGCCGCACTGGACAGTAATGTTAAGTGTTCATGATCTCTGTCGCGAATTATTCCCTTCAAACACAACGTGCTGTAATAGAGGAGCCAATTGCGCCACTCAGAAGCCTTCCAATTAGGACAAGTTTGCACATTTCTTGGTTTTCTAGATACTCTACTAGGCGATCGTATCTGCACAAGTCGGGAATTAAGTTTTGCCAATAACTTTGGTTTACCTCGGTACCAAGGATCGGTTGCTTTTCCAAATAAAAGAAGCATGGTGTGTTGCCTAGCTACCCCCAAAAATACGCAATGCATGCTTTCGACGACCACACCCCGAGCTAAATCAAGTTTCGGCATTATCGCGAGTATTGATGTTCCTTTCACGCCACATATTTTTTCGTCCTTCTGATCGGCTTGATTCATATGCTCTCGAATTTCATTGTCGTTGCGACAAGTAGCGACAACTTCAATTGGATATATCCGAGTACGATTATATTTTTCACCTTCGGTATAACAAAATGTGCATCCGTATTTGCCGTTAAATTGAGTCATGTTGAGAAGTGAAGGTCTCGCGACAGAGTCAAGGGTAGCAATAAGGGTAATGAATTTGCTCGTGATTTCATCGGCGGTACCGTTATCGCCGATACGTTTATAAGTTATACCCGTTGTGTATAAAGAACGTAGCTCTTTAACGATCGGAAACAACAGCGCGTTCAGATCAGGATGAGTGCTGTCAACCCATACGCCGCCCATTAGCATGTATCGTTTTCGCGCATGAGGCGGCAGTTCGTTCACTGTAAACAAAACTGGCCAAGCGCTGCTATTTGACGAATTGGCTACCGCAGCTCCATCCGTGTTCACTGTTAGGGAATAATTCTTTTGACAGCTTAAAAAACCACCAGGACCGCATTCCTTTTGATAGTCTTTGCCGTCGTAGATATCCTCAATGTTATTACTGTTTTCTTTTTGTCGTGTGTACCGGTACCGTAAAGAATCCTGTATTCCCGGAATCGAGAACAAATTTTCCAGCTGTTGTTTCAAACTGAGCTGAATGAAGTACGACCACGACTGTTCGGGTTTATCCGGGCCGCTTTTTTTGCAACAGCACTCTCGGTTGGGTTCTATTCCCTCTCCAATATAGTCATGGCAGTAGCGACAATACAAATAGCGGACCATTATTAATTTATCGTTTCTTGATAACGTTGACCATAGACTTGACTTCGTGGAAGGCAAACCACTACTGTTGGTTATTGAAATCATCGATTTGAATAACTCGATAGTTGCTTCGTACGATAAACGGTGGCGTATTGATATAGCAATGAGCTCAGCGAATATACCAGTTTCCGTTACATTTGGTCTCATTGTCGCAATTCGGGACAAATCGACGGTATCGGTGCTCTTTATCCTGAACATTCCTGAAGGGTTATCGGGAGAATCGTTATCATTTTCTGATTCTTCGAAGCTCGACGAATAATTGCTATCTTCCGAGAAGTCATCGTTGGTCTTATCGAGATCGTCAACGGCACTTTTTTCGTTATAGTCCTCAACCGAAACAATATCATTTTTTCCATCACCTGATATGAAATCAGAATTCAGCACACCGAACTCACCGATGCTCTCCATTTCTTCATTCCCGGTATATACCTCGGAGCTCTGATCGGCACCTCTGCTGATTTCTTTGTCGTTATTCGGGTACTCATTTCGTTCTATCTCTATACATACGTTTTGTATCTGCCGTTGCGGAGAACTCTTCGATACGCTGTCGGTACTGTTTTTTCGTTTACACCTTCGTTTCCGCGTACATACCGTCATTCCCGATGGAGCACTTTCCTCATATACCTGTTTCAGAAAACAATTGGTTAAATAGCGGCACGAATGAGATTTGGTTTTTTTTTCCAATCGCCTATAACTTGCCGAAAAAAGACCAAATTGAACTTTTTTAAGGATGTATGCGGGAGACTTTTCTAATGACAATTTTATTTGATCAGAATTATTGTACTTCGTGATTCACTAAAAATCTGAAAAAAATCGAGAACAATTGGCATGCTATGAACAACGATAATCGACATTAATATTACTCAAAAGTTATTAACAAATTGTTTAAACAATTACCGATTTAATAACATAACGGTTACTCCTTGTTTTTCTTACACGAATTAAATGTGTGAATTTTTGTGAGTACTTATGAATTTTTTCAAAATTTTTCTATTATTTTGAAATTCCCTGTTTCAAATTTTTAGAATAGACGTATATATTCATTTTTCGGCCTAGTGCTTTTGAAACTTTGTTTTTACAAAGTTTCAAAAACAAAGTTTCAAACTAATGGTAAACCTGTCCGCAAAAACATATCCAAAAATTACATTTTTCAGTTTGTATTTCATAATAGTTTTTCCAAATATTTCAAAACCGTAGGAAAATTAGAAAAAATTAATTGAAATATAAACTAAAAAATGTAATTTTTGGATATGTTTTTGCGGACAAGTTTACCATTAGTTTTACAAAGTTTCAAAAATACTAGGCCGAAAAAGGCATGTGTACGGCCATTTTAAAAATTTGAAACAGGGAATTTTAAAATCGTAGAAAATTTTTGAAAAAATTCATAAGCGTTCAGAAAAATTCACATATTCAATTCGTATAAGGAAAACAAGAGGTCACCGTTATGTTATTAAATAATTAATTGTTTAAACAATTTGTTAATGACTTTTGAGTGATATTAATGTTTATTATTGTTGTTCATAGCATGCTAATTGTTCCTCAATTTTTTCACATTTTTATTGAATCATGAAGTACAATAATCTGATCAAATAAAATTTTCATCCGAAAAGTCTCCCGCATACATCCTTAAGTAGTTACATCTAGTTAGCGGCTGAAAAAAAACGTGTTGTAGTTTTTTTTTTGAGAAAATGGTTGCAGGTTTCCAACTGTATTTTTTTCACACGAAAGGGTATATCTGTGAGTATGTTTCATAATTTTTGTATTGGAAAAAATTCATAAATGTAAAAGATACGCGTTTTTCTCAAAACGACGTTTTCAGAATCGGTGAGCACGATGTCTCAAAAACGAGTGGACCGATTCACTTGAACTTTTGCACACATTTTTTGTATATCAAAAGGCATTCCTTAATCGAAGGATTTTTTTTGCGATGCATACTTTTGTCTATATCAAGGAAAATAACGTCATTTTTTTCACGAAATTTAGACTTTCACTTCTGATTGGCGACCATTTTTTTTTAATTAATATTTTATCAAATCCTTTGATTAAAGACTAGATAATGTGATAAAAAAACTAAATTTATTTGGTTTCTTGAGTCGGATGTTTCTTGAGTTTCTTGAGTTGGAAAGGTACAGTGGTCACCGCGGAAGGCCTTTTTCGAACAGCGGCCCGGGCAATACACTATATCTTTGACATTTATCAGTTTTTTCCAATAAAAAAATTATGGAATATACTCAAAGATATACTTTTTACTGTGGAAAAAGAAAAAGTTCGAGACCTGCAAGTATTTTCCCAAAAAAAAATCACAAAAAACACGCCTTTTTTCGGCCACCAACTACATGTAACCCCTTAATCTGTGTTGTTTTAAACCTAATCAAAATTTATTTCTGCAAATGTAGTTTCACTTCTACAATAAAGTGATAAACACATACGACAAATGTAGAAGGGCAAATAGGCAAGTTTCAATCATTTCGACATATAATCCAACTTACATAGCTGATATGTCGAGGTAATCCAAATTCTGCAATAGATGCAGTCTTATTTTTGCGTTGTGATCTCAATGACGATACCCTTCTTCGTCGAAGGGTGCTTCTTGACATAAGACCACGAACATTCGTTGCTCGTTTACAGCGATTCGTGCTGACCCGCGAGCGGCCCATGGCTCCATTCGTCGGTAGCGGAGCCACAGCTTGCGCAATTTCTTCTCACAGCTGCGGTATGCCCAAAGCCGAAAGTACGAATAAATAACCAGCGGAATATGAAGAAAAACGGTGTACACGGTACGGGCACCTAAACGATGTGTAGAACAAAAAAAAATTCAACACGTGTGAAGTTAATATGAGCCCATAGGCTCGTCGTCCACTGTACAATATACGATAACAAATGTTGCACATCTGCGCCCGAGAATGCGTGAATAGAAACAAAAATTACATGCCAAAACTTGATACGCATAACAACATAACCTCAAAATTGCTTGGTGGCTAATTGAGAGATGACAATTATTTGTGTTCACTTACTTGTCGGCAATATAACGATGCAGTAATAATATATCACAATAATAATATTAAACACAGTAGTAATGATATAGTATTAATATTTCTCACAACTCGCGTCGTAATGAATTTTTTTCAAATAAAAAACCGTTAAACAAAGATACGTGTGAAAGATGTGTAGTCGCAAAGCGTCCTACAGCTGCAGCACCCGGAGGATAAGGGAGTCATTCAAACAAAATACGCAAATCGACACAAAACGGACACAGCGACGTGATTGGCTGAATCCAAAAGAAATAACCAATCATGTAGTTATGTGCCGATCTGTGCTTTTATTGGAAGGTCCCCATAATGCGCGTGCGAGTTCTTGTGGCGCCCTCGCTTCTCCGAAACACGATCAGCAGCGTCACACGCGGACGCAAAGAAGGAAGCAAACGCTAGTTCCCCGGGAAGACTGAGCTCCCTTCTCCGGTACGAGAAAAAGGCGCGTACCCTCTCGTCCACCACACCGGTAGCCATCTTGCACGCCTCGTGCCTTGCCTCGAAGTCTTCCGATTCTCCGCCGCGCTTCTCGCCAAAATTAAATATTGTAGTGCGTGTTAAATAAATCATATATTGTCTAAGAAGTGGAGTTCCTCTCTTCCTCCGTCGCACCCGCTACATTCTCACGTGCCTTATTGCGGATCATAACGCGAACGAAGAGTAGATACAAAGCAGAGTTCGATCTTCGTACGCAAAGATATAGATACACTATTGTGCGTGTGCGTACTGCGTATAGAAGTAAAAAAATATTTCAGATTCATCTCACGATGAATCTGAAATATTGCCTCGTCGAGGTTATCGCTGACAAGGAACGGATAGTGTGCAAATGTGAAAAAGTTAAAATACATAATAAACATACTGGTCGTTACGACATTTGTTGTACCGGTAAAATCTTAAACGAAATCGTGAAGAATCACGTTCACCGGCCAGAAACATTACGAATTCGTCGTCAGATCGACGGGAAGAATCATTATCTACATATCCGCGTCCTCAAAGTAACAGGTAAGGTACAATAAAAACGAATCTCGATCGAAAAAGCAAAATATTCTTGTGCTAGGATGTACCGTGTGTTCATATAATTCCGTATCCTGCATAGTGTACATATATATTAAAATTTTCTATTTTATACCCTATAATTAAAATTTCTTTCCCCAATTAGAAACCGAGGAAGAGGCAAAACAGAGCATCAAAGGCAACGCGGACAATGGTCGTGGTGGTCGTATAAGAAAGCCGGCTACCAAATACACGCCGCGTACCATCATAACTCCTTGCATTTCCCCCACTGTGGATAGTCCGGAGCTGCTGTCTGCCGAAGAGGACGAAGGACGGCTTAGTGATCAAGAGTCATTTCATGATGTTCAGGTAACTGAGACAAATTGTATGGTGTGAACCGTAGCTACGATAGTACGTTTTAGTGCATCGGGTTTCTGTTTCATTTTTAAAGTCGTAAAAAAGAAAGTAATAATGAAGAATTATTTTCAATTAAATTGTAAAATAAGTGCATTATATATATAACGTAGTATATTTTCAGGCAGAGGGAAAGGTATTGCGCGAGAAAGTCAAAAAGAAAACACGCAAGGCAATCATGGCTTACGCAATGGAAATCGATAGCGTAAGTTAAATTATGTTTTGAGTGTCGCTATTTGTGTTCGGAAACAACAACCGTTATATGAAATTTGTTTTTTTTCTTTTGGTGTAGCAGCAAAATGTAGGTGACAGAGCCGTTACGGCCAGAATAAATGTACCGGTACAGATAAATGACTATGATGCCGAACAGTCAAGAATCGACGCCAGCAACAATGTAAGTATAGAAAACCGTTGCAACTATTTCAAACTTGTCGAGTTTTTGGCTGAAGTTGCTTCGACAGAAATCGGTCAAGGTTGAAAAAGTCATGTTTGACGTTTCGGCCTTGATCAGGGTTCTGTTCAGAGCACTTTTGTTACATTTTCTAAAAATAATATATTATGATAACAGTATTTTTTTTATTAATATTTCTAAGTTTATGATAATTGAAATTGATGAAATAATAAAGCTTTATCTTACCGAAAGAATTATTATAAATCATTTTTGAAGGTTATTGAGAAGTCTATTTTCTTTTGTATTATTATTAAATCTAGTACAGAAAATAGACTTCTCAATAACCTTAAGAAACGGTTGATAATGATTCTTTCGGTATGGCGAAACTTTATTTGTTTATTAATTTCAATGATCATTAACCGTCATCAAATTATTATATTAAAATATTGTTAAATATTAATGAAAAAATACTGTTATAATATATTACTTTTAAAATAAGTAATAAAACTAATTTAAAATGACGTCATAACAAGTAATTTAAAATTAAATAAGTAATAAAATAGAAAATAATTCTCCGGATAGCATCCTGATCAGGGCCGAAACGTCAAATATGACCCATTTTTTCTACCTCGACCGACATAAATTATGCCAAAGGAACTCTACCATATTCTCTTCACAATCACTGTTTTTCGCACAACTTTTCAAATCTTTGTTGTCAAACCTTTGTAGCTCAGAAACTATGATAACACAGATACATCTCTTGCACATAACAGTTTCCGTTTGAAATGTGCTAACGGGAAAAAAAATTGCTGCATTTTTTAAATATGAGAGGTTTATTTGTATACAAAATGTGCATTAATTTTTTTGTACAACCAATCCGTCCCTTTAAATTTGTATCAAAAGCGCACAAAATATACGCAATGGGCAAAGCACGTATTTTGTCATGGATAGCCGAGAACTCGTTTGGAAGCTTTTCAAAATATTCTGTTAATTGTGAGCAGCATCGAAAGTGACGTGTTGGTAGTAAAATAATGTTCGTGTGTGATCGAATGATTTAAACCGATGAGAATAAAAATGATAAATTATGGTATTCGTTATTATGTACGGTAAGAATATACCGGAACAGAAGGACGAGAAAGAAGAGGAACAAGCAAAGGAACATCTGACACAGCAACGTCACGACGTATACGGCAGTGAAATCGCCACAGTACCGGACGTATTTAATTCGAATCGCAATAAAGAAAACGTGACAGACGTAAATGCACCGAACATCACCGACCACAACGAAAACATTAACAATGAAAGTTCTTCGGGTGTTAGAGTCGTTCGTACGCAGGTAGATTTTGAAAATTATAAATAACTATGCATCGAACGAAAACCTTCACCGAGCGCGCGTTACTCGGCGACTCGCGATCACTTGATGGCGCACAACGCTGGATAAAGTGGTTAGACAAGTGAATGTGAAATGCCTCGGGGGTATGTGAACTTGGAAATGCGGGCATTTAATTTACTATGCGGTCACTTCTTTACTATGCGGGTATTTGGCTTTACTATGTTCTTCATCAACGAACGACGAATAAGGGAATGGAAGGGCGTTTACTTCCGAGAATCTGCGACATTCGCATTATCGTGCCTGAATCCTCCTTGAATGAACAACCTTGTTTTGTAAGTTGAACGGTAACCTTATTATTTTTTTACTTATTCCGGTAACCTGGGATGATCAAACACCCCAATTTTAAAAATTCATATCTCGGGTATAATTTCACGTAAAGGGTTTTGTAATCTAGAATCGCGGGAGTTTAAGGAAATTTTGCGTGAAGTCGGAAAAGTTGGTGAAAAAAATAGGCAAGAAGGTAAAAAACGTGAAAAATTCGTGACAATGACGAATTTTTTAATGACGTTGGGGTGTTTGAATACCCCAGATTACCGTTCTAGGGTTAATAAAGCCCATTTAATGTTCTATTTGACTGTATATAGGATGACAGAACGCCGAGACGTGAGATCGAGCATCAACCTCAAATTCTCAACGTATTGAAAACACCCTCTGTCTGTAACTCCAGTATTGAAAAGTCCTTCGATTATACGATACTAAGTGACTCCGGATCATCTGGATATTCGGTAAGAGAAGCTGTGAACCGTACAAAAACTGAAATTTTTCCAATCGGAATTGAAATAAAAATAATTGTTTGTATATTCGACCCAGGAAAGCCACGAAATCGAGTCGATAAGCAACAGCGGAGAAGACAATTCGACCTCACTGCAGTCAACTCTAAAAGATGCAGTATCAATATGTTCGGAACCCTTTTCTAGTTCGACGAGAACTTCATTCGTGAAAGAGCGGCCAAAGGTAATACAATTTGTATACGTACATTCTGCACGAACGCATGTATACATCATATGTTTTGCAGAAACCACAAACAAAATCGAGGTCGTCAATAAATCAATGCACAAAGACGGAAGACGAAGGGTGGAGGAGCCGAGAAGGTGGCCGGGACATTTTAAAGTGTATTAAAAAAACGATTGAAAAATCAATAGAAAAAGCGGTTGAAAAGTTCAGGGGAAAAATAAGTGATGAGTTGACGGAGATCCCTGCTGCTCGTGTACCGGCATTAGGCGACTTACCGGTACCGGACGAGGATGGCAAGGTAATGTAAACGTTCTACAAATATGATGGATCGGAAATGAAGCACCAAGCATTATGAACTTTTTGAAATTGTACAATATTACCATCTTTCCCATGAAGGTTGCTCTGGTTCCTGGAGGTATACGAGTCAGTGTTGAGTGTTGCCTACCAGCTATCAATGCAACAAGCATGAAACTTCGTGCTAATAATTTGATGAATGCATTGTGGACAAAAGAAGAGCGCACAACCCTAGTACTGAGGCCCAATAAAAATAAGCCGACCGCTCGCCTTATAACGGCTCCTGAGATTCAAACGTTAATCGGTGAGTTCAACGAAAATGTATAGTGATACGCAATTAATTTTAGCTGCATCTGACACATTCTTTGAAATAAACGAATAGATAGCTGCCTTGCCCTTCAAGGAATCCATAAAGTATCTCTCGACGCCGTATTCACGCATAAAAGAATGCGGCAGTGGATTATGGAAAAATTGAAAGCGGAACGGTGGCGAAAATCCAAATTGTCCAGGAGAAATATAGTCGTTTCGTCGTCTTCCGGCTCTGACGAAGCAGAAGAACAGAGGCCAAAAATGACGCAGGGAACATCGAAACGTTCAAAGACGATCAACGAGGTTCAAAGAGGTTCAAAGAGGGTCAAACGTACCGGTAGAAACCAGTCAAAGGCCCTGAAGATGACATCCGAAGAGCTCCTTCTTCTTTTAACTCCTTCAGACTACATCGGGATGGAATATGAAAACAAAATCGACAACAAGGATCTTTTCACCGCCGACGAAATAAAAACTCGATGTGGTTGTACCGGTACAGAGCTCAAAGCCATATTTACTAAGGATTGTTCGATGGAGATCAATGGTAACCAAGAGCATATAAAAAAACGTGTAATGTAATCACATAATGCAAAACCCATAAAGGAATAATTTATTTTTTTACTTGCAGGAAAATTACGCTTGGCTAATTGGAATTACGAAATACCGGTTCTCCTTCGAATCCACGAATGGGCCTCAAAAAGACCACTCGGTTTGGACGAGCCCATAAAAAGACGTGATGCTGAAAAACAAACTGGATCAACAGAAATCAGTGAGTTCATCGAATATTTGTTCGATAAGTACTTCATGCTCGATGGAACAGACCCAGAAGACGACGAGCCACTGTACCGGTTAGCAAAACGAAAATTCAGTTACAGATAATTACAGTAGTACGTACGGTAGTGGTACAGTAGATCAATATGTAATTAATTTGAATTCGCAGCTTTCAACGAGCAAAAATGCTTGCAATTGAGTTGGATATGCTACTGGCGAGACCCAATGGATGGGCACTTAGAGAATTGAAGAGCCAGCTGAGAAGGAGCACTTCATATGGTAATATAATGGTGTAGTATCCAAGATGTATGCTCGTTCCATCCCAACCAAAATTGAGTTCCAGTTACAACTTTAAGTTCTTTGTCACGAAATAAAATTGTTTGGAAAAAATCAAACAAATTGATATCATGATAATCTTGAACATGATTGGTTTTTTCCAGACTTGTTTCTCCTCACAAAGTACTTGAAAATCTTACCGACATTCATTTTCGTTGGGAATGTAAGTGCAAAACATCCTTAATAATCAATCAATTTCAATATTGTAATTATAACGTACGATCTTCCTTCTTTCAGACGATGAAAATGGTTTGAGGTCGATGATAGACGAAATGGCCTTGATTTCAAAAGCGGAAGTGCCGACGGTGATGCCAAAATGTGGTCGGCATAAATTAGATCCTCAACAAATTTTCACAAAAAATTTCCAAGGAGTCTTGTCACGCTATGTCTAGTATAGCTGTGAGTAAGCTGAGGTTTGGTATTATTTTCCGGATTTTTTTCAGCATACGTCAACGTCTCCAAACTACATTCTGATGACTTTTTAAGCATACTCGGAAAAAATCCCGAGGCTCCTTTTTCGGTAGGCCAGATGGACCTAACGCCTTGAAGCAAAAAAAAAAGGTCGATTCTGAAGAGACACGGATACTAGTCTTTCATCGGCTGGAGGCCTTTCACGCTCTCTTAACGAGCTACATCTACCTAGATGGGTAAAAAAAAATTGTTTTCCAAAAATGTTTTTATATGATAGTATGAAGTGTCCATCGCCAAACGTCGCGAAAAATGCATCATCTGCCGGTGGCCATGTTTTTTATGCTTTGCTGTAATTTTAATTTTTTGTAAAGGCTCTTAATATATATACCTCTGTGTTTAAAAAAATGCGTACGTTTTAAACTTCCATTACCAGTTACAAACTTG
Source organism: Ophion costatus (assembly GCA_951751655.1). NCBI lineage: Eukaryota > Metazoa > Arthropoda > Insecta > Hymenoptera > Ichneumonidae > Ophion > Ophion costatus. Next base: position 16,289,379 of record OX632361.1, on the reverse strand, counting down.
ACCTCTTTCGTTTTTTTTCTCGTTTTGTAACACCATACTCTTCAAACATGTACTAAAAAATTATGAGCACAAATTGTCAATATTATATATATTTTGAGTTTTCCTTTTGTTAGGGAACTGAAAAAGAAATGTATAAATTTAAAAAAAACAAATTTGCGGTACCGTGTACCGCTACCCGTTTCCCAGCGCAAACGACAGCAAACTTTTGCATCGTTTGCATTTGGGATTTCTTTTCACGGTTTCCACCTCTCCTCACACTGATTCTCCATCGGGACGGCAAACATATCGTTACATACCGGCATTCTAGCGAGTATTTCGGTAGGCATTTAGGTAGGCATTCTCGCCGAGACTCGACAGGCACTCGCACCATTATTTCTATAGGCATTCTGACCGGCATTCCCATGAGCATTTCCATAGACATCTTAACAAGCACTCGAAAGGCATTCTCCGTGCGCTCGTAAAATTTAACGTTCGTCATTCATCGGCATTTACCGGCACTTCTTGAACTAATATGCCTACCAAAGTGCCTTGGGCATTCTTATAGTAAATTGATAGGCACTCAATCTGCTAGGGCCCCGCCTCTTCGACTAATCGGCCTTTTTTTACGAATCGTTTCGCGGTCGTTTGGTAGCGCATTGAAATCGTTCTGTAGTTTTCCGTTTTTTTTTAAATTGAGATTTAAAAACCGGTCCACAATTTGGTACCCTCCCCCTCACTTTGACTAATCAAGCTTTTATTCACGAATCGTTTAGTAGTCGTGCGTGCGTAAATAGTTTCTTTGCCCGCCGCGACTCGAGGCGACCAATCACAGCTCACCGTTCAGTTGATCATGGTGAGCCGCTATTGGTCGCCAGAAGCCACAGCGAAAAAAGGAATTTCTAATAAAAATTCACCCATTATTTTGTGGCTAATTCATTGTGATGAGACTCAATCGATAGAAAAATAAATAATAGCGTTTGGTATTCTATTCGGGTCGTTTGATAGTCAATCAATCAATAATTGCCAACGCAACATACAGCAAATCGGGAATGGAGCGCTGAGATTGGTCGCCAGAAGCCGCACTAGCAGAATTATTTATTAGCATGGATTCGCTCGTTATTTCTTGTCCGCTTACGTTCTAATGGGTCGCGATCGATAGAAAACCATTCGGTAGCGTTTGGTATTCTATTCGGGACGTTTGGTAGTCGATCATTCAAATACGACAACACAAAATACGTGCGTATCAGGAATAGAGAGCTGTGATTGATCACCAGAAGGCGCAGGGGCAGAACGATGTGACACTTTCAGTTAGATTTGTTAATAAGCTCCGACCGAACCGAATGAAATTACGCGTATCCGAACCGGAAAGCCTCGATTGGTCGCGATAATATACGACGTTTTTGCAATAGATGGCGTTGGTTATCGAGTCTTTTTCCGCTGCTCTTCGTCCTATCTCATGGATCGGAATTTTCTTTTTGATTTTCCGTAAGAACAGGAAACTACCAAACGATTTAAATAGACTACCAAACGCTACCAAACGACCATCAAACGATTCGTAAAAAAAAGTTCGATTAGTCAAAGTGGTGGGGCTAACTTTGGTGAGGTGCATTTTTACATACGGTAAGGGATAGACGGTGCCAGCCACCCGGTTTTCCAATAAGCGTTTTTCCCAACCTGCCCAAAACATCAGCAAATTGTTTGTTTACCAGCAAAATCGACAATGGATATAACCGTGACGTAAACAATAAATGTATTTTCTTTATTAAATTCACAGATACGATATTCTTCACTCTGCTCCCTAACGGTACGATAGACTCGCGGGTTACGCGCTAACTTGTCAGTGACGTGTATAAACCATAAAAAAGCACCTGGAGCAACAGGCTTTACAGTCATTCGGTAACATTAGATTCATCGCGTATAACAGGTATGCAGGCTTGATATTTTGGAAATACGCGAATGACACGCTGGCCTCATTTCGCTTGAATTGTGACGTGAATTTGACGCTAGATCGACTTGACTTTGTCGGAAAGTGTAACACGTTTATTTCGTGTCAAAAGTGACTTGGTGTATGAGACTTGGAAAATTTGAACGAAAAGTTCTCGGGGATCCGTTTCCGCGCAATGACGCGATCGCAGATGAACACAAATATACATATACATTATTTACATAGAACAGTCGGCGAAACGTGAAAAGATAGTTGATTGAAAAAATCACAAACTAATGAATTTTAATTCAACATTGATAATTATAGGTTTTTTCTGACCAAACGCGAACAATCAGGTATTCTGTGCGTTGAGAAGAACATGGATGGTAACTAAAATGGATCGTTGTACTCATTTCCGACGAATATACCTAACAATTCGTCGTTAGAATTTAATACTTAATGCTGAATGCACGCATTGTAAGTACATTATGGTGTCTTGATACATCGGCCCTAGAAAAAGTAGTAAAGCATCTGTTTTTTTACGACTCCTGAGGCGTTGCCGGTTTCGCGTGTCAGTTTTGTCGTGCGGTCCGTTGTACGGTAGGCTGTGCCGACTTTTGACGACGCGCAGAAATCGCGTGGTTCGCGGATGCGCAGGAAGCTCGATACTGCAATCTGAGAGAAGACGACGCAGCTCCAACGTGCATCGCAAGTGACATTCACTTACGTCCTCTCGGTGCTTTACGACTCAAGCTGATTAATTTGCTCTTGGATTTTACTGTATAAAACCTGCAATGAGAAACGTCGAAGAATGCACTGTTTTATCAATTATCAGGACGTTGAATAAGTTCTCGCTGTTTTCCAACAGATGGCGTTACCAGAAATGCGCGCGTGTAGTTTGAAATGGCAACGCAATCGTAAAGAAGTTCTATAAGCAAGCTTGAAATTCCGTGTATGTCATTTCACCGAAGTGTAAACAAGGTTCCTTTTATAGCGTCATTAAGGAGGCACAACTGGTTCTTCAGGGTCAACAGACTACATTTATTTTACCCACAGTTGTTCTGGTTTGTGTTCATTTGTGTTGAATATTCGTATTGTCGACTCTAAGGTGCCAAATTTGTGGCAAATGTTTTATTCGTTGCATAAGTACTAATAAAAACTGAAAAATTAGATCCTAAACGACTCTGGAGTAGTCTCCGTCATATTTACAATACCACCTTATCAGAAGAACGAACTAAAAAAAACGTTGCAACAAATCTGTCGGTATCTTATTTATGGGGTCTTTTAGATTCAATATGCCACCGTTTAGATTCTTATTTAAGGGGTCGTTTAGATTCAATATGTCGCCGTTTTAGATTCAATATGTTAATGGCTATAGCGCATATTATACGATTTTTTATATATGCAAGAATAACAAAATGGCGGACATTTTTCTAAAAAACAAAAACAAAAAAAACGTGTTTTTCCATCGTTTTCCATAGTTGTAAAAAATATGTGGTTAAAATTTCATAAGGATGGGTTCAGTAGTTTCGAAGATTTTACCAACGAGCCGTCGAAAATCGTTGTTTCGATAAAAACGCGTTCAAAGCTTGTTTGGGTTACCTAAATACATAAAAAATGTTTTTTTATGTATTTCGAACGTCTATTTATTAAGTGTAACAACTTTTATCTATAATATAAACCTATCCAAAACATTCATGCAAATAACCTTTTTAGCGTCTAGAGTGAGAAGACCCCTTAAATAACCCTGAATTACTTAGCGGAATTAATACTATGGGCGAAATTGCAATTGAACATGTCATTGACACGCGATCAATTGTAAAACTTCATAAATAATATAATCGAATTTTGAACAAACACCTGACAACGTCGCATTTGCGATGCTCAAAGTTGGCACCCGAGACTCATTGATGTGAAAGGTTAGGTTATGGTGCAGAGCTAGGTTATGCTCGCCAAACGCGTCAGGCGTTACGCCTGACGTTGCCGAGTCTGTAGATGCTATTTCGTCATTCGTGATAACTTTCAATCGGAAGTTGAAATCTTTTTATAATCCAGTGCTCGAACTACGCGGCGAAGTCAAATTTTCGATTTTTTACAGAATCTGTGTAATTTATCAGATTTCACTTTTCTAATGTCCTTCACGAAGCTAAAGATATATTGTGAGCATAGTATAAAATAATGTACCACTTAAGGAGTTTCTACACCAAAATCGAAATGCTTGTAAACTATTCAAGTTCATATCACCGAGAGATTCATTTAAGATGCATCAGTTGTCCAAATATTAATCCGTTTCACCACATGGTTTCGGAGATTTTTAAGATTCAAGTTGAACCTTCATCCATTTGGTAATCCACGTTGCACTTCGTAAATACTAGTTATAGGGCTGTAGGGGTTAAAATAATGCTTCGATTTAAATGAAAAAACTGAACAAACTGCTATTAGTGTTAGGAATGTCGAGTTAAAAAATTAAGCGGTTTCTCCACGTGGTTCAACGAAACTTGTAGGTTAAACGTGACAACACTTCGTTAACTGGCTCTGTCGAGTGAGCCACTCACAGTCGAGCGTCAACTCGCGGGTATTTGAAATCGGTGCGTGTTTGAAACGTACATAGTTTTACAGCGTTTGAAATTTATAATAAAATGTATTTATTCGTCCGCTCGACATTATTAACGTTTTCTCGACTTTGTCGAATCAATAACTCTTCATAAAATGTTCAACGTTAAACGTTATTCACCGTGTAAATAACCTGGCGCCGATCGCGCTTTAGCGACGTCAATCTTGCCAATGGCAGAAACGGCCGCTATTGCCAAGTCTATCGGTTGTTTTTTCTAGAATAAAATTGCAACGTATTTATGTTTAATTGCAAAAATGATAACTATCGATATCATTTCCTGGCTTAGAAATATTTTTAACCAATATTATGAGTTGGGAAATGCCCAATTATGATTTATTTTCAAATGAATTTTATTAACAAGAGTTTGACAGTCTGCCGAAAACCCATTGTGTTTCCATCCCCACTCGTGCGGCTAAGAAATGGTATCGAAACTCCTTAAGATGATTTCTGTGTAACAGTCAAATACCTTATTCTTCTACTTCCCGTTCTTTCGAAAGTAGAAAGTAGGATTTCGTTTGACATTGAGACGAAATTTTTAGCTTTCGAACCCAGTCGGGTTACTTCATTTCTGAGACGCCATCGTATACGTACCTGTCTGGCAGTATAGTCCGAAATTAAGATGATCTTGCTGTGGTCCGGTCCTCCGAACAAATTGCCGAGTTTCATCTTTTTGTGGGTGGGTTTCGTGAAAATTTGAACGCCTCTTTCGACCAGTCTCGGCGACTCGCCGATCTCCTGCCACGGATAGGCCCAGTCGACTTTCCACCCACCGAATAAATCGTTGTGCTCGAGATACGCTATTCGCTTGTCGGTAAGCAACAGAACGTCCTTGTTCACGTATACGTGGTAGAAATAAATATCCGTATTTGCATATTTTCCTTTCTCCAACTCCTGAAATGAGCAAAAAAAAACGCGTGCGGTAAGAAATTGCGAAAATACATTCGACCATCAACGAACGCTTCGGTAATTATTTAAAAGGAACCGTGATAAAGCGCCTTACGAATAAAATTTTATTCCCTTCAGCCTCGTCGCGCACGTAAGGCCTCACGAGGCTGTCCGGAAGTAAAAATCTCGGCGGTCGAGTCCTCTTGACTTCTTCACTCAACTCCGTCGCCCTGAAACACAAGTCGTTCGTCTTTTGCATTAGCCTTGAAGCCTGGACAAATTTTTCAATACTCTCTGTACTCTCGCGAAAGTCAACATTCATTTACAATTAATGTCGTTTGTCTCATTAACGAGAGAAGGAGAGGAATTGTCCATACCGTTTGACGGCTCCGAATGATCCACTCGCGAAATCGATCACCCCTGCTGTCGGCCGTGTCACCAGACCCACCATACCCTTTCCGAAACCTTTGAAGAATCCTTCGACTCCCTCCTCTTTGGCTCCGGAAATAGGTTTCATCACTACTCCCGTGACTCCATCGAACACTCCCTGGACGACGTTAGAACACAAGAGAAATTTACATGGACTGACAAATCGGTGATGTTTTACTTTTATTTTCCAATATACGTGTGTACCATCACTAAGCCTTTTCCACTACGAGCAAGACCCTCGTGTAAATTGGCCGGTTGTTTGTTCAGTTGTTCCTGCCTCTTGCGCTGATACTCCTTGTCGAACGTTAAAGCGGCGAGACCCTTGCCTGAAGAAAAAAAACAAAGCACCCTGAGAGTTAAAACAATCCCGCATTTAGCAAATTGGCCAATTTAACCAATGTAGCCAATTGTATTGTGGAATTCATTCTTAACGGGCTACATCTCCCAGGTGGGTAAACAATTACCCACCTGGGAGTAATTGTTTGGGTTGCTGATTTTGGTATTTACCAAAAATATTTTTATTCGACAGTACTTATGACCTTTTGGCTACATTGCCTGAAAGTCACATTGGAGTGTTCCTAAAATCGCATGAGCTACAGCTCCCAACAGTCAGGCGGGCGAGCGGTAACAACATCAAACTTTAAATAATGTTGAAGTTTGCATCGTTGGTATGCAACGTAAATGAATTTTTTCAGTCTTTCGCAAATTTCCTTTTGCAGATTTAAGCTACGAAAATCGCGCGAACCTTTTTCTACGATTTTCATTCAGCGATCTACAAAAAATCTGCAATTTGATTTTGGATAATAGTGAAAATAATAAACGAAAAAGAATTTTCGTTCCATTCCAACGATGCAAACTACACCCCCGTAACTTTGAACGCTTTTTTCTCGAGTCACTGTCTTCGAAGTCGGTGGACATGATATCTCGAGCACCACTTGATGGATTGTTTCCAAATTCACAGAAGAGAGTACGAGAAACATTCAAAGGTCCGTGACGATTTCACTTGTGTAAATATCTATCTTCATTATTTAATATGTAAGTAAAAATTACTTATTTTCATACATTTTGCATGCTTGAGTTTCAATTCGTTGTCGCGTTATAAAAAAAATGGTTTTAAGAATCGACGATCGTCAACGACTCGTACTTATTGTTAACTTGAATAACCCGTTTGGTTTTTAGATTTCAGATGGACCGTTTAACGTATGGAGTGTCCACCGCCAGTAGTCGAGTAAAATATTTCATTATCTGCCGGTCGCCATGTTTTTGTTACTTTTCCGTATCTTTTGGTGATTTTCGTTAAAGCCTCGTAATATTTGTTCCTTTATGTAAAAAAAAATGCGTGTCTTTTTCACCAAGCGTCTCCCAGAAATAAAGTCGGGATTTGGCTATTTTTTTCCGGCCTCTAGGTAGATTTAGCCCCTTAAAGCTTCGTATGGGCTGTACGTGGTGAACAGTCGAAAAAAAAAACAGCGATATATGAACGTTCAATGCCAAAGAAATACCCATGGCTCCGGTGATTTTAGAGACAGCACCGGCCATTCCACCGACCGTATGCCCCAGCATACTCCGAACGCCGAGCAGCAAACCTTCGGCGAACTCTCCGGGGCCTTGAATCGCTCCTTGGAATGGCTCGTAAAAGAGATCTTCTATGCCCTTCATTGTGCCGACTACGAGGCCGTACGGATCTCCGATTACGTCCAAGCCCAGTACGAGCACGTAGAGTTGCTTTATAGCTTGTCCGGTGTAGTGACTGGTTGCCTCGGAAATCAGCTGTTTGTGCGTCATGAAAATGTAATCACGTTCGAAGTACGCGAGTCTGCAAAACGCAACGAACGAACGGTGACTTTCATGACAGGGCCTTTCACCTCTCGCCAGTCCAAGATATAATAAATGTTTTACTTGAACACAATGTCGTTTATGTCTGTCAACGTGACGCCAATTCCTTGAAGCAGCACGTTAAGGACTTGCGGTACAGCGGATGGTCCTCCTCCGTTTCCGGTCATTGAAAAACTTATGTGTATCTGAGGGAAGATAAGAAACAATTGTGCGTTAGCTACACGGCTCAGCTAGCGGCTAAGCGGTTCGACAATAAGGACAACCTTCAGCGGCGAAAAATGCAGCAAATCGAAGAAGTTCTTCTGCTCCGCGGTCGTAATGAGATTGACGTGATAAAAAAGAGGTTCGTCCACCAACTTCATGTCCGACTGGAATAGTTTGCTCTGAAAACGAAAACATTTAATAAATTCGCACTGCTGCGAACTCGACGTCAATCACGATGAAGTTAATCGTGTAATTTAAGGGAAGTGTAATTTTTTCTCACAACGAACTTTTTTCTACGAGGACGAAAAAACGAAGATTCGTTTAGTCGATATTTAATATACACGTACTTCTTCCGCTTCATTGGCCTCGTCAGCTTCGAAGAAGCCCATGATCGCATTTATGAATCCAATGTCGACTTTGATGTGGAATTCTTGAACCAGCACTTTGAAGTAACGGAATTGTTGCACGCTGCTGTGCTCGAGCAAACGTTTAACCATGCTCATTTCGGCGAATGGTTTCAACACTGAAACGAATTTCATATAACGTCAAATAAAGGGAAATCAAATTGTAGACGATGTACTCGATACCTGGAAAGATTTAAGGGCGGGGTAAAGTATTAACATTTTTTTTTTCATTTTTTAAATGAATGCATGATATATCAAGAATATTGTGTTAAAATTTCAAGTCGATCGGAGTAAAATTGACGAAGTTATGAGTATTTGAGCGTCTATTGCTCCATGCCGGGTTTTATACCTGGGCGGCAGCTGCGCGGCGCGCTATTGTATTTTTTGACCCCGAATAAATTTCTTGATAAACGGGCCTGTTCCGGTCCCGTTATGTATATTCGCGGCATGGTGTATATTAGTATACACATTAGTCTGTACATCAGTTGACAAGTTGACGATTTGCGAATTAGTAGAGCAGAGGAGCAAGCGGCGCACGACAGTAAAGAAGAAAGAGTTTTGCGTAGACAAACGCAAAAAGATGCTCTCGATCATCTTGATGGAAGCCTTTTGCTCTACGGACCTGGCATCGACGACTTTGAGTGAGTATAAGAAAATTATCGAGTTTTATTTTGAATTTCTAAAAACTCAAAGATAATTGAAAGATCTGAAAAAATTCATACGTATTCAGAAAAATGAACGAATCACGAAAAAAAATTGGGTTGCGGGGAAATTTGTTGACTAATTTTTTTTTTTCATTATTTTATTAATAACATTTTGGAATTATTATTATGCAAAATTAATCTTTTGAGTACCTTTAATATGCATGTGTTTTCTCAGATTTTTATGCAATCGAGAAGTGTTCTCAAACTTATGTGCAATGAGCGCTAAGCGACCAAACTCTTCTGCGTTTTTCAAACCGTTTTTCTGAGACTTGTCATATTTGAAGTCCGTGTGCACGATAACTCAAAATCTACTGGACCAATCGCTTTGAAATTTTGCACAGTACTTCTTCACATAATTCACCAGGTATTGTCGAGAGCTTTTTTATTTTTTTTAATAATTACTAATTTTTCAACAACAAATTAGCCGATTTTTTTTAGCGAAAATCGGGTTTTTGGCTCCCGTGCTACGAAAAATCGAAAAAAAAAATCCTCCCGTCATTACCTCGAGAAACATCTCCTTTAACAAATGCATTTTGATTTTTTTGTTTCAGATGATTCTGTTGCGAGTTATGGTGCACACCGCAAACCAACTTTTTTTCGAGGCGCCTCCGGGGTTTAATTTTCACTCGCTTAATTTTGAATATTTTGAAATGCAAATTTAGGAGAATGTTGTTCAAATGTTACTTTATTATATGTAAATTTTTCAATAAACGAACACTATTCGTTACGCCAAAAAAAATCTTAAAAACATGCCTTTTTTTCGCCGAATTAACTTTACCCCGCCCTTAAGAAAGAGAAATTGTGCCGTTCTTACCAGAGCTTTGCGCAACACTTTTGGGTGGTGGAACCGGCGCGAGTATGACTGGGAAGACGCAGTCGGACAGTTGATTGTCGATTTGGAGTCGATTTACTTTGGCGTGCAATTGTACTTGATGAGCGGAAGTGCGATACTGCAGCCACAGTCCCGTTTGGAAAGTTCGTCTCAGATATCCGCGATGCGGCCTTAACATTTTTAATTCCGCGAAGTCGACCTGGAATCCGAAGGAATCATCTCTACAGGGAGTACGAAGCATCGGCGACCAAGTGTCGCGCTCTCTTGCGGCAAATTCACGAAAATAAGTCCCGCTCATGTAACAGCGGGTGTAAACAACCGAATTTTAGGCCGAAAATGTAGACATTTGTGCGGATATTTTCGAAACGTTGTCCATTTAAAATGTCTCTTTGTCATGTTAAGGAGTTACAGTAACCCTAACCCCTTAAAAATACATCATTTGTATTGTCAAAGTATATTATTTTTTCGTATTACTCAAGATCCGCGCTCATCGATAATAGTACAAATATTTGCGGAATATTCAAGATTTCACGGAATCTGAAATTTGTCTGTAAAGACAAATCAATTGCCCCAATGATTGTGCACGAAATATCGACGAGATAACTCTTCGTACGTAAGGGTCTGAATTATTCAGGACCATGGTACAAAGAAACGCACCTCCAATTTCGGTTCCAGCATAACACGATAGGGAGGATCTCGGCCAACTTGAAGCTCTCTGGTGTACTTCTGGTGTGCATCCTCGATTAAACCCACTTCTCTTGTATTCAAAGCTCTCCAGCGACTTCCGTTCGACTTTCGAATCTCCCAAATAATTCCGGAGCTAAAAATACCAAAGCAGATTAAGCAGTTCGGAAGGAAAACCGGAAGTCAAACTGACGATTTTAACGATTTTAATTATTTTCTTTGGCATGTTTAAAACACATAGAATTTAATCCCACAAAAAACGTATTTTTATTTTGGTATCCATTAGAATAAACATTTATGATGATTTTCATAAAAGCTCACAATTGACGTTGGTTATTGAGCACTCGGTTGATCGTGATCGACTTTACTAGTGAGTTCATGTTTTAAGCAGTTAACAACGCTACATCACCTCACTTTAGAAGAATTCAAACGTCACCTCTCAACGACTCGACAAATGCCAAAACATGGCACAATTACGTGTAAGTGGTCGATTCGCGAAAAAAGCTTGCATTGAGCAAAACATATTTGAATACGTATATTTGCATACGTAATAATCAATTTAAAACAATTAAGATCTAAAATCAACATATTTTTATTCATTTTTTATCCTTCGTTTTGTTATTACTTTTATTACATTCTTATTGTATTTAGCATGATCTGCAGCGTAGGCATTCAGCGACATTCATATCGCATTCTGCGTGAATTTCCGTCTGACGCTCCGATCACCGTTTAGAGAGAGAGACACGTGCCGCATAGCAAAATTTAATAGATCATTGTGCATAAATAACACGGTGGATCAGCTACATTTTTTGCAGGTGAATTCCGTATTAATCGAAGATTCGAATAAGAAGTTCTGTTTGTTGGGTAAAACAACTAAACGTTACGTAAAGTTATCACTTCCGGTAAATTTTTCGGAGGTTTGAGTGCGTGTATTTTAGGCCAACTTTCAACGTTCATATCTCGGAAATGGTACGGACGCTTAACATTTTTTAATTTCAACGTGGTTAATGACATACTATCTCTTTCTCACAAAAAAAATAGGAGGTTAAACGTTAGTCGATTTTCATCAATTGTTTCTTCCGAACCGCCTTAATTAAACACTCGGTCTCTGTTTCCCCCATCTGCGAATAGGCGAAATAATATTGTAAAACGTACCTGGCGATACACATGTACAAAAGTTCTACCCTGTTGAGATTGTTGACGAGTGATATTCCGACACCGTGGATGCTCATCGTTATGTCCTGATCGATTATTTCGAAATCACCGGCTAATTGACATTCTTCGGCGACCTTTAACGAGGTCGTGAACAAGAGTACTCGCTGAATGCCATCGAGAAACGATACGTAAAAAATCTCCTCATCGATGTCGGGGATGGTAAACGTGCCTAAATTATCCTGAGAAAAACAGCGGCCATCCTTATGTTTTTCTGTATTTTTTTTTAACGCTCAATGCATGTGATTTTGAGTTAAGAAAATGTGTTTTATTTTCACCAAACGGTTATAAAAAAATCGGAATTCAATGATTTTTTCATTCTTTTAGAAATATGTAGCCTTTTAAAAAAACATCTAGTATCTTAAGCAATGTTTTTATGTATCGGGGGAAACATTACCTTTCGCAAATCGTCCTCGATTTCTTTTTTATTTTGATCCTCCCACACCAGCTTCCGTGCCCCGGAAGGATTTTCCCAGGTATAGAACATGCGATTGAATGACTGAATCGATCTGCAATGCATGACATTATTTTTTGCGCGTTATCGACTTATCCGAAATGGAATAAAAACAACAATACTTTCTACATGGATTAACCATTGAATATTTTAAGGGGTTAGGATACTGTGGAAATGTCAAACAATCGTTCCTCACTTTGGGCAACTCGAATCGAAGGCGTTTTTTTTCCGAACTATGTTTTTCAAAACGGTGCACACGATTTCTCGCCATCGCATGAACGGATTGACTTCTAATAGTAGTTTAGACTTGACCGACCATTTTCTTCTTAACATTTTTTTTTTCATTAGTCATTAACAACGCTGATGCCATTTCTCTTAAAAAGATCGAAGAAAAAAATTCAAACATTTTTTTTTTCGATAGTTGAAACAGGATAATAAAAAAAGGGCCTTCAAGTTTTAGCCAATGGTATTTTTTTAAGATAGAACGAGCGCGCGCTCTCAATTTCCATATATATTTTTGAAATTTTAACCAGGCATTGTTCATATTATGATGCATGTTTGAGTGAAATTTCAGAACAGTCGACTATTTAGATTGGGAGATAATGGGTTTTAAAATTGCAACTTTTAACACTGCAGTGTCTGCATTGATCGAAAGTCAGGTCACATAATTCGTCGTACCATTCTATTGTGTTTATAAATTTGAAAAAAAATTATGTTTAGATAACAAACTAGTCGGGGAAAGAGTAAAAAAAAACTTTGGATTGCCTTTACTATTCAGTTTTGCTGAAAACGTTCATTAAATACAGAATAATTCTCCGTAAAAAATATTTGTCCCCTATAATAAGAAGACATATGGCACCACCGCAGAACAGTATTGATCAATATACCGAGAAAAATAAATTATCGTGTTCCTAAAGTTAAAAACTTTAATCATAAAAAAATATTTCCGTTATAAATATTAATATTTTATATCGTTCATGTTATCTTCATTGACAGATAAAAGCCTTGATTAATTCATAACTAATTAAAAACTTTGTTCGATTAAAAGTTACTTCCAAATAAAAACTTGTGTTGCAGTATTATTTTAAATATGCCGCGCAAACTTACGTCAGTGGATACGTGGAACGATGCGGTGTTGCCATATGTCTTCTTCTTATAGGGGACAAATATAGTCGACGCAAAATTATTCTGTCTAAATTTCAATGCAGACCCTGCAGTGTTAAAAGTTGCAATTTAAACCCCATTATCTCCCAATCTAAATAGTCGACTATTTTGAAATTTCCCTCAAACATGCATAATGATATGAACAATGCCTAGTTGAAATTTGAACAAAATCTCTAGAAATGAAGAGCGCGCGCTCCTTCTACCTTGAGAAACAAAACTCGTTTTTTTTTTTTTTATTAGCCGATTGGCTAAAATCAAGTACATCGTTGAGCCCTTCCCGTTCAAAGGTCCTTCACGAGATTGGGTGGGGGTAAAAATGTCGAATGACCAAATATAGAACGACAGATATTTCGAAACGGCAGAATTATGAACTCTCAAAATAACGAAAGTTAAATTATTCGAAATGTTATCTTTCGACTGATAAAAAATCGAATGACTATAAATCGAACCATTATTTGTTGGAGAGGTAATTTATTCGAGAACGAATATTCAGATTGTCTGCAATTCGGAACATAAAAATACAGAATCGAAAAATGTCGAACACACATATCTCCGAAACAGAAAATAGCGAGTGCCTAATATGCGTAATACCGTCTATGGTGAAAAGCAATATATCGAAACGCAAAATGTCGATGGCCCGAAATGTCGAACGTTGAAAGGTCGAACGGCCAAAATGGCGAACGTGGTGGGGCCCGTCACGTGGGATGACTGCCTTACGATATTTTAGCCGACTGACCGACAGCGCCATCTCGCAGCTTCACTCTGAGGCGCAAGTAACGTATTGCTCAATTCGCCATTCGGGCCGTTCTACATTTTGACCCTCCACGATTTCAACCACTCGACTTTTTGGCCGTTCGCTTTAATGATTCTCTGCATTGTGAACCATCGCCATTTTTTAAATTCAGACAATTGTCGTCTCGAATTATTTGGTGTTATGCATACAGGCCCATCGATATAATGTTTTTCTATATTTTATTAAATCTGATTTTTGTTTTTCGCTCCATATCAACTTCCGAGATGTTCATATTCGTAATTGTTATTTTCGACTTCACAGAATCTAGTAAGATTGATCTATCTATATTCGAACATTCGTCATTTTCAAATTCGACATTTTGGCCCATCTGCATATCGATCGTTCGACATTGTTTATGACTTCTTTGATTATTAACATTTTTTAACATAATTTGATGCACAACGTCGTTAATGTACATATGAAAAAGCCTCCAAACGATTTTTCAATCGTGTCGCTTGTTCCTTCGAAACTAATTTTTTCAAGTAGCCGTGATTTTCGTGACGTCACAGTAGCCTAACCCCTTAAAATAAAGGTTTTGCCCGGGTGAATTATTCTACAAATGGTGGATCTACATATGTGTGTAGATAAATATTTCTCATATTTCTTACCGCACATTGATAGATCCCTTCTCCCAAAGATTCATCGTGTGCGAAGTATGATTGATTATCAAAGCCGGGGAATTTCCGTGGCCATACTGCGATAGCGAGATGTAAACGCCACCTTCGTTTATTTGTATGTCAACGTTGATGCCTCCATACTGTATAGCGATTGGAGAAAAAGAAATTCGATTAATGAAAATCGTGATAAATTGAACTAAAAGATCGCAACGTAAACTTTACCTTATTGTCCAGCTTCAAGAGAGTGGTGTGGACGTCCGTATAAATAAACGGAGCAGTTTTTTCGGGTCTTCCAGCGACCATGACGCACAACATTTTTTTCTCCCCTTCCGAGTGAGGCCACAAGGGAGCGCATTCTCCAGGATTGACCTGTGGCAATTACACGCGTTGAGGGATCATGACAGTTCGAAATTTTCAAAAAATCGATTTTTTTTTGCGTCATCCCACAGTAAGACGGTTATAAACATGCTGCTCAATTTTTGGGCCGTAATTCGACTTATTACGGTTGCTACAGCCTTTCTCAGAAAAAGATAATCGACCAGCTGCGTGAGACCTGGCGCGGACGGATGCGTTTTTATCGAAATGTTTTTCAAAACGGTGCACACTCTCAAAGGAAGAGTTTTCAAGCTATCCGTCTCAAATTTTGACACAACATTCTTCACGCCATTCTTTGTCTTGCCACGGAAGCTTTTTTTTAATCTTCATATTTTTTCTAACGAAAAACTGTCGAAAAAGTCAATTTGGATTTTAAAAAACTCCATAGCTCCAAACCAAAACAAGATAGCGGCTTTCATACTGATCAATAATCTTTCTACAAATTTTGTTTCAGATAATATTTACGGCCACAACCGTGTACACCGTCAGGATTCCTTTTTTTTTTCGAAATTATTTTCAACCATTAAAGAAAATGTAAAAAAATACAACTAAACGTTTAAGGTAGTTACTCTGCGAAAATCTCAACCAAAAGTTTACATACCATGTACATGTTTAAAAGATTGATAATTGGTTTAATTAGTAATAAATAAAATTAAAAACTACGCAATCTTGACTCGGTACTAGTAGATAATACGATGGATATCATTTATTGCCGTAAAATATATTTTATATTGTGTTTTTGATCTACCATTGCCAGTAAACTTTTTGCCGGGACTGTCCAGACTTTTCCCCAATTCACTTGTTCGCTTGCAGGCCGAACAGGATATATGCTATACGACCAAAATTGTGTGGGTTCTCATGATTATATCTTGGAAACTAGATGGTGAATCATTCTCATTTTTTTTTCACATTATTCGTGATATCTTACTCTAGCTTATCCTCGTTTTTTATCAATGTCTTAATTTTAGTTTTGACGGTAGAATTAATGATGCTCTGTTTGCCCATCATAACGCATTTGTTACGTGTAAACCAAGCCAACTTTAAGTGTAAATATCTCAGGTTTGGGGTGGTCAAACTTATTCAAATTGCACAGATGTTTGAATAATGTATATTGTATATATAATGTATATATATCAAATTTCAACCATTTCTTAATTCAACTCTTCTGTGGAGGTACTACCTTAAGGTGATCCTATCGTCAGGCTTCAGTTTTCATGATTTTTTTAAGCTTCACTAAATATATTAATAATCGTCTCTGTTAAATTTCAGGGTTGGTTATCGACCTGGTTGCAGGAAGAAAAATATTAATATTGCGTGTTTTTGTGAAGGAATTCCGAGACGACATTCAAAAGCTCAATTTCCGGTCGCTACAAAAGTGTATATTGGTGTAGACGTCTGAAAGCGGATTTTTTTGTAAAAATTACATGTCTGTTGTTTGGAAATGATAAAAACGAATGGAGACGGCTTTCTGCGTCACATTAAGGGGTAAGGCCACTGTGAATTTTTTGAAAAATCGATTTTTTTTTATTGGCTTAAAAAATAGTTTAAACCCTCTAGAATAAGAAAAAAAAGGTCCTGTGCGAAAAAAAATTTGTTGTCCTTAGGAAATGAAGGTCGCCGCCAAGCGTGTCAAAACTTGCTCCGAAACGACTGCAATTATATCGGAGATGGCGATTCCAAAACTTTCAAAGGCATCGTGGATTCGAAGCCTTATGAAAATGTTGATGTTAAAAAAAAAGAGTGCATAGATCACGTGCAAAAAAGAATGGGCACTCGATTGAGAAACTTAAAAAAAGGAACAAAAGGTCTCGGGGGAAGAGGAAAACTCACTGCCAAATTGATTGACGAACTAAGCATTTATTACGGCTTAGCAATCCGTCGAAATTCCGATTCCATCAAAAATATGAAAAATGAGATCTGGGCAACCCTTTTTCACAAAATGTCAACGGATGAAAAGCCTCAGCACGAAAAATGTTCGGAGAATTGGTGCAGTTGGAAGAAAGCGAAAGCAGAAAATGCCTTGCATGTGTATCATCACAATCAGCCATTGAGTGAGGAGGTTTATCAAGCCATCAAACCCATCTACATGGAATTGAGCCGGGACGAGTTGCTGGAGCGTTGCTTGGGGGCCTATACTCAAAACAATAACGAAAGTTTCAACGCTACCGTTTGGAGTTTGGCCCCCAAATCATCCTCAAGCGGAAAAACTGTACTAGATATTGCGACGGATATCGCTGTTTGCATATTCAATGGCGGCCTTACCAACGTCTTGCAAATATTCAAGATGTTGGAGGTGGAAATTGGTGTACAGTTATATAATTTCTGCATCGAAGCCGACGCCAAACGCATCACGCACGCGGAGACATCTCTGAGCGACGCGGCCAAAAGTGCGCGCGCGCTCCAAAAATCAACCAGGAAAGACGAAGAAGACGAAAATTTGGCTATCGAAGGACAAATGTATGGTGCTGGGATTGCAGACTAACGGTAAAAATTTTTTTTAACTTCTTTTTTTTAATTTTTTCCAATAAAAAACTATTCGCAAAACTTTAAACGCGTTTTTCTCGAAACATGGTTTTTCAAAATGGCACGCAGCATAACTCGAACAATTTTCATTTTTTTTACTTGAAATTTTAACCAGATGTGAACATTTACATTATCTTGAGAATGTCGATCGGAATTTTCAAGAACTTTATTTATTGATTTTTTATTAACAAAAAACTTGCCGTTTTTTTCGTCAAAAATCAATTTTTTTTTCAAACGCACGCCAAATCCACAAAAATTGATACTTTTTAAAATCCGATCGACATTCTCTAGCTATAGCCCTCTAGATTAATGGTTTTTTTTTTTTTGTTCTAGATTCAAAAGTGCACCAGTGGTGCTGCGTGCCGCGGAGCCCTGGAAGCAAAACATGTCCCGGGAAGATAGCTGTGGAACCGCCATTTTGTTTTTTTTTACTGTAAAAAAATTTTATAATAAAGTTTAATGTATGCCCGATAACACCATTAAAAGTTTTTTTTCAAATACCTTCAATTTCGGGAGCAAAAAATTAGTGAAAAAACCTTTTTTTTGGGCCGTTACAGTGGCCTTACTCGTTAAATTGATCCGCGAGTTCTTGTTGACTTTGAGTATCATCTTCATCCAATAAGGCTTGCAATTCGTTGTCTGCGAACTTTTTCGGTGGTTTCCCACGCTCTTCGTTTCTCACGTCAAAATCGCCACTTTTGAATTTTTTGAACCACTCGAAACACTCTGTTTTACCAAGAGCATGTTCACCGTAAGCTTCCACAAGCATTCGATGTGATTCTGCAGCAGTGTTCAAAGCAGTGTCAAGATCATATAAAAATTTCAAATCCGAAAGTTGGGTCCGTAGTAATTACCGTACCTCCTTAAAAATTTATTTTCTGTTCTTCACGACTGCTTTGATTTGACATGAAAAAAATCAGACTGATTGGCGTACTTTAACTATCGCAAAAATCAGCTATTTTTCGACCCGTTACACTGCGATGATCCCTTGATGCTTTTTTCGTCCCAGAATACTGTCCAACGGCATGCTCACCTTGGTGATGGGGTCAGCTGGCCTCTGAGCCTCTTGACACTCGACGAGATAATCGGCATTGTTTATCAGTATGAAATAAGGTGTAAACGTGATTTGCTTGGTCAAAGAGTTGTACGTTAGTTGATTGTGCACACCGATCTGAAATGCAAAGAGTAAGATTTGTAAAATGACAACCAAACTCACAGGACATTGATTTTTCAAAATTTATCTCAGGTTTTTGTTATTTTTTCTTCCTTTTTGCAGATAATGCTTAGCTACGTGTACGAACCTGGTACGTTAGCTCATTGTATTTACAGACCACGACGCCCTTGCTACCAGCCACGTCAATGGGAAACTTTTCCGACCATTCACCATCCTCGACTCTGACCATCGCTTTTTTCTTGCCGAAGAAGGCTTTCGAGCGAAATGAGAACAATATCGGTCCTTTGAAATGTTCCGGGTGATACAGAACGTTCAGATGATCCTCCGAGCTCTGTAAATACAACGGCTCTAATCAAAACATTCTTCGAATCTCAACCGGCCACGTCCAATTTACATTGCAACAAAGTAATATTCGCATTAAACCAAAAGGAGAAAAAAAATCATCAGCATGGTTAACTGGTTCAGCTCCTCTGTGTATTAAAGTGGAGCACAAAGAAAATAGTGAATGGTTCAACAAAACAGATTGCGCAAGAAACAAAAATCCAACAAAAAATAACCGCAGCGTATTTCCTACGATATGGCAACGAGATACGTAGTTAGGTGCTATATTAAGGGGTTAGGGTACTGTGAAAGTGAAAAAGTCTCGTTCGTCGCTTGAGGCGATTAAAATCGAAGAGGAAGGTCCGACATATGGTGTAGGAATTGTAGATTGAAGGTAAACTTATGATTACGATAGAACTGCTAGTAAAACTTTAAACGCGTTTTTCTTAAAACTGTCGTTTTATGTACACGATTTCTCGACATCTGACGAATTAATTGACGTTAAATTTGGTACACGTATTGAGTGGAATAGTTGTTTAGTATTGACCAATGTTTTTCTTCTCAACATATTTTTTCATGATTGAAACACGGTAGCAAAAGAACCCTCTGTTAAGCCTTAGTCAATATGGTCTCTTAAGGGAGGACACCACTGTAACATTTTCGAAAAATCGTTTTTTTGTTGGAAACACTTTTGAAACATTTTTCAACCTTCATTGAGCCCCTCCCATTCAAAGGTCCTTCACGAGATCGTTCATAGCTTCTTTAAGTACTAATATTTTTAAACGAAATTTGGTACACAATTTTATTAATGTACATACAGATCAATACCGAGACGATTTTTCAATCATCTCACTTATTGCTTCGAAATTAATTTTGTTGACATAACCCTGACTTTCGAGTCGTCACAGTAGGTTAACCCCTTAATACTTTCAAATGTAGGAACTGTACACACTGCATTACAACCATTATGTACGCCTTTGTTTGGGAAGAGGTAATGAACACAGAGAACATTTAAATCCAGTGACTATGTTAGAGAATTGCAATGAGATGTATTTTATTCGACCGGCTCCACGATCAGTAAGGGGACCATTTGGAGAATGTCGTTTTTCGATTAAGGGCAGACATACACCTAGGAGCCGGAAAAAGGTCATGTTTGTGAATCTTTTCAAGGAAAACTATTTGAAATTTCGGATTCGGGTTTCAATTATCTAAAAGTATATACATTCAAAAATATGTTTAATTTTCTTTATTTAGAAATATTAAAAATATACAAGGATATTGTATGATCCTTGGAGCGTCGTAAACAAATCGGTACCCAAAATTTCTCGAAAGGCAATGAACTGATTGGCTTGAGGTTTTTTGTGCTTATTCTATACACCATTATCTAGTACTTGTTATAGGATTTTTTTTCCGTTGCTTAGTTTTTGTTTTATAGGCAAAATAACTAATTTTTGGCCCAAAAATCACTATTTATGTTCAAACGTCCGCCATTTTGTCATAAATCGATATTTTCAAAATCGGCTATGACAAGTAGTAGATAATGGTGTATAGAATAACCACAAAAAACCTCAAGGCAATCGGTTCATTGATTTTCGAGAAATTTTGGGTACCGCTTTTTTACGACGCTCAATACAATATCCTTGTATATTTTTGATATTTTTAAATAAAGAAAATTAAACATATTTTTGAATGTATATACATTTAGATAATTAAAACCCCAATCCGAAATTTCAAATCGTTTTCCTTGAAAAAATTTACAAAAATGACCTTTTTCCGGCTCCTAGGTGCATATCTGCCCTTAAGGATCTATTGCCCATACATTCCCTACCAAAAGTTAGTTCCGGCGAGAATTTTGCGTACTTCGCAACGAGATTGAAACTTTTAAAAATCAACCACATTGAAAATGCTTAGAACATTAATTTCCGGTAATAATAATGCAAAAAAGTTATGAGTAAATTGATGAAAAAAAAATTGTTCAACAAATGTCCGGCGAACTGCTTTTTTAATATCATAAAATGAATTTGTAGATTTTTCTCAATAGGTATGAATTTTTTTAGTATGTTCTTTGTATTTTCATACTAATTTGTTTGATTAAAAATGTTTTCGGAGCAATGTTCCATATTGAATGCAAGAAGTGTCCGGAGTATTGAACGAACTGTGTCATAGGTCTCTGAAAAATTCCAAAAACGGAATTTTCGAAACAGAGAATTTTTTTTTCATCATATGTATTCCGAAAATATCATAATTTATTTAATGCCACAAGCAATAAAGTTTACCGGTGATTTTTTGAACAAATATTTGTTTAAACAACTTATTTATAAATTTTTGGCATTCTTATTATTCAAAACCAATGTTCTTAGCATCCAGGGTTGTTACGCATTATTGACTGAGAAATTCCCTGACTTTTCCAGGTTTTCCATGCAGGTTTTGCATCCAGGTTTTGCAGACTAGCCAGATTAGGGTCAAATAAAGAACACTTTCTTTTCATCAAACATATATTTTTTGAGTTAGAGAGATATTAGTATTTGTAAACGTTACAAACTATACAGGAAAATTATATACATATAATAGCAATGACTGATTTTTGTGAAAAAAAAACAACATTTTAACCGACTTGGAGAAACGAAGGAAATTCTCAACTCGATCCTTCTATTGAAGAATTGTATTGAACTGGATAACATAATTTTTTTAAGACCAAATATATGGAAATTTGATAAAATTGATATTTATTTTTTTTTAACTGAAATTCGAAACATAATTTCAACATTATAAAGTAAAAAAAAGACATTAAAAGCAAATGCAGAACCTGTTCTTCATTATAAACAAAAGTTTGTACGCTGGTGAAAATAAACAAAAAATAAATATAAATACTTATCTATAATGATAATGATGTGGTTGTGTATCGACAGATCGAATACAAATGTATTTTTGGAGCATTACTTTTCATTTACTTCAATTTACAAATGTAGCTTTACAGTAAATTAGTTTTCAGTTTTTTAAATCCTCAATGTTTGGCACTGACATAACTTTCTTTTGTGTATAATGAGGAATAATATAAATATTAAAGATATACGAAAATATTTATTTTTATACTGTTCAGTTTTTTTGTCGGTTTTATTTTTCGTATCTCTTTCAAAAAGTAAATTGTGAGAAAATTCCAGAAAATTTCCAAAATTCCCTGACTTTTCTCCGTTTTCCCTGTTCTCCATATGCGTAACAACTTTTGGTAGGGAATATACGGGCAATACATTCTTTAATATAAACGCGTTTTTCTCGAAACCACGATTTCACGATTTCGAATCATAGATGAGAGATCGTTACGGAATTTGACAAGCACGTGTACAACAAACGTCTACATTAGTTGAACTATAATTATCCAAAAATATTCAAATGGTTTTATTTCACGAACAAAAAGCTGCAAAATCTTTTGGTAAAAAATTAAACTTCCCCTTTCGATCGCTCACTATTTTTTTTTTATTTTTCAATTATTATTCTTGATACTAGTTCGACTTATACACAACATAGTACAAATAAAAATGTGTTTAATTTTCGGCTCCTCCCACTCCAAGTATCATGATTTGTGAAACTTAAAAAAATATTATCATGTTCAATCGAGACCGCTTAGTGAACATACCAAATTTCAACATTCAATATTGAATATTTTTCGCATGAAAAATTGGTGAAAATTCGAACATTTTTCGGCCCATCAAAGTAGAAAGCTCCCTCAACCGCATTTTTGCAACATAAATTTCCCAATAACTTTTCGACAATATTATATGTGTGAGTTTTTAAATTTAATATTCAACTTAAACTTCAACTTCAATAAAGTTGAAGTTGAATTAATATTTGATTTAAAGTTAATTTTGATTGAAGTTGAAGTTGATTTAATATTGATAATAAAGTTGATTCAATTGAAGTTCAAGTTGATTTAATATTTAATAATTAAAGTTGATTTAATATTTAGAAGTTGATTTAATATTTAACTTCAAAATTATTGTGTGAGTTTTCAAATTTAATATTCCTACTGGACATAACGTAATGTGATTAATTAATTTAAGATCGTTGCAAGCATACAATATTCGAGGCGCCAAGATTTGACGGTCAATTTAGAGTTATCAGGGCAAAATAAAAAAAATATAAAGAGTATTAAAAGTTAATATTTTTCTTATTTCGCGTTAAAATTCGAATTTTTTCATGTCCTCGAAAATGAAGGTTTTTTTGTTATTTGAACATTTCAAGGAACATCAGACAAGGTAACTAGGAAATATATAGTTTCAACAGTGTCTCAGAAGCCAAAAATGTATTTTAAATACCACTACCGTGTTTTCCTCGCTCGTAGGTGCGGCTAGACAGAAAGTAAGGTAATACTTTCAATCGCTAGAAGTCCGAAGAGGGATCAAAAGTATACGGTTTACCCCTCTACGGACTTTTAAGGCTCCAAGTTTATGTAAAATATTAGGTGTAGTAGAAAGAAATCCATTATTTTTGCCTTCAACTTCATGCAAAAATAATGGATTTCTTTTTACTACACCTAATGTATCGTTTAGTGATTTGGTGTAGTAATTGTACCCATGAGCCAACAACAATCATTGAATTTTTGCATCTTTCCAATTATCGCCAAAAGCCCTCATTAAAGCATCACTAAAATTTATAGTCTCATTGTATTGAAACTTTGAACGCGATTATCTCGAAACTACATTTTCAAAAACTGCTCATACTGTAGCTCAAAATGTTATTGATCCATCTCGCTGAACTTTCGCGAGGTTTCTGTCTATGATACTACCGGAAGGATAAACCTAAAGTTTGAAGGATATCGCGTAAATAATTTTTTTGAGGTAAAAAGTGTCGAAACAGGGATCGAAAATTTGAACTTTTGGTTAAAAATGCGTAATTTTCAATTTTATAGTTTAAAAAAATATAATCTTATAGGTTTATCCTTCCCCTACATGTGTGAGTAATCGAAAAATATTTTTGTTTTCTGTTCGCAGATGAACAGTAAAAATGCGAAAAGTGGAGCATTTTCGTTATGGAAAGACGCCTTTCCATAACGAAAGACGCCTTGCTTTTGTAAAAAAAATGTTGAGCTCTTTAAACCTATAATAAAATGACATTAAAATTTAAAAATGATGCGATTATTTCATTACCCTCGAAAAAAAATTCACAGAAATGGCTCATTTTCGGGCGTCTGAAGGGTTTTCTTAAGAAAGTCTCAAGAAAGTCAAAATGGCAATTTTTTTATTTTGAAAATTGCATTTTTTTCGTTTAAATATCAAGCATCAACTGTCAAAACTGGGCGCCTCGGATATCGTGCTATCCCCAAGATGGTTTATTCTATCGTGAAGTAGTGAAAATTCCATCGAATAAAACATTTGATCGACAATTTATACGTCTCAACGCGTACGGCGATGGTCGACGACGAAAACTGTAAAACTCTCAATCAGACATATTGGCGAAAAGCAAAATCTCGCCGCACCCTCTTTTATCCAAACATGTGAGTGTATTTTTTTCCCTTTCTCTTCCGAAAATCGCAGTTACCTTACTCGTATGTGTTTGGCATGTCCTGAGCGGGAAGAACTAAAAGAAAACAAAAATTCTCACATGCATCCTTCGTAGGTACACGTTAATGAGCGCATCACGAGTTAGTAAGGATTATTCATACGAATTTTATACTGTCCGAAGCACGAAGTTACAGTTAAATGGATGAAGTAAGAATGCCTTACAAGGAACATCGCTTTGGTCTCCACTTTCGATTTTGTTGAAACTCATGTATATGCTGGAGCATTAAGAACCATTGCATACCTATTTTTTATTGGCCGAAAAACGGTTTTTAGGTACTTTTTTAAAGAAGGCTATTTTCACGATTTTCGTATGGGTTTATATTATAGATATCGATATAAAAGTTGTTACACTTCATAAATACGCTTTGGAAATACAGTTAAAAAATGTATATCTATTTATTTTGTTATTTTTTTCGAAACAGCGTTTTTCGACGGCTTGTTGATGAAATCTTCGAAACTGCTGAACCGATCCTTATGAAATTTTAACCACATATTCTTGACAACTATAAGTATAGCATGCATCAAGCATTTTTTTAATTTTGATATTTCCTTTTTTTGCCGAAAACGGTGATAAAAAAACGTTTTGTTTTGTTTTTTTTTTCGAAAAATGTCCGCTATTTTGTAATTTTTGCATATATAAAAAATCGTATGATATGCGCTATAGCCATTAACATACTGAATCTAAAACCGTTTGATTTTTTTGTTTCGGGTAATTCATCTCCGAGAATTCATCAACAGCGCAGACCTACAATTTTTTTTCGGACATTTTTTCAACTATCATTCTCGTCTATAAATAGTGACTTAAATAAATTTTTTTTTAAATTTAATGTATCTCGACAGTGTATTTATTGAGTGTAACCATTTTCATATCAGTATCTATGATATAAACGTATCAAAGATATTCATAAAAATAGTATCTTTTTTAGCGTCTAAAGTGAGAAAACCACCGCTTACGGTGAAGCATGTCAAGCGTTGATTTTGCAGTTTCACCCGCGAGCAGTTCACCGATTTCAGTGAAACAAAAACGAAAATGCTTCTCATGCTCCACGATGGGTAATTGAGAGAAAAAAAAAACAGAAATTGAGGTGTGAACCAGTCCTTTATTTTTCTTTCTCTCGGCCCACATTCGAAAGGGGAATAAAATTAAAGTTCGAGCAGTTTTCAGTCTTACCGAATAGCAAGCTGAAGGGGGTAAACCACCCCTTACTTGAAGTTATTTGTGGGAGATATTGTTTTTCTGTATTTGAAATGTGTATGCTGATTAAAGATAGTTCTACAAACGCCAAATCGACGTTTAGAGTATGGGGAAAGACGCGAAAATCTTCGGACCGACTTTGGTAGCGAACGATTGCGAAGAGAATGCGCGCATAACGGATATCAAATCGAAATAAAAAATAAGTAAGCGACGAATGAGTGAGGAAACTCTTTTGGCCAAAGTGCGAATAAGTTTTGATTCGTAATATTTTTTTTCCGTATCCATACCGTATCCATATCGATGTACTTTCACTCCCAAATACAAATTCGCTATTTATTTCTTCCAACACCCTCAATGTTCATTTAAAAATCGTCAAAAGTGTAAAAAATATGTTTTTTTTTGCGTTTTGCCTATGAAGTTTTAAGCTTTGGACGAAAACTCAGTGACTTTTGCAATCGACGGATATTTTCCCATCGGATAGACCATTCAATACGTTTAAAAATAAAAAGAAATGACACGTGGCAGCTTCTTCAAAATCGTCAAAATCTTAACGTTTCAAACAGCCCTAGCGTCGCTCTTATTCGCGTGCCATAAACGTAATGGGAAAGGGATCCTCCTGCAACGAATTTTGGCAAACTTGGAGACTGCCGCTCGGTTCATTCCGATATCTCAATTAGTTTTCCTGAAGAGTCCACGTGAAAGATGGCCGAAGAAGAGGCAAAGTATAGAAAAATTGATAAACATCGACGGTCAGTCTTTCACATTTCAAAAATCGAAAAACGTTCGGAGCTCAATACATCAAACGAGATTTCAAAGAGCAGATGACAACGAAGAGAATGAGCACAGAACGGAGTTCCATATCGAAATAGAAAACAAATGATCGACGTCCAGTGGAGTCACTTGTTTTTGGCCGATATGGAAAAGAATAACTGGATTGAAAATATTTGTTTATCCCCGAAATACAAATTAAGGGGCTACACCTAGTTGGAGTTGTTGAAAAAAATCGATTTTTCGTTTTCCACGGATTCTTATGGTATAACCATTAAAAAAAATTCTCTGAAAATTTCAAGTCGATCCTCTGATTTGGAATGGGAGCCTCAATCGGGAGTTTTTGGGCTCGCTGAATCCGAATTTGAAGTCAAATTTTGGAAATTCAAAGTCAAAAACTTTACTCGATTTAGATGAAAATTAGTACTCCGAGATTTTTGGGGTCGCTTATTACGAATCTGAACTTTTAATTTGATAATTCAAAATGGCGGCGCTAGAATGGTGGACCGAAATTGAAGATTTTACTGGATTTAGCTAAAAATTGATGCTCTGGGATTTTCGAGGTCGCTTATTACGAATCTGAACACAAAATTCAAAAATTTTTAATGGCGGATCTAATATGGCGAACGAAAGTGCATTTTTCATGGTCAATTCAATGACATGGAGCATAATACAATAAACAGGTGAAAATATATGAAGCTTGAGTACCGAGTTTCATCAAAATCAATCTGTATTATTTGTATTTTCATTGGGCATATTTGTTCGTCATTGTGAATTCCTGAATTTCAAGTTCAGATTCGTAATCAGCATCCTCAAAAATCGGAGTACAATTTTTGCAGGATAAAAAAATGTTCCTGCCATTTTGGGCACTTTTTGTCGAATTCTCTTTGCCAATGAAAAGGTTAATCATTCATTTTTCCCAAAACGCACAATTTCCATCAAAAGTTATCAAAAATGTATGTAATGTTTGCGCCCGTAAGCTGGCTATCCGGGAAAAGTGCAAAAACACGTAAACCGTAGTTTTCGTGTTTGTAGTTCGTGTTGTGTTGTGTTCGTGTAAGAGAAAGAAAAACAAAGAGATGGCTCATCCCCTAATTTCCGTTTTTGTTCAATGTCCCCATAGTGTATTTCCGATCGTTCCGCATCCGAAGAATTTTAATTTCTGTTTCACTGAAATCGGTGGAGTGCGTGCGGGTGATCTCCAAAACCAGCCCACAAAATTTTAAGCGGTGCTTACACCCCTTTAAATCGTTTTTCCGCCGATAAAAAAAAGTATAGTTTTTGATGCTCTGCCATATACATGAATTTCAACAAAATCGACGGCAAACACCAAAGTGACGTTCCTCGTTAGGCTCATCTAAACAAAAAAGTATCGAGCGATGATTAATGTCTCGTTAGGCCCGTGTTAGTCGTGAATTCTACTCGAACAGTATATACGTATTGTGCGACATCGCCACCCAACAGGACGTCCACATATATACTTCATTTTACACTGTTTTTAATTCGTAGCTTGAGAATAATATTGAAACAATCATTCACCGATTTGCCTCTCTTCCTATGAAAATCTCCGTGTCGCCGACGCGGTCGCGCGTTACAAAAAAGTTTCTGAAATACATCAGTGCATTTTTATTGTACGAGTATGCGAGAAAAAAGTAGTGAGAGAGAGAGAGAGAGAGAGAGAGAGAGAGAGAGAGAGAGAGAGAGAGAGAGAGAGAGAGAGAGAGAGAGAGAGAGAGAGAGAGAGAGAGAGAGAGAGAGAGAGAGAGAGAGAGAGAGAGAGAGAGAGAGAGAGAGAGAGAGAGAGAGAGAGAGAGAGAGAGAGAGAGAGAGAGAGAGAGAGAGAGAGAGAGAGAGAGAGAGAGAGAGAGAGAGAGAGAGAGAGAGAGAGAGAGAGAGAGAGAGAGAGAGAGAGAGAGAGAGAGAGGGGGGGGAGAGGGAGAGAGAGAGGGAGAGGGAGAGAGAGAGAAAGAAAGGTGGGAAGGAAAAAAACAGATGGCAGATCTTTGACACATTCAAGATTGATAAAGATACAGCTGAACCTGCATAGATAAGTGAAGCTGGCTAACTAAGAAGAAGCACAGTATACGATAGAAGGAGCGTACAATAATGGATCTCTACCTTGACTGGGCTCGAGTGCTCTTTTCCACCTTTACTTGATTTCTGTAAAATAATTTAGATCGTCGTGAATTCGAAACGAAACAATGACATGCGGCGATGAGCTAGCCAAATCGCAATCGATTAGCGCAATGTTACGGTCGACGAAGGAGCTGACGCGTACAATAATGAAAATGGCAGAGGTTGTGAATAAAAATGCAAGCGTTAGGCGGAAAGTGTTGTCGACTCGCTTGGTTTAATTCGATCGCGCAGAAATATTTCACTAATCTTTGGAAACACAGAGCCTAATTATCTGGACGTATTAGAACGGTTAATAGATTATTGTAAATATTCATATCGCCTTGTTCGCCAAGTTCATCCTACCACTGCACGGAAGAAAAGACACCTCTTGCAAGCACCACCGTGAGTAAACATTTTCTACGACTAAAAGCGGTTTTCACCCATTTTAAAATAGCCCCCAAGTGTGACACGGGAAAAGCCTTCGCCGTTTATCTACAACAGCCGGAAGTTTTGCCACCGCGATTTGCACCGGTAATTTTTCAAGCATCGAGTACGGACGATCGAATGTTCACCTTGAGTCAACTATACCTGAATGAGAAGTCATCAACAACGAATCTTCGATTTAGATCACTCGCTCGACATGAAAATTTCGCGAAGCCAGAATCAACTAAGCCTACTCCGTGTGAAATGACACAACTCTCGTACTTACTCTGTAAGAAAGCATCAAACCCGTTTTATTCAGCATCCAGAATGGGCAATAGAGCGCCATGATTATTGATCCATGCTCGAAGGACGTATGCATTCCAAGATCCATGACGACTTTTTGGGCACTGTCGAAGGACTCGAACGACCAGACTGAGAATTCAGCTGGATTCGCCAAAATTTCGCCTTTGCAGGACCAATCCTTTTCCAGATATTGCGGTAGCTGAAAAGTAACGCAGAATGAAGCGAGCACAACACAAACGCGACACAAGATCAAAGTGATGCACCGCCCGTTTTTCCAAAGCATATTTTTTTATGAACTTTCGAAACATCGTAATGCCGTACTGTAATAATTCATTTCAACATTTTTTTTCGTTACATTGCAGCGCGAGTGTGAGAGTCTTCAGCCTCATGGTCAACAGTAAGCTTTGTCACCGGCTTGTTTGTGGATAATTTGTGGATCTCGGAAATGAAGTATATGGAGGTATGGTGGAGTGGCTCAAATTTTTTAATTTCAACGTCGTTAATGACATACTACCTCTATCTTACAAAAAAATAGGAGGTTAGATGTTAGTCGATTTTCGAATTGTTTCTTCCGCACCACCTTAATCGTCCTGCGATTACATCCCGACGCGACCAGCGCTTTGACCATTTTTTCCGTTTAATTCATTACGTCATTCGACCCTTGAAGGATTGCCATGCGGTAACAAATGGATCCGCGAAAAATGTCAGTATCTCCCGGTCTATACGCTTCATTGGTCAATGATCGGAGAACCATTGGAAACAAGAACGTACCTTGATGACGATGCTGGACTGATTCGGGTCAATGGTCGGCAGTTGGAGTATCGTGCTAGCCCTCAATAGCTTCTCCTCCGTGTGTCCGGGCAGCACAATCACGATGTCGATCGGCAAAAAGTTTTTCAAGCACACCGACGGATGCAAGTGTATGTTGTAAACGGTGCTTGCCATGGTGTGTCTACTCGTATTTTCAAAATACACTTGCTCAATTTCGCCCACAGCCTGGAATATTACAATCGCTGGGTTAAGAAAAATGCGAAGGATCGTTTGATCGTGCACAGTTGTCATATTCAAGTACACGATTGGGGATAAGACGAATAAGATCGATCCTGGGTTGCAAGTAAACGTTTTCTAAGTCTCATCAGCAAGAAAGACATCTAGCGTACTCATGCACGATAATCAGTCGTTTGTAATCAAATGAACAACATCTTCTGTGACCTCTTCGTCAACTGTAAGACAGGCAAGATAATGATATTTTCTTATTATGGGCCAGCTGTTTTTTCTCCTCCGAATGCAGAGCTCGCAGCTTGCTCAGTAGTCACTTTTATGCACTCGCTATAGGGATGAGGCAAAATTCATTATTCAACCGCAAACTTGTAGCTGGAGAAATTCAATGCACTGTAAATGCAGACATTTAGGGGAAGCTGTGTATCTTTGCTGCTCGGATTCGGCTCCCGATCCAAGATCCGTTTGAGTGTGAAACTACCATTGCGATCATTCCGGAAAGTTTCGAAACTCTGCAAAAAGAGGGCCTAATTGTCGTCCGAGACTATTGGTGCAATCAGCACTGCATTTCACGAACGCGTGAAACTGATGGATCATCACAGTGTAACATTTAGACCAAAATTGGTTTATCCGATATTTTTTTTGCTTTGTCCGATAGTATAGACGGTTATAAGCATGCTGCTCATACACTTACATAAACGTAAGTAGAAAATTCATATGAAAATTCCGCGCGCGAAACTTTAAACGCGTTTTTCTCGAAACGTCGTTTTTCAAAACGGTGCACACCCGCAAAGAAAGATTTTTCAAGCTATCCGTCACAAATTTTGACGCAACATTCCTCGCGCCATTCTTTATCTTGCCATGGAAGCTTGTTTTAATCTTATTTTTTTAAACCGAGAAACTGTCCAAGCGATAGGCTAAATTCGATACGTTTTTTTCAACCGCCGCTATTTTGTCAATCTTTAGTTAAAAAACCCTCCGTAGCTAGATCACGGCTTTCATACTGATTGATAATCTTTTTTCAAATTTTGTTTCACATAATATTTACGGCCACAACCGTGTGCACCGTGAGGACTCCTTTTTTCGAAGACATTTTCAACCATTAAAAATGTAAAAATAAATCAAAATAAACGTTTAAACATTTATTTTCTGTTCACGAGTGCTTTGATTTGACATTAAAAAATCAGACTGATTAACGTATCGATCATAGCAATCGGAAAAGATCGCGAAAGTCAGCTATTTTTTAACCCGTTACACTGCGATGATTCCTTAAGGTAGAACGAGCACGCGCCCTTAATTTATATAGATTTTGTTCAATTTTCAACTAGACATTGCTCATATCATTGTGCATGCTGGAGAGAAATTTCAAAACAGTCGACTATTTAGATTGGGAGATAATGGGTTTTATAATTGCAACTTTTAACACTGCAGGGTTTGCATTGAAATTTAGACAGAATAATTTTGCGTAAAAAATATTTGTCCCTTATAATAAAAAGACACATGGCAACACCGCATCGTTCCACGTATCCAATGAAGTAAGTTTGCGCGGCATATTTAAAATAATACTGCAACACAAATTTTCATTTGGAAGTAATTTTGAATCGAACAAAGTTTTTAATTATTTATGAATTAACTAACACTTTTATTTGTTAATGAAGATAGCGTGTACAATATAAAATATTAATACTTAGGACGCAAATATTTTTTTTATGATAAAAGTTTTTAACTTTAGGAACACGATAATTTTAACTAGTTTGCTATCTAAACATAATTTATTTCATAATTTATAAACACAATAGAATGGTACGACGAATTATGCGACCTGACTTTCGGTCAATGCAGACCCTGCAGTGTTAAAAATTGCAATTTTGAAACCCATTGTCCCCCAATCTGAATAGTCGACTGTTCTGAAATTTCATTCAAACATGCATCATGATATGAACAATGTCTGGTTAAATTTGAACAAAATCTATAGAAATCAAGAGCGCGCGCTCGTTCTACCTTAAGTGTGCATAGAATAGTTTAAAAAAATCACTGTATCGCAGAATATCACTATACTGCCTACTTGAGGTTGCGTCTGTGAGCGAGGCCCATCTGGCACAATACTATAGAAACAAACAAAAATTTCATTCGAACTCCAATCGGTTATATGAAAAATATTTCTATTGCATTACTAACGAATAACAGCCCACTTCAATGTCTTTTTCTCTCTCTATCATACATGAAATAGTGAACACAACGTTAGCAAGGTATTCTAATGGTAGACGTTCATTCGTATGACAAAATAGCCTAATTAACAGCGCGTTCAACATGTCAACAGGAGAGAGCCATGTAGCGGTACCTGAAGTGGCGCTTCCGGATATTTGGGTCGTGTAGAATTAAACGAACTGAGGCGGAGAGGCTTGATGTTATTGATAAATCGAGATAATTTTGATCGCCAGTCAGCGATACTTGAGAACAAATCGATATTTTCGTTATTATAGAAGATACAACCGACCACGATCATCATGAAAATAATCTAAAAGTAAAGAAAAAAACGGCAATTCATAAAGAAATCCAATTTGCGTCCGAGAAAGAAATTTGTTTGCGTGACAATTATTTACTGGCTAGAGAATGAGAAAGGTGCAAAGTGTACAATACGAAATTCCACGGCTAAATCATTACCCTAGACAGATATTGATGGACAATGTGTTACCTATGCCAAATATTCTCCATGGAATAATATTACCTGGATGTAAAAGGGTTCCTTTGTCTCTTGTTTCGATCTAGATTCGCATTTTAGGAGTTGCGTCATCGACACGGTTTTTTGAAGATCCTTCCAGACGAATGGCTCTATGGACACCATATATCTGAAAATTGACAAAAAAATTAGTCATTGTCAAGCCGCATTTAAGGGGTTGGGCTACTGTAAAAATGACGAACGCTTTTTCGTCGCTCGAGGCAACTCAAATTGAAGAGGAAGGTCCAACATATGAGGAGCTAGCGAACGAAACCGAATTTGGCAATTCTTTAGATAAATTACTTTTCCGAAAAATAATTTTGTTTGGGCTCACCCAACCAATACCCGCAGTCTCACCAATAAACGCAATTCACCAAATCGAAGAAATTATCTAAATAAATTTTATTTAGATAATTTATTTATCATTTAGATAATTCAGATAATATTTAGATAATTTATTTATAATTGAGACAATTCAGATAATATTTAGATAATTTACCTACAATTTAGATAATTCAGATAATATTACGATGATTCATTTATGACCGGACCGATGTGCAAATTCTATTTTATCTGAATGCGAATTCGAAGTGGTTGAATCCATTAATCGAGAATTCAAACTCAAACATTTCAGAGACAATCAAAATTGCTCACGCATTTCAAATCGCAGGTCGTCACCTGCGACTCTTTTATTTATCGTACTTCTGTTAGTGAAACGAATTGATTTTTGATTTGTAATTGTGTCGTGTTTTCTCATTTTGGTCTGTCATATGGGAATCACCATGCTACATTTAAAAACTCCTATTTTAAATTCGATTTCGGCAACCTGGCAAAAAGATCGATGCCAAAATACAATGAAATCGTAATAGTACAAAAATGATTTTTTTTAAACGCACATAAATGCGTGGCACAACTTTTCTCGCACATATATTTATTTTACTATCGTTTGTAGAACAATAAAAACTATTCTGCTTTTCGAAGTCTCGTGCTTCCATGTGTTCGACTATTCTTCTTGCAAAAAGAGCTTCAAAAGAACACCACCATTTACGAACTTTCAGTATCTTTTTCCATTCGAAGCTTTCTCTAGTAGAAAACCAAAACGGTGATCACCCATCGCCCAAATTATTCGAATTGCCACGTTTTTTTTCTATAAAAAATCGCGTAGTCAAACTTCTGGAAGCTTCAGAATTGAGTTGAGACGAGGAACGTCCGTGTTAAAAAAAAAATAATCAGGACGCCTTAACGGGCTACATCTACCTAGGTGGGTAAACAAATTGCACTTTCCAAAAATATTTTTATTCGATACTATCACCTTTTAGCTATAATCCCTGAAAGATTCATTGAAATATTCCTAAAATTGAATGAGCTACGGTTTCTAACAGTCGGCAGGGCGGGTGGTAGCAGTACCATACTTCGAACTTTAACCTTTGGGTTACGGACTATAAAAATGTAACGGTCCGTACGGACATGGGTTAGCCTAACCCGGCAACTTTGATTCACCGTATATTGAGCTGTAATTTAATCATCAATTAAAAAATTGGTAATTATGCAGTATGAGGACTTTTCCGAAAGACGATGGGAACATTTTTTTCACCGTGAACTTGTTTATTCCATTATAGTGATATTCCGTCGGGGGAGGCTGACATTTTTCATTAATTCCATAAGTTATGGGTTTTTAAAGTTCGCGGAAACACGTGATAAAATAGGGAATTTTCAAATATTTCGAGGCCTATATTGGAGAGTATGAAGTATTATACAATTCTACTACGTTGGTAATTCTTGTGGCCCTAATAAGGGCCGATGAAAATCTTGACAAAGATTGATGTCGAAAAGTATCGAAATTTCTATTCTTCCTTCATGGCTCTGATGACGTCGAAAATCATGTGAAATCGGTCACGATGGTCTGAATATTGACGCTTGAAGAAAAATTCACGAAATCAAAATATATTTCACGATCACGAAATCCAAACATATCTCATCGTTCCAAAACCTATACATTGTTACCTGCATAACACACTATCTATAAGGAAACGCGCAGCTGTTTAGCGACAACAAACAAGAGGCGTCGAAGTATTACCTTCCGGAAACAGGACAGTTGCGGTCACCGAAATCAAAACATTCACATTGTTACCTTCGTAATGTACGATGTATAAAGAAACACGTAGCTGTTCAGCGAGGCCTCGAAATATTACCTGTTTCTGGAAACTTCAATACCCCATAACATATTGAATTGATGGGAAATGACAGCCTCCCCCGACGGAATATCACTTACTATAACGGAATAAACGACATCATGGCGAACTAAAAAATGTCCCCGTCGTTTTTCGGAAAATTCCTCATACTGCATAATTACCAAAAAAAAATTTGTTTAAATCGATGGGAAGTTGTCTCAGAAATGCGATGGTTTTATCAGACTTGTGATATTTTTTATTTAAAAAAAGTTATCGTTAAAAATATAAACGACTTCTTCCACAATTGCTCTACTTTCTTTAAGGCTCTCAAATTAAGTACCTTTGTGTTTAAAAAAAATGCGTTTCTCGTCACCTACCGTTTTCCAGAGAAAAAAAAATGGCAATTTGGCCATTTTTTCGGGCCTCTAGGTAGATGTAGCCCCTTAAGATATATCGGTAAAACGCTTGACTTTCTTTAAGGGGAAAGCAATGAGGTACATTCATGTACTTCTCAAACAGCAAAATCCTGCGGACCCGTGTAATACAGGGCCAAGTAACGATCGCTTACCCGTCGATACTGAAGAATAACCAGTAAATGTTGGTTGGTGTGTAAACCGCGTCCAACGGAAGATTGAGACGCTCATCCGGGGCCACCGTACCTACGCATTCAACTTCGTTGCCACGTTTGGTCATGTAATACACGGACACCGGCTCTGAGAAATGATTGTGAACCTGCGTACAAAGGAGGAGCGTTATTTCAATTCACTTTTCAGCCTTTGCCAAGCGTCGAATGGGATTTACCTGTAGGACGCTTCTGAGGGTGACGATCGTGCTGCCGTTCTCGACTATAACGTCCGATATAACGCCCCATTCCTCCGATCCCTCTTTCCTGTATTTCAACGGAAAGAACCTTTTGTCCGCTCGCAACACTGGAATTTCCAATTTCTCGCAAATTCCTTTAAACTGAAATACGAGAAATTATTTGCAGTACCGCCCAAGCGAAAGGAAAAGTTCGTGGTAAGCGGATGTTGTACCATAACGATGAATTTGTTCTGTCCTCTGTCCTTCACCGAAACGACCTTCAATTGATCAAGTATTTGGGTGTCCACTTTGACGACTTTGGGCGCTAGTTCAACCGACGCCCCGGATTCCAACATGACCTGGGAGTACGGCTCGGGATTGTCGGCGGACGGATCGGGTGGAAGTTCCGATCGATCGCCGATCACCTTGGACACATTTATAGATATATTTAAGAGGTTGCAACCAGTTGGAATTTTTGTAAAAATCGATTTTTCTTTTTCGACGAATTCCTATAATATAACCTTTAAAAATATTCTCTGAACGTTTCAAGTCGGTCCGTTGACAATTGGGGGAGTTATGAGCGTTCGCAGGTAGGTCCGGCGAACCTACGTATATACCTGACTTAAAACTTTAAACGCGTTTTTCGCGAAATGACCTTTTCAGAATCGGCGACCAAAACATCTCAAAAACAACTGAACCGATCTGCTTCAAATTTTTTGTATTTCAAAAGGCAGTCCTTAATCGAAGGATCTTTTTTCAATGCACACTTCTTTTATATCAAGGAAAATAGAGTGTTTTTTTCTCGTCTTTTATTATAGTTAAACATTTAAAGAATATAATCCCAAAATTTCGAGTCAATCAGAGAAAAACTCTCGAAGTTATTGGCTATTTAGTCCCGCTCCTCTAACACTGTAGCTCGCGTTTCAAACTGTAGCTAACACTTCAAACGCGTTTTTCTCGAAACCACTTTTTCAAAGTCCGTGTTCACTGTCATTTGAAAACTACATGAACGATTTATTTCAAACTTGGTACACACTTTCTACATATAAAACACCTGCACCCAACGGCTAGTTTGAGATTTTTTTTACATTGAGGGGGGTTTCCATCCCCAAAATGGCGGAATTTTTCGTGAAAAATCGCACTTTCCACTTTACATGACCACCAAAAGTTTAGAAATGAAAAAAAAAAATTATCAAAGACCGTTGGGGGGAGGATTTGATGATACTTTGACTAAATTTTAATGGTACTTGATTTCAGATAATTTCTAGCTGAGATACGGTGAACACCGCAAATCGTGTCTTTCCAAAGGCGTTCTTGGAAAAGCTTTGTCACCGGCTTCTTTGTGGATATTTTCGCGTACAAATTTCACGGAATGTTCTTGACATGACACTTAACAATGTACAAAAGGTTTCAATAAATTTACTCTATCCATATAGATGAAAAAAAAAATCGCAAAAAAGTGTTTTTTTTCCACGCTGAAACCCCTACCCTTCCCTTAATGAACTTTTTGCCAATATTGTTTCAGATAATATTTACGGCCACAATCGTGTACACCGCGAGGCTTCGTTTTTTCGAAGACATTTTCAACCGTTAAAAAAAAGTTAAAAAGATGTAAATAACCGCTTAGACGTGAATTCTCTGTTCTTCATGAGTGCTTTAATTTGACGTTAAAAAATAAGACTGATTAGCGTATTTTAGCCATCGGAAAGAAAATCGAGAAAATCAGCTATTTTTCGACCCGTTATGCTGTGATGATCCCACAATACTTCAAATTTGTCCGTTATCGTGCGAACTGTGCGGAATGTTCCAGTGAAACTAACTTTGAAATTGCTGAGCTCCAGGTCAAGCACCAACGCCAAGCCCGTCTCATTTTTCAGTACGTAAGGGGCGACCTTTTGCGTGGTCGTTTTGTCCGTTGACTCCATGGCGCTGGAGAACGCGTTGCCCAATTGCTGTAGCACGTCCAGACACGTCTTGGTCACGGTGATTTCCAAATTATCCTGGTATCAACAAAACGTATTGATCGTTGAATTAAGACGAAAGAATTCGATCGATGCGGAAATATATCTTATAGGTATCTTGTATCATCAGCTCACCGATGACACGACGTCGATGGACATCCTGGAAGACTGCTGTATCAGTTCATCCGGTTCACTCTCGCAGCTGGGACTGATCGCGCTAGCCCCCCGAGATTCCGGCGACAAATCGTTGAATTGTATCTGGAAACAGACATTTATCTCTGTAACTCAAAGGGGGGGGGGGGGTGACGATAGTTTTATCGTAGATTGTAATATCGTTGTCGGAGACTCGGCAACTTAAGGGGTTAGGCTACTGTGGAAATGACGAACACTCGTTCGTCGCTTGAGGCAAGTCAAATCGAAAAGGAAGGTCCTAGATACGGTGCAGGAATCGCAGATCGAAGGCAAACGAATGATTACAACGATAGAACTGCTAGAAAGTCTTTAAGGCGGGATCTACACTACCCACAAGTTTCCGGACACCAGATAAATGCAAACTCATATTAGAATAATACAGTTAATTGTACAGAGCTATGTAATATCTTCGTAAAATAATACATGAAATGAACTATATTGTGCTAACATTATTTGGCAATTATCCAGTGATCGAAGTTTGGCAATTATCTGAAGTGTCCAGAAACTTTTTGCCAGTAGTGTACATTTACAACGATCGAAAAATCGATTTCTTTTTTTTTTTGCTTAAACGATAGAACTGTATATGTAGAATATTTTCCCATAGTTTCAAAGTGGAATTCGAAAAACTTTAAGGACGTTGAGTCTCCAACCGCGAATGATAATAAAATTCTGAAAATTGGTTACGTTTTTGTATGAAGTATTTCAGAGGTCGTGTAAAAATTTCACGACAATTCGAAAGCTCGTTATTGGACAATTAATGTAATTGATAATTTCATTACTTTGTAACCGATTGATTAAGTGATTAGTTACCACAAGTGCCTAGTGCAATTTAATTGAAATGCTATGTAAATTTCGAACGCGTTTTTCTCAAAACTGCATTTTCGGATTGGCGTGCATGATTACGCAAAAACTATTGAGCCAATTGAGTTGAAACTTGGTAGAAATACCGACAATATTGCTACCTTCTACTTGACGTGAATTGTTTTTGAAAAATTAGAAAAAAAAACTACTCTTTTAATTCAAAATTTTACAGAAATGTTGCGTTAAATGTTGATTTTTTCGTAAATGCGTGCCATTCTCTTAGATTGGCATTATTTTCGGTGTAATTACTGTCAAAAGGAAACTATACATGTTCTAACTGAAAACAATTTTGAATTTTTTTGCAAATCAAAGTCTACGCTAGACTGCACGTCGGTGCACAACTCCAGCGTCAACCTTATTAACACTCTGCCACAATTCCGTTATTTTTATGATTAATGAATTAAAAAAAATGATTTAGTATACTTAAATATACATTAAAGTTTGCCTACGGTTTGACAAATGTAGAATAATTATTTATTAGTTTGAAAAATTTCACAATATTGCTTACTTTCTTTCTGTCTAAATGAATAATCCGCCTTAAACTCGTTTTCTCTCGAAACTATGTTTTTCAAAACCGTGCACACGATTTCTCGACAAATTACGAACGGATTGTCTTGAAATTTGATACGCTCGTTCAGTATAATAGCAGTTTAGTCTTGACGGACGTTTTTCTTTTCAAAATTTTTTCCTCATGGGGTATTTAACAATAATGATATCACTTTGACTCGAAAAATCGAAAAAAATTGAATTTCTTTCGACATTACAACACAATAACAAAAGAAGCCCAGTCAAGGCTTGGCCAATATTATCTATAATATTTTATGAAAAAAAACTCGTTTTTGTTTCTGTTTTGATTAACAGTGTGGCCCAAATCAAGTACACCGTTGAGTCCCTCAAATCCCAAAGTCCTACACGAGATTGTTTATAACATCTCTAATTGCACATATTTTTCAATTAAATTTCCTAGTAAACTTTGTCCACGTACACACAAAGGAATCTCCAAAAAAATTATCAATCATCTTCCTCCTTCAAAATTAATTATTTTTGTCAACAGCCCTGATTTTCGGGTCGCCACATTAGCCTAACCCTTTAGATAGGCTATGTGACTATATTAAACATACGTTTCATTTTCTTGTCATCCTAAAAGAATATAGTGTTTGAGGCAATCCTATCGCTTCGCACTAGTCATACCACTGATCACACTTGAGACGCGTACAATTTATATTTTTAACATATGCAAAAAGAATAATTTGCAATAACGAAATATGTCTGTTAAAAATGAAATATGTGTGGAAATTCGGATGAGTTAGATGAGGTTAGGACTACAGTCAGCTGTTGCCTTGCTGCCACGTCTCTTCATCGTAGCAAGTGGTAACGAATCCAATACCGGAAGTTCACATTAAACTTGATATTTCATCAAAATTAGGTCAATAAGCGTATTTTTTTCTGAGACCGTTGGATTATTACAAGTGTTTGGTACGTGAATCTTATTATTTTTAAGAATCTGACGGATTCCCACCATTATATACACTTTTGTAGCGACCGGAAATTGAGGTTTTGTGTGTCATCTCCAAATTCCTTTCCAAAAATGTGCGATGTTAATATGTTTTTATCTGTGACCAGGCCGATAACCAACTCTGAAATTTTACAGAGACGATTATTAGCATATTTGGCGAAGCTCAAAAAAAAAATGAAAATCCTATGGATTGAAACCTGGCGATAGGATTACCTTAAAAAAGATTTTCTATGATTTGATTGAAAAGATATGCATTATTTTCGTTTATTTCGATTTTTAAATTAGATAAATTTAAACGTTTGGTCACGTGAACGAAAACGCTCCATGATTGGATGGATCTCCAGTGACGTCACATGCCAGTAAACAGATTATCATTACGAGTCCTATGACGCGTAATGAGCGATTTTCTAGTTTATTTCAGTGTATTTCCGTGCGTTTTCTGTTCATTCGTGTTTCTTTGTGGTGATAGTTATCATATTATCAACTTTTGAATAAGAATGGAGAGGAAGGTTTGCTGTGCGACAATTCAGCGGCGACAGAGATCCTTTATCTTGTTTACTGGTATGTGATGTCACAGGCGTCACGTGAGTACATATGTAACGTTAGCGTTTTGGCGGTCGATTTGCGAGGATAAAAAAATATTGTGAGCATAGCATAAAATAATTGCCCATTTAGGATGATTTTCGTACAACAGTCGAATACCCTATTTTCCACGGCGTGCTTAACTTTGATCAATATCGTTTATCAAGGATAAACGTGTACCTTTGTTTTTAGCTCCCATGGGCTGGAAACGCGCTCGCCATTGTGAATAGCTTCGACCGGTTCGATCAACGGCTCCCACAGTGCCAATCTGCTGTTGTAATACGCCATAATCAAAGACATCGTGCACTCCATGGACATCTGTAATCAATGCGAAGAACGTTTCACACGTTTGGAGGAAACAGGTCTGAAACATTTGACGACGTTCATTGATTTGTCAGCGTAGCACGAGAGACTCGGGAGCCAGTTGCGAGTACTGAGACAAAGCAGGAAGTCGTCGTAGAGTACGAAATTAGGGCATTGATTTCAGGCTCGTACAGTTTTGGTGCTCCAGTCATTGATGTTGCTCTGGAAGCCCACGTGGAACAGCAGCATCGGCAGTGTTTTGTTGCCGACGCCGGCCTCGAGTGTCAAAAGTATCACGGGCGCGGACACGATAGCCAATTCCGGCTTGTAAAGGGCTGGGTCCTCCGCGTTGGCGTAAGGAAAATCTTCTACGGCTTCGACGCCGAGCTCGGTCTTCAAGAACCAGTATTCGCTCTCCTCGTAAGGCGTTATGAGCCAGAGGCCCTCGTGTGTTGGGTCGCTCTTCACGACTTCGTCCTCGTCCGTTTCTTTGCTTGTTACTTTCTGCAGGACCCTGTTCAAAATCTCGATCACACCTGCACAAAAGCAAATGGCGTCAAGATGCGAGCCAGCAGACCTCGGAAAGCCCTCTACTGTTTTTGCCATTATTTTATAATAATTGGGCTATTGAATGATTTTTCTTTTGTTGTAAAGATCATGTGCGGGTGTTTATGGCAAAAGTATTTTCATGTTCCATTTTTTCAACAATTAAGAGATAACACCGGGATTTTGGAAAAATCGTTGTTTTTTTGCTTAAAAAATACTTCGGGGTCATAAAAACAATATGCAATTGGTCCTGTAGGGACTTTATTTGCAAGGGTCGATTGCCGTAGCGCTCCGAGGCGCTGCGGCACTTTTTTCAAGCTGGGGGACGAATTACTCGTACATCTTTGCATGGATCGGTCAGAAATGTTTGTAGTTGCTTCACAATTACATTCTCTATGGGAGTACGTAGCCGTTTTTTGATTAAATGTAAACTTTTTTATAAACAATTTA
Source organism: Ophion costatus (assembly GCA_951751655.1). Classification (NCBI taxonomy): domain Eukaryota; kingdom Metazoa; phylum Arthropoda; class Insecta; order Hymenoptera; family Ichneumonidae; genus Ophion; species Ophion costatus. The sequence continues at coordinate 16,246,788 of OX632361.1, read as the reverse complement.
CTGCTTATTTTTTTTGGGGGAAAATTTATTTGTTTCTTTCAAAGTGCGCCATTTTTTTCAAAATATTTTAAAAAATCCGTACGAAGTCCCATAGCTAATAATATATAGATTATAATTTTTTTCTGTTTTGTTCCAGGTTTTATGGTTAACGAGAAAACCGTCCTCCGGTGAAACTATTTGTAAAAAAAACACGGGTGTAGTTCCGAAAGGCCGTTGATTAATTTGGAATTTCGTGTACCCATGTATTTTAAGGGAGCTTTCCAGTGTGAAATTTTCAAAAAATCGATTTTTTTTTTGCTTTATCGAATAGTATACACTCTTCCGAATATTCCCTGAAATTTTCATGCCGAAATTCAGATTATTTCGGTTACTGTACAGCATTTCTTGGAAGAAGGCAACGGAGCGCTACAGCTACAGCGAAACTTTGAACGCGTTTTTCTCGAAACAGCATTTTTCAAAACGGTGTCCAACTTGGAGGGCAGAGTTTTAAAGCTATCGAGTTGAATTTTTTACACAATATTCTTAACGTCATTGTTTATCGTGCTATGGAAGCTTTTTTGACATCTTCCTATTTTTTTGTAAAAAAAACTGCCAAAAAAAATGCTAAAATCGATACTTTTTGTTCAAACCGGCGCCATTTTTGCAAAAAAAAAAAAAAAAAAGCCTCCATAGCACGAAAGCCAATTATATACCGATCAATAATCTTTTTGTGTTTTTTGTTTCAGATCAAAATTGTGACCCCCAACGTGGACACCACATCCAAGTGCATTTTCTGCAACAATTGTTTCATCATTTTTATAGATATTAATTAATAAATAAATCGATCTTTAAAAAATTGTTTTGTATTCTTCAATACCCAATTAATATACAAAAAAAAAACCAGACCGATTAGATTATTTTTTCTTTAAAAAAAAAATCGCGAAAAACAGCGATTTTTCGGGCTGTCACACTGGAAAGCTTCCTTAACTCGCTGATTACGAATATCACAGTGAAAATACCCGCAAATTTGATTTTCAAGGTCAACACACGAAAACTGTTTTTTAACAGTTTTTCTGTTTTATTTTAGTAAATATTCATTTTGGAGAAAAATGTTTCGTATAAAAGTTATAGCCTATGGAAATATTGATATTTTATGTTCTATACTGTTTTTATCTAAAACCATTCCGTTTCGACAAAAATGGGATAATGGTCCCATTTTTTAATTCAAAGTGAAAAGGGAAAGTGAAAATTGCTTAGCTTCATTAGTTTCGATATTATCTACTTACACACTTTACTGCGGGATGGTTGGAGTTTAGTCTTTAAAGTGCATGTTTTTTGCTTTTTGTTTTTATTAAAAAAAAAATTTTCTTTGCTTTTATTTTAGTTTCTTTTTGTATTATATACCATTTTTGCATTTTTTGTGATTCAGTCAATTTTGAAGTGCATGTTTTTTCTTGCTTTTTTCTTTTTTTATTTTTTTCCTTTTGGTATTAAAACTATTTTTGCATTTTTTGTTTGGGTTCGGGTTTGTTTCGGCTGTCTGGGTTTGATTTTTTGTTGGGCTTGCTTGGGCTTTTTATATAATTTTTTTTTTCATTTGGGTTGTTTGGTTTTTTTTTGTTGAGATGTGTTTTTAGATTTTTTGTTCGTTTTGTTTCAGTTCGAATTTGGCTTTTTTCTTTGGGTTTGTGTGGGCTAATGAACATTATCTATATTCTTGCTGTTACCGATCCGTTGCTATAGATAAGTTTTAGACAAAAATTGTATAGAACACAAAAGCTCAATATCATAGGCTACAACTTTTGTAGGCAACATTTTTCTCTAAAATGAATATTTACTAAAATAAAACAGAAAACTGTGAAAAAAATCAGTTTTCGTGAGTGTTGACCTTGAAAATCAAATTTGCGAGTATCTTCAATATGATATTCGTGATCAGCGAGTTAAAGTACATAGGTACACGAAATTTCAAATTAATCGCAGAGGCTTTTCAGAACTTTATACAAAAACACGTTTTTCAAGATGGCCTCTGTCGCCGCAATTTTGTATGAAAATTATATTGAATTTGTTTTATACTTTATTATGCGTTAAATAAACCCTTTCGAAATAAAACCTACTCCTTTTTTCATACTCCCAAAATAAATTGTCAAAGTTCATCAATGCTCAACAATGATATAGCACGTTGGAACTTTGATTTTGTTCAGCTAGGCGAAAACGCGCCGAACGTAGTCGGAGTGGCCTTAAAATGTTATCGTCTGTATACGAACTAGTCGTCTAGTACGAGTATATCTTTGTTAATTGTTAAATATATATATATATGTGTGTGTGTATATGTATATAATTTCGTTATTAAAACCGCACACGATCGATGAAAACATAGAATTAAAAAAAATCATGTTACAACCTAATTGCCTGTTTCTCCCTCACCTGGTGATACCGAGATGTGCACGTCCGTACAACATACGTCGACGTGCAATCCTTTGCCCTCCGGAGTAGAGCCTGCTATGCTCACGCTGCAGGGCCTCAAAACTTGGTATATCCAGTCTGCTCGCTTTACCGGATTGTAGATTCCAGTTAAAATGGACAAGTCCTTCACCGAACCCGTGATCACCTGATGCTCGCCGATCATACGGATTTTCAGTAGGAGCTCCGTCTAAAAAAAAAAGAAAAAAGAACATTTCAAGCTATTTTCGTACAGGCAAATGCAAGTGCTCTATTGAGCAGACTCGACACCTGGCCACCGAATATATACGCGATTAGTTTTTAAAAAAAACGGTTAACGAGCTCCATCTACCTAGGTGGGTGAAAAAATTGCATTTTCCGAAAATATTTTTATTCGATAGTATCATTTAGCTGTATTCCTCGGAGATTTCATTGAAATATTCTTAAAATCGAAAGGTCGCGGACGATTTCACGTGTTAAAAGTCGATCTCCATTTTTTAATAGTTACGTAAAAAGACGACATTTTTCATAGATTTTGTGTGCTCGCAAAAGAAATGACGCATTCTATAGCATTCTTTCATTATGCCCTTGCTCATCGTATCCGAGTAAAAAGCTCACATAAATACACAAAAAAAGTGTTACGATTGCTCAAGAGATTTGTGGATTGACTCTACGATTGCATGCGGGCATACAAGCGAAGGAAGTATGCCTGGAATAATGCATCAAAATTTTATCACCATGGTAACATTTCTGTGAAACTCCCATACATCCGTAACTGCGTTTCAAAATAGTCGCTCCATCATCGACTTTTTTCCCACTCCGGTTCGCAGAATTTAAGGCGTTATATACGCGAAAAAATACAATTCTTTCAAATTAAAATTTTTTATATCACTTTAGCATGATCTTTTAAGAATATTTTGGGGTTTTCAGGCCTCCCTGAATTTCATTTTTTCTCTCTAGCATTCTTGCCGAGGAAGAATGCGGCGCAGAGTGCTATTAAATAAGGTAATATTATATTTTCTAATCGCTTTCGCGATTCTCATCGCTACCTTCAAAGCCGTTTACCCACGAATCGTTTTTTGACCTCGTGACAGTCCAAACTCGCGAAACGAGGTTCCGATCGTTTTCAAATATTTACACCATATTCTATTTACCAATACCTATCGCCTGAACCTCAAGAAGTGAAAAAATAGATCATCCAACTTTGTCAAATGAATAATTTATCCGTAGTAAATTGAGTCAAAAAGTTTGAGTACTACCGTTTCAACATGCCATTTAAAATAATATGTTTGTTGGTTCACACTGAATCGATATCTATTACCTAATTATAAATATGTTCTTTGTTTGGGCAACGAGCGTGCCACAATCGTTGCACGAGCAATCAACCGAATTACCGAAGATCCTCAATTTTATCATGGAAATATATATAGTGACGAACATTCAGAACGATGCAGTTGGAGTTGATATCATCCATGTCTTCCAGTAGGATAATGTCTGGCTTCTCAATGTGCAAATTCACGGTGAACATGCTCGTCGCGTTGGCGGCCGGTTGCGTTGCTGCTCTCTTGCTGCGAGCTCCCGACTCGACGTTTCCCTTTTGCGAATACTGCGTCGAGGAGTTTTGGGTCGGGCTTGTCGGCGAGACGTTGAAAAATTCCTTTATTTTCAACAAGTAATCGAGGGACACGATTATGCTGAACGAAAAGATACGGAGGTCAACTGTAACAGTGCCAATTCGTAGGAGAATGAAACTTTTTCGTCGCAGAATAGCGGAGCGTTCGATAGATCTGAATACGCGAATTTAAAGGATCGTCACAGCGTAAAATGTTCAAAAAGCGATTTTTTGTTGTTGCATTATCGCGAAAATCCGCTATATTTCGACCCGTTACACTGTGACGATCGCTTGGTAAATTGAATTGATGAAAATAATCGATCGGTTCGGGCTTACCAAACATGTCGTTGGCTCCTTTTCGAAGCGTCATGTCCAGCATGCTCCTTATCGGTTTTGCTTCTTCTTCAGCTCTGCTCGTAGCATCAAGGGTAGGCATTGTCGTTGTTCTTTCCATGATTCGAACGAGCGAACCTTGGCGACTGTGCCGAGTGTCGTCCAAAGTACAATTCATCAGGAGTATAGACGTTGCCAGCAATCCGTCCTCAAAAATTCTCCCCTTCACGGCAAAATGCGTTAGGCCAAACTTGGCTAAACCGTTCTCTGGTAGATGCAGCGGAGAACTCTTCGTGCTCAGCTGATGAAAATAAAGAAAATACAGGCGTGCGAACTACAGCGTAGATTCTCCATCGAGACGAAGCGCCACCTTGAGAGTACTCGCCCGTTCATGGGAAGAAAAAATCGATTTTTTTCATTATTTTTACTTCATAGTATGCCAAGCGTGATTAAAATCCAAGTCGAAATTCCGAATAGTAAATTTTACGGACACGAACGCCTAAGTGCATAATGCCAACGAGAAATTACGAAAAAAAATTACTCAAAATCGGTTTTTCTCGATGCAACTTTTTTTCGTGGTAGGGAGAGTAACCCTTAGATGGCTTTCTCTTTCTTTTTTAAATTACCAATTTTGATCCTCCAGTGAACAAATTGATTACGAGGCTGTCCATAATAAACTCGAATTTGATTGCAGTGTGTATCTGCTTTTGATTTTGAACGTCGCCTTCTTCCGGTTCTTTCGTTACTTCCACCTCGAATTTATCTGCAATATCACTTTGTATAAGTATTTTTCGTTCGGGTTGTCAATTTGGTAATTATATAGTTCAGTGACTTGACCTAAATATGGCGCTAAAAATTATTTTTTGCATTTTGTAACTATATAACAACATAAATAATGATGTTAGTATGTCGGGGGGACCCATCTTTTTAAGGGGGGTAAGGTATTAAGATTTTTTTTGGCATTTGTATTTTATTACTTTAAATGAATGCAGACTATCTCAAGAATATTGTGTCAACATTTCAAGTCTATCGGAGCAAAATTGACGGAGTTATGAGTATTTTAGCCAAGTTCAAACGAATGGGCGCGACAAGTTGACGAGTTGCGAATTAGTAGAGCAGAGGAGCAAGCGGCGCACGACAGTAAAGAAGGAAGAGTTTTGCGTAGACATATGCAAAGAGATGCTCTAGATCATGTTGATGGAAGCTTTTTGCTCTACGGGCCTGGCATCGATGACTCTGTGTGAGTATAAGAAAATTATCGAGTTTTATTTTGAATTTTTCACTGTGCGAAACTTTAAAGCGTTTTTCTGAAACTTGTCACGTTTGAAGTCCGTGTACGCCATAACTCAAAATCTACTGGACCAATCGTTTTGAAATTTTGCACAGTACTTCTTCACATAACTCGCCAGATATTGTCGGAAACTTGTGTTTTTTTTTTTAAATGATTATCAATTTTACAACAACAAATGAGCCGATTTTTGTTAGTGAAAATCGGATTTTTGGCTCCCAAGAGCTACGAAAAATTAAAAAATCGAGGAAAAAAATCCTCCCGTGGTTACCTCGAGAAACATCTGCTTTAAAAAATGCATTTTGATTTTCTCGTTTCAGATGATTCTTTTGCGAGTTATGATGTGCGCCGCAAAACAACTTTTTTTCGAGGCGCCTCCGCAGATTTACTGTCACTCCCTCAATTTTCAATAATTCGCAATGAAAATTTAGGAAAATATTGTTCAAATGTTGCATTATTATATAGAAATTGACCGAATAAACTAACATCGTCTGTATCGCCACAAAAAAATCTTTAAAACCTGCCTTTTTTCACCGAATTGATCTTACCCCGGCCTTAAGCTTGGAATTGTTTTTTTAAGTCTAAAATGAATTTCCAAAATTTCAAATTTCGTACGATATTTCAAGTGAAATTCTTAATGAGGTCCGAGCCGTTACTTCTATGTATTTATTTATTTTTCGTCGCATTTTTTTTAAATTATTGCATCATCACGCATTTTTGTTCAATTGTTGCATCATCGAACGTGGAAAATATGGCCATGATGTACCAATGTAACGAATAATTGCTAAAAAAAAAAGTTAAAGCCCTGAAATTCGCAAATTTTTACAATTTTTTCACATGTATTTTTTTTCGTAAAACAATCTGGAACCTAAAAAACTGTCGCCCTTCAACATAACATGATTATTTACACCTCAAAAAAGCGATAAATCGCGAAAAAAAATAATCGGAGGACATTTTCACGAAAAGTCACTAAACTATACAATTACCGTCAATTTTTGCGTACCGGCTAATACAGAGAGCAGCCTGGGAATCTACTCCAACTACAACAGAAAGCCACGATGTCGTAATGCTCCCGGAGGTAATTCAAAGGAAAATAGCCATAAAAAGACGAGCCAGGAGGCAGTGGCAACTGAGCAGAAATAACAGCGACAAAAGATAGCTCAATAAAGAGACTCGGGAACTAAAAAAACTGATTTCACAGCACAACAACAACAGCTTCGAAACGTACCTGACGAAATTATCCAGCACGGCAGCCACGGAATATTCGTTATGGAAAGCCACCAAAAGAATTAACACAGCGAAGAATTACAATCCTCCAATTAGAAAATCGAACGGTGAATGGGCACAGAGCGACTTAGAAAAAGCGATAACCTTCGCGGAGCACCTGGGAAGGGCGTTTACACCAATCCAATCGCAGCAAAACGCCGCGGAAATCAAGGAATTCCTCGACAGCCCACTGCCGATGGAAATGCCCATCAAGTACACCTCACCGGCAGAAATAAGATACATAATCAACAAGGAATTGAAGCCCAAGAAAGCTCCAGGTTACGATCTCATAACTGGCTACGTGATCAAGAAGCTGCCCAAAAAAGGGGTTGTGTTCCTCACGACACTGTTTAACGCAGTCCTCCGTACGGCGCATATACCCAGTCAATGGAAAGTGGCACAGATCATTATGCTACCAAAACCAGGTAAACCACCAAACAATATCACCTCGTATAGGCCAATAAGCTTGCTGCCGGTCATATCTAAAATATTCGAGAAACTGGTACTAAGAAGAATGCAAGTACAAATAGAAGAACGGAATATAATACCAGACCACCAATTTAGATTCAGAAACAGGCACTCAACAATAGAACAGACCAACAGAGTATACAACACCATTTCCAACGCACTCGAAGAGAGGAAATTTTGCTCAGCAGTGTTCCTAGACATCCAACAGGCTTTTGATAAAGTGTGGCACCTTGGACTGCACTACAAAATCAAACAAGCTATTCCAAAATTCTATCTGCTTTTAAGATCGTACCTAAGCAATAGGACATTCCAGGTGAAACACGGAGCGGAAGTCACAGACCTCTACCCAATAAAATCCGGAGTCCCGCAAGGCAGTGTGCTAGGCCCAGTGCTGTACACGCTGTTCACAGCGGACCTACCGGTACGACAGAACACCGTCGTGGCAACGTTTGCTGATGACACAGCAATCATGGCCACACACAGCAACGAGGTTATAGCCTCAAGGAAGCTCCAAAGAGGGCTTAACGACGTACAGACATGGCTGGAAAAATGGAGGCTCCAAGCCAGCGGGACAAAATCTGTACATATCACATTCACCATGAAAAAAAAGGAATGCCCGACGGTTACGATGAATGGACATCCTCTTCCAAGTGTCAGTGAAGTAAAATATCTTGGAATGCACTTTGACCGAAGGCTCACGTGGGCCAGTCACATTCGGAAAAAAAGGAAGGAATTAGACATAAAACTAAGGAAAATGTACTGGCTCCTGGGCAGGAGGTCAAAACTATCGCTCTGCAACAAAATTACTGTGTACAAAGCAGTGCTGAGGCCCGTTTGGGCATATGGCATACAACTGTGGGGAACTGCAAGCAACTCCAACATCGAGATTTTACAGAGATTCCAATCAAAAACCCTCAGGACGATCGCCAATGCACCATGGTACATTACAAATGCTAACCTCCATAAAGACCTCGAAATCGACACAGTAAAGGCCGTAGCTCTAAAATCATGCACAAGCTACGAGCAAAGGCTCACAAGCCACCCAAACGAACTAGCGCACAATCTTCTTAACAGAAGAAACATCGCCAGACGGCTTAAAAAATTTAAACCAATGGACCTGCGACAAAGATTCCACGCAGTATAACCGCGCAACGAAAAGTGTCAACGTCAGGTGTGTGACTGGAGGGCGAAAGTGCAAGGACGAGAGTATGAAACTATTGTATGAAGTACGAAACCATGTATGAATGTATGAAACTATTGTATGAATGTATGAATGTATACTGTATATGTTTGGTTATAAAACCAAGAGTGAAAAGTAGAGCGGAGTAAATCATTGGATTTGCCCTCTAAATCGAAGCAACCTACAAGTCACAAAAACTATTAAATGCCATAATAATGGCAGCTTATAGTTACAAGCTGGAAAAGATAAATAAAAAAAAAAAAAAAAAAAAAAAAAAAAATTTTTTGCGTACGCCCTTTCTTCGTCGAGAATAAGTAGTATGTGTGAAACTAACTCGCTGACTTTCGAGCATCCTCGGCCGTGGTTTTTCTGTCTGCTCGAACCACGGATTGCAAGTGGCTGGGCTCTTCAATCGTTTCGCCCAAATTCTCTTCCAAAACTTTAAGGATCGTCGCGTAATCCTCTTGACTGATCAGCAGTTCGATTCTCTTGAGTCTACCCGACATTTCGATATCGGGAATGGACTTGAACCAGGCAGCCGACAGATTTCGTTTCATGAGCAACGCGAAACTCACCGGTTGCAGTAACAACACTTCGTTCTTCGATTCAAAATCATCCTTGTTCAATAGAACCCTAGAACGAGGAAAAGCTCGATGAATCACGAGAAAGCCTGTCAATTATTGGAAATCTTCATGCCAGGATAGAGTAAAACATTTTCGCGAACTAACGGGCGACATCTACCAGGTATAGAAGTATGAAACCGGAATTTCCCTATAGATGGTTCTAGCCACCAGTTTAGGGACGGTAAGACCGCTTCTCCAGCGCCATCATCTCACTCTACACCTGACGAAGATTTTCAACGCACAACAACCCACGTTCCCTACACCGGTATATTTTTCTATAACCTTAAACAAAGCCGTTTCCATTCGTTTTTATCATTTTCAAACAGACGTGTAATTTTTACAAAAAAATCCGGTTTCATACTTCTACACGTGGAACCTAGGTGGGTCAATTGCATTTACCAAAAATTATTGATGACTCACCGCGATAGCTTCAAATCTTGCAGCTCTATCTTCATTTCATCGACGATCGGAGCATCGTCCGCTCCGTCGGTAACCTCTAACTTCTTAAAGCTGTTACATATTGTAAGGTTGCCCATGTCCAGCATAAGGCAATGTTCGCTCTTGGAGTTCATCGGTACGTATATGACCGGTGCCTGAAAAAGGTGCAAATGGATTGAAAGAGCAAACCTTGTAGATGAGGCAAAAAGATCGTCGGGTACATGCGATAGTCGCAGAAAAGGATTTTTGAGTTCTCGTTTGAAAAATAGGAAGTCAATTTAACAATGAAATTTAAAATAAGCATGAAATACGTGGGCTGTGTTTTTTTAGGTTCAATTTGAGCCAAACTGAGACTTCTTTTTAGTCCTGCCGCATAAAAAATTACTCTCAAATAACTGCGGAGGACAGTGTCTGCGAGAGGAACATTTTGCGTCATCAACTCGAGAACGCTCGAAGATACGGTCTCGAGAAAATGTATTTTTTACTCCGGGGTACTCCTCGATGAAAACTCACCTTAAGTTTCACAGCCAGTTCAATGCGGGTTGCCCTTTCTTGAACATCTTTGATATTCGTTTTCGCCGCTTCAGCAGCCGCCGCTGATGCTTCCTTAATAGCGAGTTGGGCAGCTTGGAAATTGTTGAGGAAATTCTGAAAGCGTCGCAGGATGAGTTTTCACGTGAACTAACGGGGTGGATCGGTAATCCAAAATGAATTTACGTTCGTGGAAATCGTACCATCACACCCGTAACGAACGCATTGAGGAACACGACTCGGTGGCAGCCCATTACAACTTTGATGGACATATTATTTTTGTCGACGTCCGTTGGCTCGAGGTTGTACATTACGGCTTGAATCTGCAGGGACTCGGATCCTTCCACCGAAACAATCTAAAGAAATACGATGATAACTTACAAGTAGATCGGGGCAATGGCGAAAATATAACGAAAATTGCCTCTTTTCGCAACCCTTAAACCTTCGCAACCGGAAGCGAAATTTGGCTAAATTTTGTTAACATATATTGAGTAAAATTGAATATGAAAATATGCATCGAGTTAGCGAAGTTTCAAAGTTTGTTTTCCCGAAAGGAAGAAAGCACCTTCGCGAATTTGAAGTTCCATGATAATGACTATTGGCTCTCAATCGTTCGATTTTGCACAACGATATACGGTTTTTGCGATCCGTAATTGCGGATTAAGGAAGTAATTGCGCGGTGCCTTCGTATTGCTGCATTTTAAGGGAGGAAATACCTTTAGGCACCGAACAAATTGGCCGATTTCCATGACGTTTTTTTCGAAAGGAAACATTTTTGATGCTTAGGGTGTTTCATTACTACTTTTGGCCGTTACAAATGGCGGAGGTACGGCCCGGTCTTCTCAACTGCATTTCCTTAACTAGCGTGACGTATAGCTAAATAACTAATCATCCCATTCTTAGTTTTTCTCTTATAGGCAAAATAATAACTACTTTTTGGCCCAAAAATCACTATTTATGTTCAAACGTCCGCTATTTTGTCATGAATCGATATTTTCAAAATCGGCTATGACAAGTACTAGATAATGGTGTATAGAATAACCACAAAAAACCTCAAGGCAATCAGTTCATTGGTTTTCGAGAAATTTTGGGTACCGATTTTTTTTACGACGCTCCAAGAATCATACAATATCCTTGTATATTTTTGATATTTTTAAATAAAGAAAAACATATTTTTGAATGTATATACTTTTAGTCAATTAAAACCCCAATACGAAATTTCAAATAGTTTTCCTTGAAAAGATTCACAAAAATGACCTTTTTCCGGCTCCTAGGTGTATATCTGCCCTTAAATTCGCACATGATTTTATACCCGTTACTGTGCCTTAACGCCTTAATAAAAGAAAATCTTTGATGGTTTTTTTCCAGATCAATCCCGCCGACGCTACGTGTCACGCCGTCTGACAACATCCGCCGCTACCTATTTAGACGACCATGCCACGTCTCAGCCGATTTTAAAGATTAATAAAAAAAAAAGTACCGTGTAACCGCCAAAAGTAGTCCAAAAGCATACCCTGAGTCTCAATAATAATGTATAAGAGGTCGCACTAAAAAAAAATCACGAAAATCAGCAGTTTTCCTCGGCTAGAGTTATCTCCTCCCTTAACCTTTCAGTCGCACCCACACTTCGACGTCTGTCGAGCATCGTTTGACTCACGTTTTTGTAAATCGTAGAGGCGTCGAGATCTTTGATGTTGACGGAAGCCAAGCTGACGTTGGCTTGGGAATAGGAAGATTTCATGATGTAGCCGGCGGTTATTCCTTCGATAAAAAAAGCGCTGATGTCGCGAGAGTCGCTCGCCATTTGGAGGCTGATAGTTCCAATTTTCGCCTTGATCTTCAAGTCGATACATTCGACGACGGTTCTTTTCCGTCGGGGCGTTGACGGTTTGTTCTTTTGCTTTTGAATTTGATCCTTGATGAAAAAGGAGGTGTCCTCCTGTATGGTCGCAAGTTGAGGCAGTCGAGCAACCGTCGAGCGATCTCCTGGATCCTGCGGTTGGACCGTCGTCGCAACGATCATTTTTTCTTGGATATTCGAAAAGAACTTGAGCGCGTTGATGATGGCTTCCTGGTGGAGCAAAACGTCCAACTTCGTGAATTCGAGATTCAACAGTTTGACGACGGATCCGTGGCGCGTGGTGAATTCGGGCGAGTTCTTATTGACGTTCACATACTGAACGATGATCAGATATTCCTCGCTGCCCGACGCCATTGGCGTGTCGATGAGAAAGACCTGTCCCTTATCGTGATACTGCTTGACTTGAACGCCACCGAGTCTCAGCATTATTTCCTGATCGTAAGTTCTCTGCACCATCTCAGCCTCGACCTGAAGCACTTCGATTCTGACGAACGGCGCGACCGCGTCGTTTTCCTGCTTCGACACGGACAACGTGAATTCTTTCATGACAAATTTAGCCTCGAGGTCCGTGGTTTGTTTCACCGCCCGAGGCGGGCTCTTTCGCTTCTCGTTCGGCACGCTCGTCAATTCCTTGAAAAGCGACAACTGCGATACCGACTTTGCGAGCGGCATGCGTTCCAATTCGGCGGCATTTTCGTCCTCCGGCAACGGCACGCTCTGAACGATCGCGAGTATTTGCAACAAACGTGAGTCGTTGATGTTGAGCGCGAGGGATGGCAAATTGCCGATAATTCGCATCTTCGGCAACAACGGATCGTCGGTAACGAGGCATTTGTGAAATTGAATTTCCAGGGTGGTCGGTTGGAGTACAGTCGATGCATGCTCAACGCTCGAAATGGCACTTTGCCAATCCTCGCTAGACGCCGCGACCAATATTTGAAAGTTTACGATCTTCAAGGCGAACCGGTCGTAACTGTATTCCCTGAGATGCGTGAGAATGTCCTCTTCGCTTCTGCCCATGCTGACGAGTTGCTTGACAGTCACCGTCGACATGTCGTTCTTCAGCTTCTCGAGTGCATTGATCTTCAAGCTTCCCAAATTTATGACGATCAGCGATTCGGTCTCGTGGTACAATCCACCGTAGGGCAATATCAGTTGGGAGGCCGCCATGTCGACTTGAATGTCGAGAACGGAGTGTTTCTGAATGGCGTATTCGAGACCCAGAGCGGACATCTCTTTGAGGCCCTCCAATCTTTCGGCCGCGGCGGCTTGTATCTGATTGAGGGTCGACTGATTTTGGACCTTGAACAATTTCACGAGCTCTATTATCGTCTGCGCGTCGTAAACCATGTGGACCGATTTCGATTTCACGACAACGCGGTCGCCGCACAGCTTGTCGAGGGGATTTTTCTCGTACGAAACGGCGAGAAGGTCGCCGTCGGAATTTACTTCGGCCGAATTGAAGAGCGACGGCACGTAATCGCCTTGCCTTACGCCGAATAATTTCATGTCGGCGATCGACGCGATAACTGCGACCCCGTTCGAGGACGGTCGCGACTTGAAAGACACCTTTACACCGTTGAACTGGAGATCGAGGACTTCCGGTGTTTCTTTCTCGCTGTCGGAGACGATTATTTGCAAGCCGTGCAAATAAAATCTCGTGTCGATCATTTCGTAGGTTTCGGGATAGTGAGCAGGCGCTGTGTTCTCCTGATAATCGATCGCCCGATAGAGCTTTTCCTTCTCCGCCGGTGTCATTGCCTCCTCGAATTTTCGCATTATCGCCGCCGCCGAATTGAGATCGTCGACCTCGTCCGCCGGTGGGGAACCCCACAAGAATCCGAACCATCCCCTCTTCGCCTTCAAACTCTTCTCCTTCTCCGCCAATCTCTCGACCTCCATCTCGATCTGCTGCCTTATCCTCACCAAATTGAAGATATCCAGCTTTCTCTCGCACTCCGTCAATCGCATCTCCGTATCTGGAGACACTTTTTTCGCGGTAAGCTTCAATTGGTATGTTTTCGCATAATCCCGGCATGTATCCCTGTGGCACTTCATGTGATTCCAGTCCCAATTGCGCTTGCATCGCCTCACCGTCTCTTCCAGAATACAAGTGTAAGCGAAACGCCACCTGTTGGCACATAAAAGTATCGTGAATTTTTCGAAAACGCGAGTCGTTCGCACGCATGCTCCTTTTGGGAAGGAGACTTTATTGTTGTTTTTTAAGTGCAAACTAGGGCGTCTTTCGTAGTAGTTTTTTGCCATTTGCGGGGGAACTTTTTACAGCTGGAATAACGAACAGCCCACTTAGGCATATAAGATACGAGCTTTGTCAATTACGATGCCTCTATGCTTCCATTTGTACAATTTGTATTAAAATCGATTTTAAATGTATTACATTGCTTACTAGAGTGGCACAAATTTGAGCTGTATTTTCTTTTCCTTTGTCTCACCATCCAATTATCTTCTTTGGAGAAAAAAAATTGTTGCGAAATCGTCGAGCGATCAAAAAATATTAAGCGGTCGCTGAAGCCTCACAAAAGTTCAAATTGTCGTTAAAAAATTTAATTTGTCATTAAAAAAGTTAAATTTATGAGTGAGAAGAGAAAAAAAATTCGCGACAGTTGGAAATTTCGAAGCTCTTGAGCGGCCACTAAATATTCATTGGACGAATAGAACTTTGGCGAGCTTAATTTAAAACTTTTAAAGCGTAAAATTCATGGGTGAGAAGTAATCGAAAAAAAAAAAATGTGCTCAAATGTGAACGGAAAGAACACATATTCGGTGTAAACCGGATGAAGAATTTTTTATACTATTATTCAACGGGTCAAGAGTTCTTCTAGCTAAACGATATATTTTGATGTAATCGAGAGAAAGAATTAAACAAACAAATCAGCTAAAAAAACTCACCATTCTTTGTAATGACCCCTATAAGACGTTAAATTCGGTCTGTACTTTCTGTAAGGTGCAGCTTTGGTTGCCTGATCCAAACCCTCGCCCATTTGCAGGAGCGTCTGGTACTGACGCTTAGCGAGGCCGATGTGCAATTTTTGCATTTCCAAGTCCAGCCACACTTTAGGAATTGTGTAATTACTACCGTCCGTTTCGGGCTTCGGATTCAACTTTAGTTTTGCTTTGACATTTATCGGGCCCAGCACTGTCGGATAAGAGATACGAACGTTTATAAAGTTCGCATTTTTGTTCTTTTTACACACTAGTCACAAAAGTTTCAAGATACAAATCATCCGCATTTTCCATAGTGATTTTCAAACTGTAACTTTTCTTTCACCAACACACATTTTTCGACGAGCAAAATGTTCCATATTGACAGGAAAAAAGATTGCGTCCCTCAAAATTGAAAAATAAAATATTTAAACTGACCCTTCGATTGATTTTTCACAAAAGTGATCATTTCAATCGTTCGGATCACAATGAAAGAAAGATCGCAGCGGTCTGAACTCTTGAGGGTTTATTCGGGATACTTTGAGGTTGAAAAAACCAAAGATATTCTTAGTCTATTGATTATTTACAATGTAATCACAAATTATGTGAAAAATCGTAAAAATACAATTGTTGACCTTTTTTTAAATCGAGTTTCTCGCATACATTTTTTTTCATAAAAATGTATGTGAGAAACTTATAGAGGATACTTTGAAGTTTCTAGAACTATACTGCAGTTTTCTGTACGATTAGTACGAGTCATCAAAGTCGAAAATCTCATTTTGGCTTTCACAACCGATAAACTTGGAGACAAATTATCGTACAGAGGACGAAAAAACTCAAATTCAAGAGGAAGAATCAATCTCAAAAAGCTTCCAGATGGAATTGCAAAAAAATTGATTCTTTTTGGTTCCTTTATTCCTGTGGCTAGCATATATATGGCGTTCTAAGGTGTAACGTTTCGTTAACTTATGTAAATTTGTGTATGCTCATAATGAGGATTTGATAAGGATTTTTGAAACATCAATTGAACGTACTGTATTGATAACCCTCAGGTACATGGTCCGTAGTGGCTATGCCATCAGAAAACAGACGCAGATAATCCGTCGATGGTTCCTTGCTGAATTGCATAGCGCTCGTGTTGAGATAAACCGCAAAGCCATCCATTGTACATAACTGGAAAAATTGAATGTTGCCTGTAAGCTTCGTTCAATACACAAGCTGTCCCATTTATATTGAGACATGGAGATAACTGGAAAACCAAAAACACTCAAAATGTCGAATGGAATCCTCAAGGTGTTTGCAAGGTTTTTGTGGCTGTATCATATTCCGTGTACAAAAACAATTGATTGTCGTCGGAAACATTGTTTTGCGGGGGTCTTTTCACTTTAGACGCTAAAAAGACGGCGATTTTCATACATTTTTTTGATAGGCTTATGTTATGGATATTGATATAAAAGTTGTGACACTTAATAAATACACTTTCGAAATACATTAAACATTTTTTTTATTCATTTGAGTCAGTATTTATAGACGAAAATGGTAGTTAAAAAGATGTCCTAAAAAAATTGTAGATCTGCGCTGTTGATGAAATCTCGGAAATGGATCATCCGAAACAAAGAAATCAAACTGTTTTAGATACAGTATGTTGAGGAGGTACGATCACTTTCACGGGGTAAAAAAAAAGTCTAAATCTATTTTACCCACAGCTGCTCCGATTGATGTTTACTTATGTTGATTATACATATTATTGATACGTGATAAATGAAAAAACTCCATAAATTGTTGTTTGCATATTTTGTGGCGGCTTCTATTCGAATTAATTTAAAAACAAAGCTGGGTTATGTTCGCTAAGCGCCTCAGCTGTCACTTGCGACGTTGCTAAGTGTGTGGGTGCTATTTCGTCGTTCTGACCATTTTCAACAGGAAATTGAAACTTTCTTGTAATGTAGTGCTTTAACTACACGGTGAAGATTGATTTTCTTATTTTTTACAATATCTATTATATCTAATCTATCGAATCTCAGTTTTCCAACGGGTTTAGTTGGATACGTGGGCAGAAAAGCCACGATCACCGCACTTTCGGTTGACCGTCTCCATAAGACGACGTGCTTCGGTAGCTCAAAGTGCTCGATTTTGCAGTTTTATCGCGAAGAAACTAAACGGTCAAAATAGCTCAAATTTTGGCAATAGGCGCACAAAATATTCGTCATAATCAGATAAAAATTTCAAATCCAAAAGTTGGATTCGTAGTAATGATCGTACCTCCTTAATGGCTATAGCGCATAACATACGATGTGTGATATATGCAAAAATAACAAAATGGCAGACATTTTTCGAAAAAACCAAGAAAACATATTTTATCACCGTTTTTGGCCAAAAAAAATAGTAAATATCAAAATTTAAAAAATCCTTGATATGCGCCATAGCTATAGTTGTAAAGAATATGTGGTTCAAATTTCATAAGGATCGGTTCAGTGGTTTCGAAGATTTCATCACCATGCCGTCGAAAAACGTTGTTTCGAGAAAAACACGTTTAAAGTATGTTTGGGTTACATAAATACATGATTTTTTTAAAAATGTATTTCGAAAGTGTATTCATTAAATGTAACAACTTTTATATCAATATCTATAATATAAACCTGTAAGAAAAAACTGCATGAAAATGGCCTTTTTTAGAGTCTAAAGTGAGAAGTCCCCTTGAATAACCCTGATATTTGCGTCGTCGCAGTAGCCAAACACCTTAAAGGAATTCGAAAATAGAGTCGAACCCGCCAATGAGAACGCCCGCAATAAGAACGCTGCGGGTGGGGGTAAAAATCTCGAATGACCAAATATAGAACGACAAAGATTTCGAAACGGCAGAATTATGAACTCTCAAAATACCGAAGGTTAAATTATTCGAAATTTTATCTTTCGACTGATAAAAAAATCGAATGACTGTAAATCGAACCATTATTTATTGGAAAGCTAATTTATTCGAAAACGAATATTCAGATTGTCTGCAATTCGGAACATAAAAATACAGAATCGAAAAATGTAGAACACCCATATCTCCGAAACAGAAAATAGCGAGTGCCTAATATGCGTAATACCGTCTATGGCGAAAAGCAATATATCGAAACGCAAAATGTCGATGGCTCGAAATGTCGAACGCCGAAAGGTCGAACGGCCAAAATGGCGAACGTGGTGGGGCCCGTCACGTGGGATGACTGCCTTACGATATTTTAGCCGACTGACCGACAGCGCCATCTCGCAGCTTCACTCTGAGGCGCAAGTAACGTATTGCTCGATTCGCCATCCGGGCCGTTCTACATTTTGACCCTTCGCGATTTCAACCACTCGACTTTTTGGCCGTTCGCATTAATGATTTTCTGCATTGTGAACCATCGCCATTTTTTTAATTCGGACAATTGTCGTCTCGAATTATTTGGTGTTATGCATACAGGCCCATCGATATAATGTTTTTCGATATTTTATTAAATCTGATTTTTGTTTTTCGCTCCATATCAACTTCCGAGATGTTCATATTCGTAATTGTTATTTTCGACTTCACAGACTCTAGTAAGATTGATCTATCTATATTCGAACATTCGTCATTTTCGAATTCGACATTTTGGTCCATCTGCATATCGATCGTTCGACATTTTTCCCCTTACCCGTTTTCTGAATAAGAACGCCCAGCCTAGGACAGCTTAGAAGAGTATAAATGAGATAAATATTGCAATGCACATTTACGTTTTAAACCATTCTCCTTATACTATGAAGAAATGTTGATATACAATACGAAATCAACACTTTTTGTTAATCGAAGGTATGCAGTTTTCGAGACAATTATAAAAAGTTTATTTCCATTTATAACAAGTAATGTCTGTATATTTGAAGATTGTCGTACGAAATAGCCAAATATTCAGATAAATGATAAAAATTATTTTCCTTGTGTTGTGTCATTTTGATCCATGGGGCATTCAACTGGAGGTGGAATATTTTCAAGGGAGCCGAATTCCTCCATTGAATATGAAGTCTTAGAGAAATTGAGTTTTCGAATGTCTTCTTTTTCGGCAGTATTAGTACTACTTTGCGGTACAAACTTTGTTTGGGTTTACAACAAACTATTTTTCATAAACATCAGTCTATTTTTCGTTTCTTCTGTGACGTCTTATATCGTTGGTGATCATCCATTATTATTCAATTACTAATATTCATGAATAATATTGAAAAAAAACTATTCGTTAAGTAGAACAAACGCGACAGAGAACGTATTGCGCATGGGCTACAAGTTGAAACTCGTTCGAGCGGCCGTTCTTATTCAAAGCCTCGCATGCCGAAAAGAAAGAGAGAGACAGAAAGAGTCAGCGAGCGCTGAGCGCGCGCCTGGTGGGGCTACTCTGAAGCTCTTCCCCGTGGGTCCTTTTTTGTTCTTATTGGGGAGTCGGACTGTATTAATTTCCATTGGATTCAAACGATGCAGACTGCGATCTCGTTGAAATTTATTTGAACAATGTACCTACCTTTAAAATCTGCGGAATGGCGTACATATCTTTGAGGTTGCCTCCGGTCATCCAAGACTCGTTACAACTCTCCAGTGCGAATCTATCCAAAGTAAATCCCACGGAAAACGGGTGATCTTTGAAAGTAACGTGATCTTCGTACCGCACGTGGATTCGATTTATTTCGACGTGAATGTTTTTAATCATCCTCGCAATGAGTTTTTCAACCATCGAATCATCCAATTTCTCGTGCGCTGTGAGGAGACAGTTATTACTTAATCTTGAAGTATCGACAAACGTTACCATTTGCATTACACTATATTTGGCTATTAATAAATACTATATGAAATTACTCCGAATTAAAAAAAAACACGTGAAACAAAAAAACTTAAAAATATATTTTTTTTAACAAGCTTTTATTTAATGTAATAAAAAGTAGAAAATATTTTATATTATCAAGTCACCGATATGTGACTATAAATAAAAGCTTGAGGCACTCAACTTTTTAAATGTTGCGTAACTTTGATCAATTCCGTTTCATTAACCGCATCTTATTTGGCACAATAGTAATTAGAGAAATTATTATCACACATTTATACTCAGGTTTAGGATTTTTATTTAAAAATTCTAAGATTGTTTTATAGTATTTTTAAGGATAAGGATTTTTGAGGATAGTATTTTATAGTATTTTTATACTATAAGGATTTTTAAGGATAGTGTTTTATAGTATTTTTAAGGATAAGGATTTTTGTTTAAAAATTCTAAAGTTGTTTTATAGTAAACTAAATACAGTTGATATTTTAACGGATTTATGTAAATAAAATATTACCAGGTGTAGAAGTATAAAACCGGATTAAAAAAAAAAATTAAACATCTGTTGTTTGAAAATGATGAAAACGAATGGAGACGGCTTTCTGCGTCACATTTAATTGATCCGCGAATTCTTGTTGACTTTGAGTATCATCTTCATCCTTTCAAGCTTTGATTTATAGTCACATATAGGTGACATGGTAAAAAAAATTATTTTCTACTTCTTAGTACATTAAATCAAAGCTTTTTTTAAAATATTTTTTTGCATACAAATTATTTTCTATTTCTTAGTCTTGTATTGATTTTACTAGTTAGTTGTTACTAGTAGTCTAGTAGTTTACGAGTTTGTACGTTAGGAACGTGGAATGCTTGTGAAAAATGACAGACTGTAATTGGATTGAACTTACGACTAATTGCTGCATATCAACTTTTCACATACAAACACAGTCGGCTACGAATTTGTTTGTACGTGTTAGGGAGATTTTATATGGATAATTAGATATCGCTAATTTTACATGGAACGTTGAAAATTTTATGATTTTTTTAAAGTCATGCATTGCATCTTTTAGATGCATCTTTGCAAAATTTCAAAGCTCTAAGTAGTCGGGAAGTGGGTGAAATATCGATTTTGCGTTTTGCATCTCACAGAAAGTCAAGTTAAATAAAAGCTTGTCAAAATAAGTAGAGCATGGATTGTATTTTTTATTACGTTTAATTTCAGCCAACTGTTTAGTTTTTTCGACCCGGGCGATCTCGGCCCGCTTCGCCTCCAGCTCCGCTTTTGATTCTTTTTCGCGATCATATCGAACCTGATTAGTCGGAACGACTAATATAAAGAGCTCTTCCACAATCGCATCTATTTGGCCATTCCACATATCCTTGAAGGGAATTTTGAGGATCAATTTTCCTGAAAAAAATATTAATACAATTCGAATACACGGGTAGATGATCTACGGATAATGATAAACGTCGATTGAATCAATTTTTTTTTTTCACAGTATAAGAGAAATTTGCGGAGAATGTCAAAATTAAGGAACGTACCGAGGCGTCCATATTCCAATTTTATAGGCAAGTCCAACACGTCGAGTGCAGACTCGCTTATCAGTAAATCTGTGAGGACTACATCACCTGTGAAAATACAAAGAAAAAAAAGATATATATATTACGATCATTTTACTCATTTTCCAGTTTTCTACTGCTAAGTATCAGATATACACCTTGGACTTGGATATTAAGGGATAACACCACTCTAGGATTTTGGAAAAATCGTTTATTACCTTAAAAAATACTTCGCTGTCATAAAACAATATGCAATTGGACAAATGTATGGCGCAGGCATTGCAGATTAAAGGTAAACAAAAATTTCAAGGATTCAAGTGCTCGTACAATTTTAAGGGGTTATATACAGTTAAAATTTTCTAAAAATCGATGTTTTAAATTTTGTTTTCGTAATGTACATATATTTAAGTACACACACAGAAAATTTCTTGTCAATCCGGCGAATATTTTCGAAGTTACACGCACATTTGTAATGACGTATCAGACTATATGTAAAGTGCTTTTGAAACTTTAAAGGTATTTTTCTCAAAACTATGTTTTTAAAGTCGGTGACCAAGATTTCTCGGAAACGGCTCAACCGAGCAGTCTCAATTTTTAACACGATCTATTCAAGTATATTTTTTAGTAATTAATCGAAGGTTTTTGCATACCGATGAATATTTTCCATTTTATAAACAATTTAAGGCCTACATTTTTGTCAAATATCGATTTTTGTTGAGAAGCCGCCATTTTGTCAAAAAATATTATTTTGCTTATTTCTTCGATCAAATACAAGATAATCCACTACATTAACGAAATGTTTTTGGTTTTTTTCATTTTGGATGATCCAGTCCAGAGATATCGTGCCCACCGCGAGACGCCTTTTTTTAGAGGTTCTCCCGGAGATCAGCTATAGCAGCTTACAAAATAATTATTTTTACAAATAAACAATGTTAAAGTACAGTTAAAATTTGCCATAATATGCGTACAAATTTCGTGCGTAAATATATATTTAAAGGTCTTCTCAAGAAAAATTCTTGAAAAATCGATCTTTTTGGGCCTCCTGACTCTATATAATCCCTTAAACTCGTATTTCTCGAAACCACTTTTTTCAAACTGAGAAGACGGATAACTCGACTCCTTCGCATGGATCGATTTGAAATTTTGATAGTAGCTTCACAATTACATTCTCTATGGAAGTACGTGGCCGTTTTTCAAAATTAAATGTAAAGTTTTTTTTATAAACAATTTACTGTTTATTTTTTGGGCAAAAGATTGATTCGTGTCTTCCAAAGTGCGACATTTTTTGCAAAATTTGATTAAAATCCCTACGTAGTCCCATATCTAATCAAATATAAATTATATTTTTTTTTGTTTTTGTTCCAGATCTTATACTTTACGAGAAAACGGTCCTTCCGTGAAGCTATTTGAAAAAAACACGTGTTCCAAGATGAAAGATATAATAATTTTTTAAAACACTTTAATATGTGTTGAATAAACCCGCTCAAAATAAATCTTATTCACTTTTTCATACTCCCAAAATAAATTCTCAAAGTTAGGCCTTATTTTCCGCCGCTAGAGTGGTGTTATTCCTTAAAGTAGGATTCCGTAGCTTGTTAAGTATGTACATAATTGGAATATCTAATTAAATCTTGATCAGTTTTTGGGCATGATTATTTATACCAAAAAATTGGCAGATGGAACTTCCAAGAAGTCTCAAGAAACTCTCAAGGAAGAAAGCCGTTCTTCATTTCTTCCTTGAGAAACTAAGCATTATGCAGTAACCGCAATACGTTGATAAATCTGGTGAGATTTTTAGATCCAAGGCTAACAAGGACAGAGGAGGAGGAAGGTCTGTGCCGATGGAGAAAATATTTTAAATCGTGAATAGTGGGATTTTTAATGCTCTCTTCTACGACTTCCTACTCATAATATCGAAGTTTGGAACGTTCGAATACAACGAAAAGTGTTTTTCTACTTTTCCCTTTATTAATTATTTAATTATATATTTTTATACCAATTTAGGTTGAAGATCGCTGATAAAGATCCCAAAAAATGGTTGAACGGTTTCCACAGCCTAAATCTGCCGGAAAACATTTTATAAATGCAAAGATATTATTTTTCATTGCATTAGAACGATCCAAACTTCAATATTATCTCACTATATGACAGGCTATTGTTTTCCATCGATATTTTCCATGTATTTGAAGAACATTTGCCAAAAAATACGAAAATGAATACAAAAAATGTTTTCTGCGATTAAGGATGCCTGCAGTAAGTGCAGGAACCTAAAAATCAGCCTCTCGTTCCCACAATTGCCGCTATAATTCCCTGGATGTAATCCAATTCATTGTTGTAAGGCATCGACTGACATAAACGTGATTGGCCATTTGATCTTAGCGCCAAATTAATATGGGTCAATTCACAAGTTAACTTACATCACCGATTGCCTAACGACCTCGTGTAATATAGATATAGAGTAATATTATTTAATCTATGGTGTGAAGTTTGCATCGTTGGAAAGCAACGAAAGTTCTGTCTTACATTTGATTTTCCACATTTTTATTATTATAGGCGATCTTTTTTTGATAGATTTTTATGTAGATCGCAAAATAAATATATTAAAGAATGGTTGAAGGATTTTTGTAGGCGAAATCTGCCAAAATAAATTAAATTCGTTGCAGTCCAACGATGCAAACTTCAGCATCGTAATAATTTATACTATGAATGGAAATTTATAATAATTATGATCAATGATAGCAATTATAGTTGATATTTTCTATTTTATAGATATTTTTAAACTACTTATTTTTGTTAATGCTTTGAAATTATAATTATTTAACATTGATTAAAAAGTGCGGTTACTTTACGCGAATTATTTATTCTCATATGTTTTTGAACTCGGTTGATGTTCTCACGTGAAGTTCAGGTATTTGAAAAACTATAGTTCGCTTTTCATTGAACTCGCATGTTTGTTCAGCTCAGAAAAAAACATTGCTGTGGAATCCTCGTTGAAAAAAATGATATAATAATCAAGCCGGAAACCCAGCCGTCGAGTTTCTGTGGTTTGGCGTCACCATGCGAAATCTGTATTTCATCCGAGAGACATTTCAAGTGAACACAATAAACGTGTAGGTGCTATGCCGTATTTGCAAGGTCGTTTAATTTAAATTTACACACAAATTCATACATTAATTTTATCGTCAGAAATGAGTAGCTCGAACAACTATTTCGACTACTATGCTCGACTTATCTATTCAATAAAATTATTCACGAAGGACTTTCATCAATCAATATGAGCTAAGACGTCATTTTTTTGTGATGTTGATGTTCGCATGGTTGGAATGCAACGATTTCGTTTCTTTTGTTTCAAATTTCTTTATTTTTATCATTATTGAAAGCATTTTTTTTAAATTTACATCGCAAATCTCTGAGAAAAATACGTCACAACGTTTGGGTGTTTTTCACAGCCTAAAACGGCCTAATAAAATGTGAGCAATTGGAAAGAATTAATTTTCGTTGCATTCCAACGATGCAAACTGCAGAGTCGTATTCTTTTTAGAATATTAATTATTATTTGCGGAGGCAACGAGGAATAATACAGAAAATAGTGCTCTTTCGTATACCGGCTTGGCCCAAATCAATATTCGTCCACTTCCAAGTGGTTTGAGGACACGGGTATTAGATTTTGTTTCAGTTTTTGTAAAGTTAATTTTTAAGCCCCACCGGAAAGGGAGTGACGGACCCTGGATTCACGAGGCGCAGCGACGTCGTGACGTCAAGTGATTAAAATGAAATATACAACTGTGTTGCCTCCTGGCGTGCGTAGATGCACTTAAATCATAATGAGACTGTAGTAACGGATAACGCTCTGAATAGAATGCAACACCGAACAGAAATGGCACTGCTGATCAATATCCGATTAGTTCCTAAAAAAGAATTTCTTCCTGATTGACGAATTTTTAAAGTTCAAAAGGCATCCAGGCTACTTCTTAAAGTGGATCTTCAGCAGAACACATTTTGGAACTGAACAAAAGTCACTCTAATGCTTTAACCAATTTTTTTTTTTTCGATCGACGATCGAAGTTCTCTCACACTGAGTTGTATTAATATTATTGTTGTCGTGGATGTTTTTTATCGCCCAAATAGACGCAACGCAACGACTACGCGCTCTGGAAAATAGAAGTCTAAAGAAATCCTTTACGAATATACTAATTTATTATTAGATGAGATTTATTTGTTTCAGAATCGCCCCTCCGAAACGGAAGAACGTAGAAAATTCAGTACATCCAAAATTGTTAAGGTGGAAGATACCTTTAGGCGAGGAAAAAATTTGCTCATTCTCATGACTTTTTTTAAATGGAAAGATTTCTTCATCATTTATGAGACTCAGGTTTTGTTTTGTTACTACTTTTGGCGGGGTGTTGGAGTTTGCATCGTTGGAACGCAAAGAAGGTTTCGTTTTGCATTTTATTTTCCATTTATTTACTATTATAGGCGATCTTTTTTGTCTATTTTTATGTAGATCGCTAAATAAATGTCTTAAAAAATAGTTGAAGGTTTTCTGTAGGCGAAACTTGCCAAAAGAAATTAAGTTCGTTGCAAACGATGCAAACTACAGCATCGATTTTTTAAAAATGATTAATCTTCAAAATTGGCGGTGGTGTGGCACGGTCTTCTAAACTGCATGTTAAAAACTGGCGTGCAGTGTAGCCGAAAAACTAATCGACCGATTCTGATGAAATGTGGTATAAATTTTTCTAACTCTAATGTCTAAAACATGAACCTAAATGTTCTTGAGAATAAAAAAAAAGTTTATTGCAAAATGTAGTCGATTTTTTCGGGAAATTCAATCTTTTTGTTTCAAAGCGTACAATTTCATTGATTTTCAACATTTTTCACTTTTTCTTGGTTCATATTCTGTGTATGAGTGGTAACGAGAGAAAAATTATCGTTGGTTTTTTTTCGGATTAATGCCGCCAACGCTACGTGTCACGCCATCTGACAACATCCGCAGCAACCCGTTCAGAAGACTGTGCCCTACTTCCGCCATTTTTAAAGATCAACAAATAAAAATATATATAACAGCCAAAAGTAGTAATAAAACATACCCTCTGTCTCAAAAAAGGTCAAGGAACCTTCGTTCTAAAAAAAAATCATGAAAATTAGCAATTTTTTCCTCGCCTAAAGGTATCTCCCCCCTTAAGGCCTTAGGCCACTCTAGAGGCCGAAAAAATAGGCTTTTTGGGGATTTTTTTCTCCAGAAAAACTACAAAATAAATCGAGATTACAAAACAGCGTGTTTATCATACAAATCAGTGACCGTATGCAATAATTTTTTTGAAGCGATTAATTTCAAAATGGTGACTGTGCAGCGTTTTTGCGATGACGTCTCCGTTTTTCCAGAGTCCACGGCCTTTTTGAAGCCTCATTATAATTTTGAATTATAATGAGGCAATAAATTTTTTTCGATTATACATATCAACCGCTATAGAAGTACGTAGGATTTTTTCGAAATATTGATTTTTGGCCAAATGGCGCACTTTTAAAGTGGAAAGTGAAAAATTTGCCTAAAAAATCGTCACATAATTGTTAATAACAAATGAACTATGCAATATAAAATAAAATCCTACGTACTTCCATAGACAATGTATTTTTCAAGATATATTCAACATTTCAAGTGAATCGGTTAAAAATTATCTGAGTTATGTTTCGGGCCAACGTCAAACCGAGACGTTATCGCAGAAACGTTGCACAGCCGCCATTTTGAAATGAATCGCTTAAAAAAAATTATTGTATACAGTCACTGATATGTATGATAAACACCCTTTTTTGTATTCTCGATTTATTTTGTAGTTTTCCCGAAAAAAAATCCCCAAAAAGTCTATTTTTTCGGCCTCTAGAGTGGCCTAAGGCCTTAATTTTCCCAAATACTTATTACAGTAATCGTCGTCGGTGTATGGCCCAGAAGAGGATATATTCCTGTATCCTTGTACAATGCAAATAAAAGTACCCCGATGGAATTCGCGAGGCGATAAGATGAGTCAGACGAGATTAGAGATCGGTCATAGGAATGCAATTGTTTTTTTTTCCACTTGGAATCAAAGTATCAAAGTTTATTCTGTATTGCGACCATTGTGCACAGAGCGAACGCAGAGTCAATTAATTTTTCTGTGAACATTGAGAGCTCTGTTCCTTTTGCATCGTACGATCAGTAACACTCACACGAGGAACATCCCTCAGGTGACACCCTTCGACTTTATTGAAATTTGGATATGTTTTAAAGCACCAAAAAGTGGGCGATACGTATTTTTTTTATCGGCGGACAAACGGTTTTAACGGGTGAAACCAGCCCTCGAAAATAGGGGTGTTTTTCGTTTTTCCTCGATAACGTTATCGTTCTCACATCCAACGTATAGTACACGAAAAAATAAACATTGTTGCAATTTGACATTTTTTTATATCTCGTACCGTTAAAACGTTATCGACGAAAAACCAAAAACATCCCCATTTTTTAGGGTGCGTTTCACCCCTTAAAGCCGTTTTCCGCCGATAAAAAAAAAGTACGTCTCGCTTACTTTTCGGTGCTTTATAACATATCCAAAATTCAACAAAATCGAAGGGTGTCACCTGAGGGATGTTCGTTGTCAGTCAGGATGTCGAAACGCACTACTTTAGATATACGTAAAATGGTTAACAAGTTGCACAACGAAGGAAAAGTTTCACGTGGGGTGCATTCTCTTGGAAAGGCGTCAGTCCAATCTTTAAAATTGAAGGCATTATTAACTCTGCTATGTATAGAGATATTAAAAGAAATGCTGCCTTATGCTCGTCAGACTATGCCACGAGGATGAATTTTTTAGCAAGATACTGATCCAAAACATCAATTACAGCTCCTTCAGCAGGTTTTTAGCAAGAAAAATATTCGGGTTTCAGAGTGACCGAGTCAATCTCCGGACTTGAATCGCATAGAACATTTATGGCAAGAGTTAAAAGTAAGAGTAGGAATTGAACATTGTGCCAATAAAGCTGCTTTGTGGGGAAAAGTTCAAGAAGAGTGGAAAAATATCTCCCAAGATAAAATCATCAAACTTTTTGAATCGACACGTCACCGGTGTGCTGCCGTGATAGCTTCGAAGGGCATGGCTACCAAGTATTGATGAAAATCTTGGATTTATTACCGTTTTCAATTTATTTTCCTTGAGCTACTATATTTCTTCTTTGTATATAGTGCGTAATTCGTACTTGGCCGGACAGTTATGAAAAAGCGAAAAATGTTACTTTGGTTATAAATAATTATCAATAGTTATATATTGCATAATAAAAGAACTTTGCGATGATATGTTTGTGTTTCCATTTTGCATCCTTTAAACGTGACTCCATCATAAAATTATCTTTGGCCGGACACCTTTGCATGCAACTGTACAAGAAATCGATCTCCTGGGCTAAACAAGGCCAGAATGAGGCCGAGACTAGAAAATTCGTCCCTACCAAATGATTTCTCACTAAATGAGCTTCTTCCGGGTCACAGTACGCTAAAAATCGTTGGAACGCAACGATTTTTTCGTTCACTTTCCATTTCTTCATTTTTATGCTTATTCAAAGCCTCTTTTTCACAAATTGAGGTAAAATCGTAAATCTCTACTAATACGTAAAAACGTTCGAGTGATTTTTGAGGCCAAAAAAATCGAACAACACAAAAGAATTCTTTTTTGTCGCATTCCAGCCACGCAAACTTCAACATCATAGTATATTTTCAGATTGAAAACGAATATCATTAATCTTAATTTTATAAAATAAGGTATAGAAAAACCGCATCATTTGATGATAATGAAGTTTCAATCGTAACGATCCGGAAATTAATTCTTTCCAGTTTATGAAGTTTCTTTTTGGTTGATTCAGGCTATGAAAATTACGTGTCCTTTTTTTATGCATCCTCGTTATAGAGTTATGACTTTCAATTTAAAAATAATCGATCTTGGATGATAATGAAAATGAAGGAACAAAAAAAACGGTGCATTCCAAATATGCAAACTCAACGAATTCAACAAAGTTGCAGATTTTGTAGGAAGGACGAAGAAAGATTGGAACATATTCTTTAATATGGAAAAATAAAAGAAAAAATGAATAAAGAAGTGGTAGCCGGTTTAGAAAAGTCGCAAAGTGGCTACAAGAGGGGGCACTAAAAGGAAAAATTAATAAAGAAATGAAAGGAAAACCGATCAAAGGATTGTGCGAGTTTGCGAGAGCCTTCGAATGGACAGTAAGAAAGGAAGCATAGGGGAGACAAAGGACGAAAAACAAATGTTAACAAAGAAGGAAATGTGCAAAAGGGTATGAATCTGCAGAGAGGGGGGGGGGGTTAATATTGAAAATAAGATATCGAAGATAATTTTCGCTGAATTCCAGCGATGCAAACTTCAACACTATATGATAAAATTAGGTGAGATTAAAGTTTGCTTTGCATTGGAATGCAACAAAAATTATTCTTTTGCCACCGCTGGAATTTCTTTTGGCAAGTATTCGTTAAGAAAATTCCTCCATAATTTTTTAAGTAGCCTATTCAAAGATCTAGAATTCAAATCCGAAAAAAAAACTTTCGTAAAATAATGAAAATGAGAAAATAAAAATGTAAAGAAGAAATTTCGCTGCATTGCAAAGATTCAAACTTCAAGACCATAAAATTATTTGTTCTGATCCTTCCTCAATTATTAATTGCTAGAATGTCAATATAAGTATTGCAATCTCTGACAAAACAATGTATCGAAGGGAAGACAAAACTAGCAGATGGGGTTTTAAGAATAAAACAAAATACCCTTAAAAGCTGATAATATCGGATAAGAAAATACATCTCAGATTGTAGCGTCCCAGATATCTCGGCTATTGATAATTGATATTGATAAATTGCAAAAGTGAAGTGAAAGCGACACAAAAATCCGGCGCAATTGTTACATGAAATACGTTGACAACAAAAAAGTAGAGCATTTCCGTTAACAACCGAATTGTCATAATCAAAGAATAGTATAATTATTATATTTCAAAAGCTTATTTCCATAATTATTAAAGAGAAAGTGGAAACGTATCGAGTTGTTAACACTTGTTGATTCATTCGCTTTACACCTGCAGATTTATTACGAAATAATACACGAAAGCGTGACAATTTTTACGTGTACACATGTATACATATAAGCTATTCATGGATGCGACACATCTATGCCAGAATCGCCTATGCGAATGTACACACACATATATATAGATATATATATATATATATATATATATATATATATATATATATATATATATATTTGATTTTTTTTTCTTCTAAAAATAGTGTATGATATCACGTTACGAAATAACGTAACATTCGACGGTAGTCCGGAGGAATAGGATCGGATACACGCACACGCGCGCTCGTAAACATAAACGTCGTACGTATCACGAGAGCCAAGGACATGAGAACGTATACGAGAAAGCTCTATAAACGAGTAATCAAATGTGAGTCACTCACCTCCCCATAAGCTCAATTTGAGCTGTGTGCAGTCAAGATTTTGGATGTATTCGCCCAAAACCTTGTTGAGGAGCTCGGTGACGATCGATTCGAAAACCATTTCGACGGTTCAAACTGCTGCTCTGTCAAGTCGAGCTCAACCGGCTATCGCCACGCACGTTATAACAATTTCACTCTGTCACGCGTGGAACACCGCGTTTATGGAAACTTCATAGCGTATCTGCGAATCTTACGAACTGAGGACACATTGTAACAAAATGAAAATTTACGAGTACATGTAACGACGTTTGTATCATAACCTCATTCGCGCGAAACTCGAAATATACACACATATGACGCACAACGCACGGTTGTACGGCACTGCTGAACTACCGCTGCGTCAACCGAACGACCACGTTCTTGCATACAGCATACAGGCCTTGCAACGCAGTTACATTTTTAAGGTGAGGGAAGGCATGCTTAAGGTGCGGCCTCATGCAGTCGCTCGACGCTCGTTTGCAGCGACAAATCTGGTCACGCGATATGTAGCGACAAATGAGCTACTTATTTGAGTCGCGGGAAATTCAAAATAGGGTCACGTGACCAGATCTATCGCTACAAACGAGCGACGAACGACTGCATGAGGCCGCACCTTTATGCATTTGACATTACCTATTTTCGGATCACCATTCAGCTACTCGTTTCTTCGAGGTTTTGTGAATTTTCAATTTCTCCCGACGCATAATACGTTTTTGCGCATTCGAATGCTTAGTTTATGCAAAGGCATTGTGAAACACAAAGTTGAAGCAGCAAGGATACCTTTTCGGTATAATAGAATGTAGTATACAACATGAATATGTGTTTTTAATCAACGGCACGAGTTTATTACAAAATTGGCAGAATGTTCGAATTATAAACGGCAAAAAAGCCGACGAAACGCTTTTCTCTTCACTGTGTCGTTCGACTTAGCCTAACATTTGAGGCTAAGTAGAAGCTGCACCACGTGACACATGAGTGCGAAATCAATGATAGCTGATATTTCCGAACGAGGATTTTTCCGAAATGAATACTATTTCCGGCAAAAGAAAATCGTCAAGCTCCGCGTCAGTGAAGTCCACAGATCATGTGGCTTCTTAAAAAAAATCTAAACCATCTATGGAAAAATTGATCGAAAATTTGTGAGGTTATGTTGACCTCGTACCTTGATTCTTCCATTTCTGGCATCGAAGTTCATGCAATTTCGAAGTTGTTCCTTCCACAGCGTGCTTTAAAAAATGTCGGTGTTTCAGGTCAATAAAGCTGTGGCTCGTTTAACCGAGGGTGCTCAAAATCGGAGCTCAATGTCTGAAAAGACCCGGGGCGTTATGCAAATACTCTTCAAGAGCTTTGTGTCCAGTTTCAAGCGAAAACCTAAGCCAAAATTTGTGGGCGAGGACTACTTTGGCACAAAGTTCTACGAGGAGCCAAGAGAGTCGGGCCAAAAGCCGAAGGGGCGATTCTTCGAGCCGCTGGACGAGGGAAACTTCCAGCAGGAATTGCCGGCGGAGTGGGAAGCATGGCTGAGATATCGGCGCGAAGAACCACCCACCAAAGAAGAGATCGAGGTCAACTACCGCATGATATTGACGAAGCGGGAAAACGCGGCTAAACTAGAAATCGAATATGCCAGTAAGAGAGAGGAAACGGCACTGGAGGCTAAAGCTAGGAGCCAACCCTCCAATACGTCGTTCCCCATCTACGAGGAGTACAGTACAACGCCGATCAAGACATTGGATCCGAAGAAATGATCGTAGCGGGAGTTTGCGTCGATGCTGCGACTAGGACAATTTAAGAATGTCATAGAGTTGTAATTTATTGTATAGATACTGTAATATATACATTGATACGCACAGAGACGCCATGCGTGTCCTTTATCGGAGCACTGATATCCCTATCGAACTGGTTTGCATCCGAATGGAAAAATCTTCGGTTTTATCTTATGTAAAACAATTTATTTAGTCGCTTCTATGTAGTTAAACATTTACTGATATCGTCATTTACTCGTTCTCTCTGCAAAACGTGCACGTCTACACCTTCCATTCGCCATGTACACAATCCTATCGATCTATAATCCGCCAAATCTTTGCTCACCATCGTCACGATTCACTTCTGAATTATCGAACGGATAAAAAAAAAAAGTAATCGTTGTCCCGACCGCATCCCGCGAATCGCAAACGCGTGTCCGATTTCGAAGGAAACAAAAAAAAACGTCACGTCCGGATATGCTTTGACACGCGACTCGAAGAAAAATGAGAGTAAAAAAAAGAAAAACGGCTAAAACAGATCGAAATATCGATGCACGGTATTGTAGAATTTCTCCATTGGATCGTACCGCCTCGGACGCAAGTATTCGGTATTGCCAGGCATCGAAAGTGTGCGCAACGCTTTTCGATGCTTTATCGAAACGAGAGTTTTTGTATCCATTTACATCGGGCAGTTTTTTTTTATCTCCCTAGTTTTGGAATTCTTCCATAGGAAAAACAATTTCGATCGACTCACGCCCTTTCCGACGGAACCTTTTTTTACCAACCCCCGTAATTTCAACCGGAAAAATCACTGTTGTCGAATAACGCCTGATCGTAAAGTTCAGCCTTGACGAGACGACCACCGAAGTATCGTCCGTTGAGTGAGTCTCTTGCTCGTTCAGCCTCTGAAAATGACAATTCGTCGTAATTTACGGTGAAAGAGAGAAGACGGCAAGTTTGTTGCAAAAAAGTGGTTTTTTACCCGTCATTTGTGAGAATTCGACGAATATCTTTATGATAACTTCCGCATCCTCGTCGTCCTCCGACTGACGCTCGTTATAAATAATTACACGCTCGACCACGCCGAATTTCGAGCACTCGTCCTGAATCTCCTCCTGCAGTGTCTCGTCCACGTCCTCCGGTGAGACCATGTTGCGCAATATCACGACCCTCGACTCAACTTTGCGCATCAATTTTTGCATCACCAAGTGACGAGCCCTGTGCCCCTTTATCGAGATATTTTCTTGCTGCTGCAACGTCTGCGTCTCGGTTTCCTCCAGCAATTTCTTCTGCAATTCTTCCTGCTGCTTTTGTTGCGCCGCTTGCTCGTGGGCTCGCTTTATGATTTCGCTACCGAGGGTCGTCGCCATTGGAATCTGCTGAAGAAACAAAAATAGCGGAGAATTTCGTTTATTTCAAATACATGTTACATTTTTTTCAATTGTGTTTTCAGGCGAGAAAATATTGCTCAACGAATGGCTCAACGGGCTACATCTACCTAGGTGGGTAAAAAAAGTGCATTTTCCGAAAATATGTTCTGAACGGAAACACTGTTATGAAAATCCGGTGGACATATCTCGAGAACCACTTGATGGATTGTTTCCAAATTTACAGGAGATACGATACGAAAAATTTGAGTGATCATCGCAGTGTACATTCTTTTTAAATCGATCTTTTTGCATTATCCGATAGTGGAGACCCGCCATGATCAATGTGTGCTCCGCGGAGCCCTGGGGCTCCGCAAAGCCTCTATTAGACTCCGCCGAAAAAAACAAACAACTTCATACCTCCCAATCAATGGAAACAATTCCATTAATAATTTACAGTGGAATTATACATCGTCATGTAAAGTACCTATTTTTGTACGATTTTCATTAAAAAAATAAACATAAAACCAGGGTTTGCTTTTTAGGGCTTTTGTAAAATATTTAGTGTTTGAAGAGCGTTCAGTCACCAAAAAAGTTTGAGAACCGCTGGTATAGACGGTTATAAACATGCTGGATCTTTATATTTTAATGGTTACATAAAGCGACGACTTGTTTCATAAATTTTGTATGCTCGAGTTTCAATTCGTCGCCACGTTGTTATAAAAATGATTTTATCAATCGACGATCGTCGACTCGTATTTGTGTTAACACGAATAGCCCGTTTGCTTTGTAGATTTCGCATGGAGCGTTTAAGCGATGCCCACCGCCAAACGTCGCGAAATAAAATTTCATCATCTGCCAGCGGCCATGTTTTTGTTGTTTTCCTGTATTTTTTGATGATTTTTTTATGCTCTCAATATGAGTGCCTTTGTGTTAAACAAAATGCGTCCCTTTTTCGCCAACCGTTTGCAAGAAAACAAATCGAAATTCGGCCATTATTTTCCGGACTTTTAGGTAAATGTAGTCCCTTGAGTAATTGTTATTTATTTTCGACTTTCAATAAATACCGACCACTGGTGCGCCCATGACCGTTGGAAGGATGACTGCGGGTGGAGGAATCAGGAGCCCTTGGCCAGGTATTTGCTGCATGAGTGCCGGTGGTCTCGTCAGGGTTTGAGGTATAACGATCCCCGGCGGAGCAATCACTGGGGTAACCGTCGCCATCGTTGGAAGTGGCAGTAGCCCCGATGATGGTGTCGCAGGTCGAACGATCCCCGGAAGCGCTGAAAATGTGGCAAAAAAATTCTTCGCTATAACCAACGTTCGTGTGTGCAATTGCTGTATTGTTTTGAAATATGCAGAATAATTGTTTATCACTTCCGACGAAAACCATATATCCGAATAACCAAATATTCCGAAAGCGAAATATCCGGAATATTTCAAAAATATTCTCAGAAAATTTTCAATCGATCCGTTCAAAATTGAGGGAGTTCCGGGCGTTTATAGGTAGGCATTCGCGAACCGGCAAACTTTAAAGGCGGTTTTCTCAAAATTACTTTTTCAAAACCGTTCACCACGATATCTCAACGATCACTGTATCGATCAACTTCAAATTTTACAAGAGCTTTGAACACATCAAAAAGCACTGCCTGAACGAAGGCATTTTTCGTATGCATAGGTTTTTTCATCGACGAAAATGGAGTTTTTTTTTCACCGAAAATCGATACTTTCACTTTAGACAGCGACCACTCTTACAAAAATCAATATTAGATTAAATCCGTCGTCCTAGGTAACGCAAAAACTAAATTCGTTTGCTTTTTTTATTTCGAATGATTTGTTACTGAGCAGCAGTGGTCACCGCGAAGAACGTTTTTCAAAAAGCGGTCAAAAAATTGTGCAAGGTACTTAAAACCACTGCAAGGTACTCTTCGATGTGAAACAAAAAATTTGAAAACCTCACGTTTTTCCGGAAAAAATTCACGAAAATTCTTCTTTTTTTGGCCACAAGTTAGGCGTAACCCGTTGATAAATCGTGAGACCAAATTGCCTCAATGTCATCGCGAATATTAAATTAAATGGTTTGCAACGATTCAATAAGGAATGCAGATAACAAAAAGTTCTTGAACGACAATCAACACATCGAAGAACTCTTATAGAGCTTGAAACTTCCGAAGTGTTAAAAAGGTAGGATTAAAAAAAATTTTCATTCCATATTTAATTTGCCGAGCGTAATAAAAAGTGATGTTCAAGCATAACAGTTATATATTATTTTTAAGTTCAATCTTCATTTTTTCAAAAGTGTCTTCAAAAGACACTTTTTTAAGGTTGTTATGGGGTTAAGGGGGCATAACTTCCACGGGGTTAAAAAAAGAGTCTAAATTTATTTTACACACAGCTGCTCTGATTGATGTTTACTTTTGTTGATTATTCGTATTATCGATTATAGTGTGGCAAATGTTGTGGCAAATG
The DNA here is from genome assembly GCA_951751655.1 of Ophion costatus. Classification (NCBI taxonomy): domain Eukaryota; kingdom Metazoa; phylum Arthropoda; class Insecta; order Hymenoptera; family Ichneumonidae; genus Ophion; species Ophion costatus. The sequence goes on along the minus strand of OX632361.1, from coordinate 16,210,382 downwards.
ATGAATTTATTGCACGCGAACAAATAAAAGCTGAAAAATTAGATTGTCAACGACTCGGTAGTAATCTTCGTAATAATATTAACGTAATAAAATTCAAGCCTATTAAAATAGGCTTGAATTACCTCCGCGGAATTAACACGCTAGGCAGAATATAATTATACACATTATTGATACGTCCCGATCATTTTTCAGTACATTATTCATATCTGCTAAGTGAATGTTATCACGGAGCTGAAAAAAATAGGTACGGTTCGACTAATTATCGGACTAACCCTTGGTACCGTGAAAATGAAGATTTGCAGTACCGTTATAAAATTATTAATGTTTTTAATAGCGAATTTGTGCGAGAATCAAGCGAACAAAATATTAGACTGTGCAATCACGGCAACGTCGTAGACGGCACAAATGCTATCTATCTTATCGGTATTTGGTAATTATGTCCGGGAACCTCAAACTACTCGGTCAGGATTATTAACAACGGATATTATTGGCACTTATTCTCTCCATTAGTAATAATTACTTAATATTAATTTGATAACCATGTTCAAAAATTATACAGTTCTAGACATTTCTAGGCAAAGACAAAATAACGCAGTTTTTTTTCATACATAATTTCTTTTTGAGAATATAGGAAAATTATTAAAGTTTTTAATTTCTTCGAGATTGTAGACAACTTTGGTACAGACTTTTTCTTTCCAGCGGATTTTTTTTTACTCTCATGGATATTCATTTTTGACAAATTCTTAGGCCGATGTTGAGGTTACTAAAGTAATGAAAACACTTAAGGCGTCAGGCCACAGTAACGGGCATAAAATCATGTGCGAATTTAACAATTTTTTTTCGTATAAAAAAGTGATTTACTTATCAAATTAATTACACATCAATTTAGTATGAATATCAAGCTGTTAGAAAATATTTTCGTTTATCTTTTTTCCAATTGGCGTGACAATTAACTTCAACAATTTTTACTCGATTTACTTCAAATTTAAAAGTTATGTTCCTAATTGCATTTCGCAGAGAAGTACGTATGGAATTTCTGATTAATCGAAAACTTTTCATTTTATGAACAGTTTTATACGAAATTTTTCACTGAAAATTCATTTTTTAAGTTCAAATACCTACAACTTTTGAATAAAACAATATTTTTTAATTCCGTACGTACTTCTCTAGGCATTCTAATGTAGATTGGCGAGAATTTTTGTTTTTTGTTCTCGGTCAAAAATTGCGGATGCTAAATGTTACGCCGCGGAGCGCCTAAAAAAAAGATAAAAGAAAATATTAGTAGTCGGCCATTTTTTACATCGAAAAAAAAGTTCTAACAGCTTATTGTTCATACTACATAGATGTGTAATTCATTTTACGAGTGAATCACTTTTTCATACGAAAAAAAATTGTTAAACTCGCACATGATTTTATACCCTTTACTGTGGCCTAACACCTTAACGTAATCACCGAATGTGATTTTAATATGACGATTATTTGAAAGGTAACAGTTGGTAACAGCCAATCGGCTCCGTGCATAAGCATCGTACTTCACCCCCTTCGTACTTCACCCTCGACGGCTAAACCCCGTAACAACCTTAAAGATCGATCTTCATTTTTCAATAGATACCTAAAAATAACTTTTTTTCGTAGATTTTGTATGCTCGAGATTCAATTCGTCGCCACGTTGTTAAAAAATCGACGATCGTCAACGACTCGTATTTATTGTTAACTTGAATAACCCATTTGGGTTTTATATTTCAGATGGACCGTTTACACTGGAGGGTCCAGCGCCGAATGTCGCGAAAAAATGTCATCATCTGCCGCCGCCCATATTCAACATAAAAGTATGCGTTACTTTTTCACCAACCGGTCCCCAGAAAAAAGCGGAACTTTGGCACTTTTTTGGGCCTCTAGATTGGACGTAGCCCCTTGGCCGAAAAGTCTTGGACTGAACGTTCAAGTATTGCTACCTTTTAGGGTAACCGGATTCAGAAGCGGCGGAGTGTTGGCTCCAAGCTTGGAGAGGCCTAGTGCGACGGCGTTGCTGGCCACAGCATCCATGGCTTGTATCTTCGCCGTAGCAGCTGCGGCAGCCACAGCTGCCGCCGTTGGCATCATGCTCGTCGCACTCGGTGGTCCCATTAGGGCATTTGGTGGCGTTATGGCTCTGCCGACTCTGAGATGTTGACCACCGAGATCGAAGAGATTCATGGACGCGATAGCCTCGAGCGCCGATTGCATCGTCTCATACTCGATGAAACCATAGCCTTTGTGTCTGTGTGGCGAGCTACCCTGCGCCAATTTACAATACGTTATCGGCCCGAACGCCTCGAACACCGATTTAATATCTTCCTCCGTCAAATCTGGATGGATCGAGGCGACATAAATGCGATTGTAATGCTTGCTCTCCTCCGTTATTTCGTCAATAACCGATTGCGCCTGCGGCATGTTTGATGGTCTTCCGACTACCTGTTGATCAGACAAGCACACGTCTCTGTAGCTTTCGTTTCTGGCTATCATCGAGATGAGAATTCGACTTGTTAAGAATGGTCGATCAATTGAGGAATAAATCAATAATTACGAATGCGATGGGACAATGAAAAATGGCTGTTGAAACATTTATCACCTGTCCACCCGGTATCTAAAATGAATGAGAGCAACATTTTCAAAGCTCGACGGTAAAATGTTCTTTACTTTGGATTCTACTGTTGCGCATGCCTCACGATCGAGTGACATCCGTAAGGCCGTATTCTAGTGTGAATATCCATTTTCAAGATGACTTTTTGGGAATTAAATTTATAGAAACGCCCAAATGTACAGTGCAAGTATTTCACATTTATATTTATACATGGTCATAGTGACGACTTACATTTTTTTAAAGCATTCTCTTCGGAATTGTACAAATCGTACGCGTTTTTCTCGAAACAACTTTTTTTTATGGGGCGTGTGTTTTTCTCGGAAACTACTGGGCCAATGGACTTGCAATTTTTCACACACGTAGACTACGTGTCGGGCTATCGTTCGGCCCTGTATCTTTTCAATGGCTTTACATTTACTATTTCTTCGGGCCGCGAGAAGTGAAAATTTCATTGGAAAAATCAGAGTAGTCTCTTTTAAACGCCGCGATTTCGCGCGTACGTGCGTGCAATTTTGCACTCACGTACTCCATGCACGCACATCCTCCGAATAATGTTATAGCGAGAAACCTCCCAAAACTCCAGCCTGATCGATCGATAACTTTTTGAGCTATAACATGAGCAGTTTTTCAAAAGACGCCTAAAGGAATACCTTATAATGCCGCCATTTTGTTTCGTTTACAAAAAAAAAAGAAAAACATTTTTAACACTTGAAAGATATATTAAGATAATGTGAACATTTAAAAAGTATGCGATTATTTTATCGCCTGTAAAGAAAATCATGAAAACTGACTCATTTTCGGGCGTCTAAAGGGATTTCTCCCCTCAATACTAATCAGAGAAACCACTTTCTGCAGAAAAAAAAATTTGTACCGATTAATGAACTTGTGTCTTATTTTAATGAAACATATTTCCGGAAGGAGAAAAACACGTCGAGCTTTGAAAGACTAGCGAACAAAAATAGGCAAATTGTGTAAATACAGATGAAATAAAGTGACACTCAATATACCTCTAGTATAACCCTATAGGTAGTTCAACCCATCCCTTGAAGGGATTATACTAGAGGTCGTTTGCAACAAATTAACCTCTGCCACCTAGGGGTCGAAAATGACAAAAGAGAAATAGCACCAGGTAGGGTATGCTTTTAGGAAATCTGCTCAGTTTATCATCATTTTTTACGCACCCGTGCAAAAGTGACAACGACCGTACATATTCAGAAAGCTTATGAAATAAGGAACCTATTTTCGTGATTTGTATGCCACGTGTCATACATTGTTTTGCGTAACTCTCGTCGATTTTTGAAAGATTACAAAATAATAACGCCACGTAGATCTTTCATTTTTGCGATTATGGGCGTTTTGGGCATGTACTTTTGTCGAAGTTATTCATTTGTCAGCTTTCAGAAAAGTGTCAATTGAGCGACCGGAGACGAGTAGTATTTTTTTACAATTAATTGTTTTTGGTAACAAGCCTGAAAATTTGTAAAAACTCTTGAGGAAAAACTACTTTGTTGGGCGAAAAAAAAGGATTTTGCTTTATCGTAAAGAGTTTTGAAGAGGAAGGTGTACTATATGGTCCTGGCATAGGAGATTAGATGTATGAAACTTCATTTTCTTCGCATATAAACTTCAGTTTAACTTTAAACGCATTTTTCTCGAAACCACATTTTCCAAGTTTACGGACGTGCTCCTCACCTAGATGAGCAATTTTAACATTCTATATTTAATATATTGTGTATAAAAAATTCATGAAAAATCGAACATTTTCCGGTCCAACAAAGTAGAAACCTCCCTTAAAATCGCTCATTTTTGTCCCCTAGTCGCCAGGAGTTAATTGGCTGCGAATGAATTCTTAGTATATTCCCTTTCAAGGAACAGGTTGAATTACCAATCACTCTGTATGGGTACACGCTCTACTACCTTGATGTTTCGTCCACCAATCATTACGCCATTCATCTGTTCGACCGCAAGTTGCGCCGCTTCCGGTATCTCGTACTCGACGAATGCAAATCCCTTGTGCTTCTGGGTCACCGGATCCCACGACATGTTGATCGGTTTTATTGGTCCAAAGGGTAGAAAAGCTTGCCTTATCGTGTCTTCCTTGAGCTCGAAGCTTATGCTCCCTACGTATACCCTGTGCCGACAATTAGGCAGTTATTTAGAGGTGGCGCTCATGGCCAAGATACGTTTTACATTTTTTGCAGTTATTCCAATTTGGCATTGGTGGAATACGCAATATCGAGGAAGGGAAGCGCATTATTGAGTTATTATATATATATATACATACATACATATATATATATATACACTACCGGCGGAAAGTTTCCGGACAAGAGTTGGAAAACGTGCCCGAACGGTTCTTTATGCCATTTCGCCGGTAGTTGGGCTAGGCCAATTTGACCAACGGCATTTTAAAGAGGGGGGATTTACCTACATGTTGGCTTATCAAAAAAATTTTTACGATTTTTTTTACACTTGGCACCCAGTTTTGAAAACGACAATTTTTGATCGTTTTTTTGTTGTTTTGTGAGTGGACCCCGTTTACAGTAAAAATCTTTTTTATGCATTTCTCCTATTAAAATCATAAAAGGGGAAGCCTAAGCTTCAATTTCGGTTTGTAGAAAAATTTTTGCGATTTTTTTTTCCCAAAAATATTTCGTGTTTTCGATAAAAATATAAAATATGAAAATTGCTCCGGAGTACGAAAACGACGAGGTTTACAACAAAACCTCAAGACGGTAAAAAGTTGCGTTACTTTTTGTTGAGTTCATGAGAATTTTTTCAGATTTTTTTTGCGAAATTTAAAAAAAATTTATTTCCGGTCGGAACTCGATTGATCTCAACACCATAATAATAATATAATTAATTTTTTTATTTACATATTATACTTTGGTCTCGTCGAAAAAACCTCCTCTCACTGACAGCACGCTTTTTACCACACGCGGCATCCTCTCCACAAGTTTTTCGAATGTCTCTCGGGGTGTTTCTTTCCATGATTTTTGTAGGAATTCCCATAGCTTTTCGGCGGATGAACGCGTGACCTTGCGCACTTGCCGATATTTTTTTTTTTACTACTCTACAAAGAGTGGGAGAAACGTTCACGCACTCTTTACGTGTTACAATGAAAAAATATTCAAAAATTATTTCGACTCAGTACTTCTTCGGCAAGCATCGAAAAAACGTTCGCGTTAGATTTTCCCGTCGTATCGTGTCGAATAATATATTGAATTTGAAGTGTGTTTAACTATTAATTTATTGACGGTTAATTAAATAAAATTTTTGACTTCATTAGTTTTTTTTTTTTTGAAGAAGAAAATGGATCGTCGACCCAATATAAGCATCAAAAAGCGTGCATCAATCCTTGCACTTTGCAATGAAGGGTTCAAAATTCGCTACATTGCAAATCGATTGAAAATACCCAAATCAACCGTTGGGGATGCTATAAAACGTTTCAGACAGACACAATCGAACCGCGATAAAAATCGTTCCGGGAGGCCTCCTATTACTTCCAAAGCGGAAGACTAATCAATAATTGTGATGTCTAAAAGGAATCGAAAACTCACGGCGGCAAACATCCAAGCGCAGTTTGTCGAAAGGCGTGGAAAAAACATTTCAATTACGACGATTAAGAGCGTGCTGTCAGCGAGAGGAAGTTTTTTCGACGATACCAAAGTATAATATGTAAATAAAAAATTAATTATATTATTATCATGGTGTTGAGATCAATCGAGTTCCGACCGGAAATAAATTTTAAAAAAATTTCGCAAAAAAAATCTGAAAAAATTCTCATGAACTCAACAAAAAGTAACGCAACTTTTTACCGTCTTGAGGTTTTGTTGTAAACCTCGTCGTTTTCGTACTCCGGAGCTATTTTCATATTGTATATTTTTATCGAAAAAACGAAATATTTTTGGGAAAAAAAAATCGCAAAAATTTTTCTACAAAACGAAATTGAAGCTTAGGCTTCCCCTTTTATGATTTTAACAGGAGAAATGCATAAAAAAGATTTTTACTGTAAACGGGGTCCACTCGCAAAACAACAAAAAAACGACAAAAAATTGTCGTTTTCAAAACTGGGTGCCAAGTGTAAAAAAAATCGTAAAAATTTTGTTGATAAGCCAAAATGTAGGTAAATCCCTCTCTCTTTAAAATACCGTTGGTCAAATTGGCCTAGCCCAACTACCGGCGAAATGGCATAAAGAACCGTTCGGGCACTTTTTCCAACTCTTGTCCGGAAACTTTCCGCCGGTAGTGTATATATATATAATACATTCTTCACGCCTTTCTTTATCTTGCTATGGAAGTTTTCTTTTTAAGTCTTCATTTGTTCTAACGAAAAACTGTCAAAAAAATAGGTTAAATTCGATCATTTTTTTCCAAATCGTCGCCATTTTGTTAATTTTGATAAAAGCGAACCTCCATAGCAAGATCGCGGCTTTCATACCGATTAATAATCTTTTTACAAATTTCGTTCCACATAATATTTACGGCCACAACCGTGTTAACCGTGAGGATTCCTTTTTTTCGAAGAAATTTTAAACCGTTAAAAAAAACGTTAAAAAAATTAAAATAAACGTTTATAAATTTATTTTCTGTTCTTCATGAGTGCTTCGATTTGACATAAAAAAATCAGACTGAATAGCGTGCTTTAGCCATCGAAAAAAATCGCGAAAATCAGCTATTTTGCGACCTGTTACACTGTGCCCTTAAACGCATTTTCCTCGAAACTACAGTGGGTAAAAAAATATTTGTACATCTCACACGAAACTTTTGTTAATTTGGCTTTATTTGTTTGTTCGGATTTTCCCAAGATTTTTTGTAAATAGATACCATGTATACCAGGTGTAGAAGTATGAAACCGGAATTTTTTTGTACAAATGACACGTCTGTTGTTTGAAACTGACAAAAACGAATCGAGACGGCTTTCTGCGTCACATTCAATTGATCCGCGAGTTCTTGTTGACTTTGAGTATCATCTTCATCCAATAAGGATTGCAATTCGTTGTCTGCCAACTTTTTCGGTGGTTTCCCACGCTCTTCGTTGCTCACGTCAAAATCACGACTTTTGAATTTTTTCAACCACTCGAAACACTGTTTTACATTCGATGCGATTCTGCAGCAGTTTTCTTCAAATGATAACAGAAAACCAATGCTGTCCGCAAATCGTAGTTTGTAGGCACAAAACTCGACATGTTTGAAGTTATAGAAAAATATACCGGTTTAGGGAACTTGGGTTGTTGCGTGTTGAAAATCTTCGTCAGGTGCTAGAGGGAGATGATGGCGCTGCAGAAGCGGTCTTACGGTTTCTAAACTGATGGCTAGCACCATCTATAGGGAAATTCAGGTTTCATACTTCTATACCTGGTACTTTGGATAAGCTCCCGAACACAGAAACTTAATGAAGCATTTCATTTTTTTTCGTAGGATAATTATTTTAAAAAACGACGTGTACAAATACTTTTATCACCCGCTGTATATGTTTCAGACCGGGCACATAATTTCTCGACATCTGAAGCCGGCAATACACGTTGGTCGAGCGTAGGCAAATTGATACAAGCAACTGCTACCATGGCACCAGCGAAAGTGAATCCTAACAATTAAGCTATACGTCGGTATTTGCCTTCGCTCAGCTACCTTGGGCCACTGTGTATTGCCGGCTTAGAACGGCTTGACCGGACCGGGTAGATTTGAAATTTGGTACACTTCGTGAGTGTAATAATACTTTAGTCTTGAACTACCCTTTTCTTCTTAACATTCTTCTCCCATTAGTTATTAACAGTCATGATGTCATTTTTCCGCGCAAAATTGAGAAAAAAATCCAACGTTTTTTTTTTGATGATCCAAACACGGTAACCAAAAAATCTCGGGAAAACCTTCGCCAATATTATATATTTTTAAGAAAAAACTTTCGTTATTCTTTCTTCAAGCGTCAATATCCAAACCATCGTGATCGATTTCACATGATTTTCGAAGTCATCGGAGCCATGAACGAAGAATAGAAATTTCGACCCTTATTAGGGCCACAAGAATTACCAACGTAGCACAATTGTAATACTTCATACTCCCCAATTGTTGTTGTAATACTTCATACTCCCCAAACGTTGTAATACTTCATACTCCCCAATATAGGCGTCGAAATATTTGAAAATTCCCTATTTTATCACGTGTTTCCGCGAACTTCAAAACCCCGAATCTTGTGGAATTGATGGAAAATGTCAGCCTTCCCCAACGGAATATCACTTATTATAATGGAATAAACAAGTTCACGGTGAAAAAAAAGTTTTCCCGTCGTTTTTCGGAAAAGTCCCTTTACTGCATAATCACCATTTTTTTTGTAATAAACTCAATTATTATTAAAAAATAAAATTTGGTACACCACTTTGTTAATGTATATACGAGTGAATATGCAAACGATTTTTCAATCATCTCACACTTAGTCCTCTATTTTTTTTTAAATCACCCTTATTTGCGGGTCGTCACCGTAGCCTAACGTCGTAACGGACTGAACTAACCTGCACATCAAAGCAAGGGCCTGCTGTCTCTGCACTTGATTTCGCTGACTGGCCATTTGCTAAAACACAAAACATAATGAATCCATCATCCAACGTTCTACATTCGTGCTATATATAAAGTTAAAGAAAAAGAAAAACTATTACAGACGCACAAGTATCAGAACTTTTGAAAACAAAGGGTCTAGCCGGATAAGAATGGTGAATCTGCCCCCACCGAATTTTGTGGCGCCGATTTTTTCCGTAGCTCCTAACCTAAAAAACAATTTTTGGCAAAATTACAGCTTTCTACATCGATGCCGAGACGTCTTCCTGCTAAAAAAAAACGTGTTTGATCGATGTTTGCAGTTTTTGAATACCGAGACGCGACTGAAAAATCGGAAAAAATTCTGAAAAATTAGAAACGTCAATGTTCGTTTAAAAAAATGCTAAACTCTATTTTTAATCATGAAACCTTCCTTTAAGGGGTTACCCCCACTTGCGATTTTGAAAAAATCGATTTTTTTTTATTGCATTTTTTGAAATATAAGTATCTGAGAATATGTCCTGAAAATTTCAAGTCGATCCGAACAAAATTGACTGAGATATGAACGTTGTAAGAGAAGAATCCGTGAATTGAAGAACTGAAATTGAAACTTTAAACGCGTTTTTCTCCAAATGGCATTTCTGAAGTCGGTGACTAAGATTACTCGAACACTAATGAACCGATCTTCTTGAAATTTTGCAGGCTTATTTAATACATAAAAATGTAGTCTTTAATCGATCGATTTTTTTTTCTCGAAAAAAATGGCCGTTTTATAGCCAAAAAACGGCCGTTTTTTTTCGTTAAAATCGAACTATTAACTTTGACTGTCCGCCATTTTGTGAAAAATGAATATTTTTTAAAATCCTTCGATTAATGACTAGTTTATACTTATATTTGACTAAATCCATCCGCATTTTTTTTTCAGCTGATCCACTTCGCCGCAATGTTGGTCACCGCAAACCGTGTATATAAAAACATTATTTCATTGACGGCCATTTGCCACTAAACAATGTAATATTTTTCAATAAAAAAATTACTGACAGTTCTTCAAGATGTGGTCTTTAAGATGGTATATTGATCGATTAAAAAAGTTTTGTAGTTTTCTTTAAAAAAATTCATGAAACAGGCCTTTTTTTGCGCTACAAGTGGGGGTAACGCCTTAAAAGCATTATTTTGGGGCGAAGAGATTTTTCTACTATTGTGACAAAAATTGGCATGATTTTACTCTTCTTTCCCTACATTTCAGAAAAAAAAGATCTCAAAAAGCAGCTTGCAACATATTGAAAAAAAAATAAAAACGATAAAATTTCTTATTTTTCATTGCAAATTCATACATAAATCATTCTTTAGGTTTAATTAATGGGTGATCATGGCTGGAGTAGTTGTGAGACATAATAAAAAGATGTAAACAATTGGGTTTTATACGCTGATTTTGGATATTTTTGCATTTTCGACGTCATTTAATAACATGTCGATGAGAAAATGGCCAAGTCCAAATGGCAAACGACCCGTTGGATGCTGTTAACACATTGCTGCGATAATCTATCATGTATCGAATGCTCGATATCTATCGGAAATCGTAAGACCAGCCAAAAACCTTACAGGACTCTTCGATGTTGAAGAGGTTAATGCCGTTGTCAACAGCGATAGCGAAGAAGATTAATATGTTGCAATATAGATAGTAGGGGTGACTGAACTACGATTAGCAATAAAATCGTATTGTTCACATCAGTTTCTTATGCCTCATAACTACTCCACCCATGAGCACTCATTTATTAAACCGAAAGAATGATTTATGTATGGATATCCAATAAAAAATGAGAAATTTTGTCGTTTTAATTTTTTTTCAATGCGTTGCAGGTCGAATTTTTAGGCTTTGTTTTTTATTTTAATGTAGGGAATGAAGAGTAAAATCATGTCAATTTTTGTCATAGTAATAGGAAAATCTCTTCGCTACAAAATAATGTTTTTAAAGAAAGATTCGATGATTAAAAATGGAGTTTAGCGTTTTTTTTTAATGAAAAAAAAAAAGTCTCATTATCATTGACATGTATCTGATTTTTCAGAATTTTATCAGATTTTTCAGTCGCGTCTTGGTATTCAAAAACTGCGAAAATCGAAAAAACACGTTTTTTCAGCAGGAAGTCGCCTTGGCATCGATGTAGAAAGCTGTAATTTTGCACAAAAATGTTTTTTTAGGTTAGAAACTTTGGAAAACATTGGTGCCACAAAATTCGGTGGGGGCCCGATTCACCATTCTTATCCAGCTAGACTCTTTGCGCGGTTTTTTCTGATTTGGTCCAAATTTAAGCGATTTCCTTATTTTTCTCAATCTTCAGGTAATTATTCCAAAACAGAAAATACCACCGGTGTTTCTGAAGCTATCCTCAGACTCGATAATTATTATGACTAAAAGAAGAACCCATTCGTTTTGTTTTGTACAATCCACAATTGTTTGTGTCATTTTTATCTCGGCCAATCTGTACATATTAACAAAAACTTTTTTTTAGAGATTGGACCATTTATTTTTTGACAAGATCAATGCCACGTTACGATTCGTATTTTAAGATTCCAGTTAAAAGAAAACTATTTACAAGATCGCTCTGTTAAAGAGCCCCGTTGAGTTATAATTTTCCAGCTTCAGCCTCCTGGGTATTTCAAGAAATAGGATGTTTTTATAAATTGTCAGAACGTACCGAGTCAAACGAATGTTTTCCGGATATTTTTAGCGACAATTATTCCCGGCGGTGATTATTATCGAAAAGGCGCCTTTTCCCTTTATACGCTAAAAAAGGCCAATTTCATGCATTTTTTTGATAGGTTTACATTATAGATATTGATATAAAAGTTGTTACACTTAACAAATACACTTTCGAATTACATTTTTTTTTAAAATTATGTATTTATGTAACCCAAACAAACTTTAAACGCGTTTTTCTCGAAACAACGTTTTTCGACGGCTTGTTGATAAAATCTTCGAAACTTCTGAACCGATCAAATTTTAACCACATATTCTGTACAACTATAGCTATAACGCATATGGAGGATTATAAAAATTTTGACATTTATTTTTTTTGCCAAAAACGGTGAAAAAAACGTTTTTCTTTTCGTTTTTGTTTTCGAAAAATGTCCGCCATTTTGTTATCTTTGCATATATCGAAAATCGTATGATGTGCGCTATAGCCATTAAGGGGTTATATACAGTTAAAATTTTCGAAAAATCGAGTTGAACATTTTTTTTTCGTGATGTACATATATTTATGTACACACACAGAAAATTTCTGGTCAATCCGGCAAATATTCTCGAACACGCACATTTGTAATCACGGGACAGACTATATGCAAAGTGCTTTTGGAACTTTAAACGCGTTTTTCTCAAAACTGTGTTTTTAAAGTCGGTGAGCAAGACTTCTCGAAAACGGCTGCACCGATCAGTCTCAAATTTTAACACAATCTTTTTAAGTATATTTCTTGGTAATTAAACGTTTTTTCTCACTAATAAATATTTTCAATTTTATAAACAATTTAAGCCCTTCGTTTTGGTCAAAAATCGTTTTTTTTTAGAAGCCGCCATTTTGTCAAGAATTATTATTTTGCTTATTCCTTCGATCAGTTACAAGATAATCCATTATATTAACGAAATATTTTTGGTTTTTTCATTTTAGATGATCCAGTCTAAAGAAATCGTGCTCACCGTAATAACGCCTTTTTTTAGAGGTACTGCCGGAGATCAGCTATAGCAGCTTTCAAAAGAATTATTTTTACAAATAAAAAATCTTAAATACAGTTAAAAGTTACCATAATATGCGTAGAATATATTACGTTAATAGATTTAAAGGTCTTCTCAAAAATGATTCTTGAAAAATCGATCTTTTTGGGCCTCCTGACTGTATATAACCCCTTAACATACTGAATCTAAAACCGTTTGATTTTTTTGTTTCGGATGATCCATCCTCGAAATTTCATCAACAGCGCAGACCTACAATTTTTTTAACTACCTTTTTCGTCTATAAATAGTGACTTGGATAGATAATTAAAAAAAAAAGTATTTCGAAATTGTATTTATTGAGGGTTACAATTTAAGAAATTTTTAATAAATACTTAAAACTTAATAAATCAATTTTGTATCAATATCTATAAACCCATAAAAAATGGATGAAAATAGCCTTTTTTAGCGTCTAAAGCCAGAATATCCTTTAATTTACTGTGGAGTCAAGTGTGCGATTGTCGTCAAAATGGATCAACGATGGATCAGGTTAAAATTCTCGATTATACTATGCGTAGAAGAATATTCATCACATAACTCAAAGCAAATGTTAAATTATTTTTATTGTTCAATCCTTTGAGTTGTCCGTTTCAAAAGTAATCGTTTTTTTTTAATATACACTTATTTGTTAATTCGTAAAATGACAAGCTAAAGAATTGGGTCATAGGGTAAAACGACCGATGAATGGACAAAAGTAGATTTATATTTTTTTTAAACAAAGTATACGAATTGCCGATAAAAACTTGAATCACTATATTCAGCAAAAAAAATCACAGGTGTCGCTACAACCGATTTTTCAGTCTGATATCGAATTTTGACGTCACACGGAATTCTTTTAGTTTGGGGTACTTGCACACCACACAACTTAGTGACGATAGGGCTGGACACAGTAGGTGTTCTGAAGGTGAAGACAAAAGTTTGTACGAGTTTCAAAGGTAAGTATTACTTTTATTAGTCAAGATAGGATAAATCTTTGATTTTTTGTACTCTTTAAGAATGAATTCGTCATAATAGTTTAGAATTAAACATGTTTATTCACTGGTGCTGTATTCGAACTTCTTTCCAGTCAATGGACATATGTATGGGCCTTGTTGTAATTCTCAAAGTAGAGTAAAAAATTTGAAAATGTGCTGAAAATTAAAAAATTGATTGCTGTTAAGGATCGACAATGTACATTTCATTAAGGCGGGAGCCTGAATTAGAAGGTGCGAAAAATCGTTTCTTTTTAATTGGTTAAATCGATAGATAACTATCCTAGAATATATTTACAAAGTTGCAGATGCCAATTGTAAATATTTTCGAAGAGACAAAGCCAAAAGCAGAGCAGCGATTGATATTTGACATTGATATCTCCTCCCATTGGAAACTTTAATGCGCGTTTCCTCCAGTTTTCATTTTCACGATTTTTTGCGTGAAGCAAAAAAAAAACTAAACCACCTATTGAATCAAACCAAAGTTTATTTTCTTCGCTATGAAAACCTCTCCTAAGTGAGAAGAATAAAAAAAAGTCGTTGAAAAAGTCTTGTTAAATCATTTTTAAAGCACGTTAAATTGTTTAAAACTTAAACACATTTTTTAAACCTGAGAAAAGTTATAATTTCACCACTTTTTCAGCTTTTTATTAATTTACCCAGAAGAAAAATATATAATTGAAAATTTTATTGGTTCATTTAGTTCAGTCAAGAATTACGAGCTGCATCTTTCCGGCCGATTGGGGACTGCAGTGGCAAGACGCACATGGTATAGACTGATAAATCTGCAGTGATCTATTGTTTCACGTTGAAGCATTCTTTTAATATGTTTCCAATATACATTAAAATATGCCTCAATGTTTGCTGGGCTTACTTGGTTTTTCGCCCTTCTAAACTAACCCCCGAAGAAGTGCTTTTTTTGGACCTTCTAATTCAGGCGTTTCCATTTAGTGGCAATCTAGTAATTTAGCTACTTATTTATCAATTCCTCCAATATTATTTGTGGCAATTGTCTCCAATATTTTTTTCTACCATCTAAATAGGATCTTTTGTTAGCTATGGCAATTAAAAAATTCGTTTCGATACTATTCTTTTTTTACGATCCATTTGAATCCTACCCGTTGTTCGTCCATTCACGAGTTGGTTTACCCTAAAATATCAACGTGAGTCCAATATCGAGAATGCCAAATTTATTCTGTCGGGAAAATGTCGTTTTTTCATCATCATCTATCGCTATATACGACTTCGTGTTTTATCTTCAAGGTCTCTATATCGAATTAAAGCATGACTAACGCATATCTCATGCGTAATATTTGTGGTGGGAGATTAAAAAAAAAATGTTTAGTACAATCGTACATCGTAGTTTCAAAAATAAGGTGATTTTTACGGTTTTTAGAGCATCCCAGCAACGGTGAAACGGCAAAGTTACCTGCTGCTGATGTGCCAACGTTTGCTTCATCAGGACCATCTTGATGCTTTGCTCCAGCGCATATTTCTTTGCCCTGCCAACAGTCTCCTGTTGCTCAGACGAAATTTTTGGCAGACCAGCACCGGGCAAAGTGTGATACTTTGCGCCTGGTCCTGCGAACAAACCAAATATTCGTACCAAAATCACGTCTCGAATACAGGTACATATGAGAGAACAGGTGTTGTATGAAGAAGCTCAGATCTTATCAACTAAATGCCACGTCATCGGAGACAGCATTGACATATCTTTGCGCGTTTTGTCTCAACGAATCAATATAAAATTGTACATTATGCAATGTAACTCGCAAACGATGAATAATTCTGGCATATTGCGAATACAGGGTTGTTACGCATTATTGACTCAGAAATTTCCTGACTTTTCCAAGTTTTCCATACAGGTTTTGCAAAAACTTCACGTTTTGCAGACTAGCCAGATTAGGGTCAAATAACGAACACTTTCTTTTCATCAAACATATATTTGTTGAGTTAGAGAGATATTAGTCTTTGTAAACGTTACAAACTATACGGGAAAATTATATACATAAAAATAGCAATGACTGATTTTTGTGGAAAAAAAACAACATTTTTAACCGACTTGAAGAAACAAAGGAAATTCTTAACTCGATCCTTCTATTGAAGAATTATGTTGAACTGGATAACATAATTTTTTTTAAGACCAAATATATGGAAATTTGATAAAATTGATATTTATTTTTTTTAACTGAAATTCGAAATATAATTTAAACATTATAGAGTAAAAAAGAGACATTAAAAGCAAATACAGAACCTGTTCTTCATTATAAACGAAAGTTTGTACGCCGGTGAAAATAAACAAAAAATAAATATAAATACTTATCTATAATGATAATGATGTGGTTGCGTATCCACAGATCGAATCCAAATGTATTTTTGGAGCTTTACTTTTAATTTACTTCAATTTACAAATGTAGCTTTACTGTAAATTAGTTTTCAGTTTTTTAAATCCTCAATGTTTGGCACTGACATAACTTTCTTTTGTGTATAATGAGGAATAATATCAATATTAAAGATATACAAAAATATTTATTTTTATACTGTTCAGTTTTTTGTCAAGTCGGTTTCATTTTTCGTATCTCTTTCGAAAAGTACATTGTGAGAAAATTCCAGAAAATTTCCAAAATTCCAAGATTATTCCGGGAGGAACGAAATTCCCTGAGTTTTCCCGGTTTTCCATATGCGTAACAACCCTGAATCTACCGACCGCAATGGATACGCGATTGGTGCGCGATTTCGGCAATTTCCCACGACACGCAGCATTGCTCTGCGTCAATACTCGAATGGGTCCCGCTCAGCCACGCACTGACTTATGCACTAACTATCGAGACCTAGGTCTACGTCCCGTACGAAGGAACATTGGTTAAATCAAAAAATATATTTTAATTAAAAAAAAATGCAACCCACGTTCTTAAAACGGACTAAAATGTATAAAATCATTTCTGCTAGCCCCATAAAGGTTTATGACCCAATACAGATTCCTAGCCGCGTACAGATTGTCCTGAAAATGTGTGATTGTGAACTTTTAATAGCTTTGAAAATACTTGTAACATTTAAAACGAAAAACGTAGGGCGCATGCAATAGATAACTGATGCATGAATCGTTCACCGAAGACACGAACAATTTTATTACACTGCAAACGATATGAACTGTTGTGTGAGTTTTCTCAACGATAGTTACTCCCTACACTCCTTACTATTATCTATGCATGCGCCCCACGCTTTTCGTTTTAAATCTTAAAAGCACTTTTATAGTTTTATACTTTTTAGTATGTTTTAGAAAAGTGGGTTGACATTTTTTTTTATTTAAAGAATTTTATTCTCTGCTTTTTAGTCTTGCGTTTGACATTTTGCTTCTCCTTTTCTAGGCGTCGCTTGCGGTGGGGGGCTGTCTCATTGCCAATCGTCGAAATCGTCACTAATGTACTATTCACTATTAATGTTATTATTATTATTAAAAAAATTCTCTTCCACCAAATTATAAGTTTTTCTTTATTTTTTCCACAATTTCTCTCTCTCTCTCTCTCTCTCTCTCTCTCTCTCTCTCTCTCTCTCTCTCTCTCTCTCTGTTACAGGCTTGCCGGTCCGTTTACTTGTCTGTCATCCAGATCCAGGCTGTGTTTAAAGTTTTATGTTAAAGGGCTGTGTTTAAAGTTTCAAGTCTCTAGCTCATTCGGAAGTTAGTTTAAAATCGATTGCAAAATTTATACCGAACAGACAGACAAACAAACAGACAGACAAGAATGCGAGTTAATATTGCATTGGCATCCCGTTCTGAGCTATGCTTAAAGTTTCAAGTCTCCAGCTCATCCGGAATTTAGTTTAAAATCGATTGCAAATTTTGTACCGAACAAACAGACAAGCAAAGCGAGTTAATAAAAACGTGGTAAAAAATACACACCAGCAACGACCTGCCCCGTCTGATTGAGATCATAAATCGGTCCTGGTAGGAAGTCCTGCGCCTTGCCTATGAAAAAATCATGAATTAGACGGTTGCACTCTGTAATATCGTCCGTTCAATCAATATCTCAACCATCTCGCTACGAAACTCACGTTCCACGAATTCTCATAATTCGCGCAAACACACTCGCGATGGTCGAAATACAATTTCAACAATAATTTCATAATAAAAAAAAAAACAAAACTTTGCAGTATTTTTGGGACAGCGTGAACTAATCTTCGGTGGCTTTCGTTTCTTTCTTTTTCTTTACGAATTTTTCGACGAGCGAAAAACTTGTACTCAAGGGGCCGGGGTTAGGGGGCAAGTGTCGTTTCTGAAGAAAGCACGACAGAACTGTTGTACGTGCGAACGTTTAAAAGTTTCTTTTTTGTTTCTTCAGAAATGGGACGTAAAAAGTAACGATGCCGGCGAAGCAGCTTCCCAAAGTTGGATCTTCCGAGAAACTGTAATCTCAAAGAAATTAAAATAGTCGAGGCAGATACGCCCACATTATAAACAATAAAATTCATTTTTTTTTCTTTCATCTTGATCTCGTGTTGATGTGGTTGCATATACGGACGTGGACAAGAAACGAAGCGACAGCTGGTATATTTATCGACAAGGGTTCAATTACGGACAGTATGTTCAGAATGCTCGATACTGATGGGATAAAGCGGTCGCAGACTTTTTAATTTGGTTCACGGAGCGAATTCGTGGCATTGAAACCCAGGAGAAGTGAAGTGCACACATAATCTATCTGTATACATATATGACAGGCCCAAAGAATATTGTCGATAATATCCAATATACAAATTCATCAAGGTATCCGTGTGTATTATTGTTTCACGAAGAAAAAAAAAACTCTCCAAATGTTGCTACATTTTTCGTGTGTCAGCTACGAAAATTTGATTACAGGGCGATACTATGATTGGAAAAATTGGCGCAATTTGGTTCTTGATTGGTCAAGATAGATCGAGTACTCTATTAGTCCCTGGAACAGAAATCAAAACACGTCGATTGAAACGTATTTTTTTTTTAAGATGCCTACTCTTCTTTAGTGTCATTGTTATCATGTTTTGTTTTTAGATTAATTTCCGGGCTAACGAAAAAGGATCATACGATTTCATTCTTTCTTTTAATTTCTTTTTTTTCTTTCGTTCTATCGACTCGTTTAGCCGTGTTCGAGGCTGAGCAATGAAGGTCGCGCGCACAAAATGTCCGAGAGCCTGAGGGCGAGACGCAGAAATCTGTAAGCACAAAGCAAAAGGAGAACACGCTAAGTGCATTTTTTTCTGCGCCAATCACGCTGTTCTTTTGCCTTCGACAACCTAACAACTTGTACCGATAACTGTTTAGCGGCCCTGATGGATTTTTTTTATAATTCTAACGATAAACAATAAAAAATAAACGCAAAAAGATAAGAAACAAAAGGACCAAAGCAATGGCGCACACCTGATTTCAATATTGATCGTAACGCGCCACGAATCTAACATCGAATTTTCGTTGACGAAGTTCTTGGATATTTGAACAACCGATTGAATATATATATGTCGCCGCTGCTTCAACTCATTATGAGCCTCGTTATATCGAATAGGAAATGGCGATTTTTACCCTCTTTTTAACAATAGGAACTTTATATTTCCTGTTTTTTTTCTTTTGATAAATCATTTTTAATGGCGATCGACTTTTTTGCTTACAATGTAAACAATAAATGTGAGGTGTGTTGTCACGGATGAAAAAACGGAAATTTGAAAACACGAAGCGTACTTAGGAAATATTATAGTCGGTAGGAATGTTGAGAATTGTTTCCTTCGCAATAAAACGTACAACCCTGACGTCACGAAGTACGCAATATGCTTCTAGAGTTAAAATACTTCCGCTTTCTGACATTCAAAAACCAAAATGAATATAAAGAAACGCATTTACAACTTTCGGCGGAACTGATCGATTCAGGATAATGAAAAAATCGCATTTTGAAGATACTGAGACTATGGATTACGGAATGACAATATCTGCAAGTTATAAACTGTTAAGAAAGTTTGTTTACTCATTGTCAATAATTATTGCCTGCGGCACTATTTGTAGCAGCAGCCTTTGTAATGTAATGTAATCTACTTCGTATATATTTTATTCACGAATTGTGGAAGAATTAAAAACACCCTGAAGTTTTGCAATCGTTGCCATCTTGGCAACTGTTTATAAAATCGCGATTTTCTTCCAATGGCAATAATTCTGCTCTTCGAACGCCCCATATACATGGAAAGCATATTTTGATTAGGCGGTCATCCCATGTGACAGGTCGAAAAAATAAAAAATTGCACGAGTTGCCAAAAATGTATGCCTGTTATATGGAATCGGCAGAATTTTTATGGCAGTCAGCATATCTATAATTCTCACCCGAACTAGAATACTTCTGATACCTGCCAATAGGGTTTTTATCCTGAAAAAGTTTTTAAAAAATTACGAAACTGAATTTAACTTTTAAAACCGCGCCAAGAGTACAACGTCCGATATTTTCGCTTTACTCAAGTTCACGCGATACTATCCGGTTTACAAATTAAGATGCCGTTTGATTTTTTTTTTTTCAGATGAACAAAACCTCAAGAATCATGGCAGTCGTCGGGTAAGGTTCCGACGCACCCCACTACGAGCGAGCTGACATTTTGCACAAACCTTTCTTTTAATATTTTTGTTTCCTAAGGTACACGCTGTTCGCGTTTGTTACCTATTATTTCTTCCACTGTTTCTTTTTCTACACTCCTTTCTTCACCTTTTCGTCCCTATTTCCCCCTCCTCCTTGCGGCCGCAGCCGACTTCCCCCTCTGTATCATATTCATCGTGACATTTCTGTCATGAGTATAGGAAAATTGCAGAAAACCTATACCAATACAGCCGGTCATCAAGTTCGCCCCCCCAGTCGTGGAACTAGTCTTATTTCGCCGCGAAATGCCGAAAAAAAAACATTTCACGATGCAATGTACGCGACTGGGATTCGAACTCGGGACCTCTCGGTCCGCACGTTTAGTGTCCAGCACGCTAACCACTGGACCATCGCATCGGGTACCTTCCTTTTAATGTTTTAAGATAACCCCTAAAGGGATTTTTGGCGACGCGCAAGTGTTTGGATTTGGGTATTTTTGTTTGGGCAATACGGAGCGCGCGATCACATATATATGTATAAACAGAGACTTAGCACATATATATATATATATATATATATATAGTCGACGCGCGTAAAAAAAAAAGTTTAAAATTCAATATCTCGAAAACTATTGCGAGTCGCTAAAAATTCCTTCAAGGGTTGCCTTAAAATATTAAAAGGAAGGTTTATGCAAAATTTCAACTCGATCGGAGGGGGCGGGGGGCATCGGAACCTTACTCTTAAAAAAAAACTTGAAAATTCAATATCTCGAAAAGTACTGAGAGTCGCCAAAAATCCCTTTAGGGGTTTTCTTAAAATATCGAAAGGAAGGTTTCTGCGAAACTTCAGCTCGATCAGGGGCAGGGGGGGTGGGGCTTTCGGAACCTTATCCCAGCCGTCAACCAACGTTTTTTTACACATGCGTGTCTTCCGAACCGTGTAAAGTCGATTCATCCCGTTATTTTTGTTTGATAAAATTCTGATGGACTGTAAAAATGTTAATAAATGTATGGTAAAAATTCAAAGAGTGTTTCAATGTTTCATAACAAAAAGTTCCGACAAAAATAGCTGTCACATGGGATGACCCCGTTAATTTGAGGATTTTGTGTGCAAACGTTTCGCGGGTATTAATGAAAGATCGACAGAGATTAAAAAAAAACACATGACGTGTCCGAGATGCGATTTGTGTGATAACACTTTCGAAATCGCATAAAAGCACAATCCATGCTTGCAAAGATACCGTGTGCAAGATAATCAAAAATGGGGTAAACAAGATATGTTACGTCTCTGTAGGATTTCAAATTTAGGTTACGGTTGCGCGCTACTTTTGTGCTGCCTCTTGAAAGTAGGCTGCCAAAATTGTAAAGTGCAATTATTGGAATTCGTGAGATGCTTAAGCGAATTTGTTTCAATAGTTTCGACCGTGAAAAAGAGTGGCCACGATCTGGGAGAGACAAAGAAGACGCGTGAATAAATTTGTGGGGTGTTCCATTGGCTCCGTGCGCAACACTAACCACCGCAGCGCAACACTAGCGACCGTAGCGTTCGTATTTTTGTCAGCTCTGTCAAAGGCTCTGTGATTGTGGTTATAATATTGTGATAAATTATCAAAATTAAAATCGCACCTCAATTGCGTTTAATCTGTTCGCATTGCATCAATTTGTTTGGCCAAAGACGGCAATAAGCGTTTCCTTTCAGCAAAGTGAAAAAAGCAAATAAAAAGTCCTTAAAATGTATATTGTTGTTCACTTGTAATTTTGTTATACGACGAGAAAAAATGAAGCTATATCATTGCTTTTATTCAAATGTAACATATTGTTGTTGCACTACTTCATAAAGTAGTATATTATAACAAATAAAACTTTCTTTTCAGACCGAAATGAGCATAATTCTAAATACCGGCTTCGAGAGTATAATTCACAATAATTTCCAACCACAAACTCAATGTGAGGGAAAACTGTTGGTATCTTGTCGCAGAAAATCGATAAAATTTGCATTTACTATCCCTTCCGGTGTTTTTTGCAATTTATTACACAGCAACTGCCACAGCCTATTATTACTAAAATGATATTTTTAATTTGATTGCAAAAATCTCGTGCTACGCTCATACAGATTTGACGGATAAATAGCCGAGTTTATTGCAACTTTTGTTCACCGTGAGCGCTGCGTTCGATTTCATTACCCCACCCTATACCCTGCACGGAGCCAATAAATTCATGTCTTCATGTGGACGTCTCAGCTACTGGCGGAGCAAAATTGTCGCAGTCGTTTCTCTTAGCCTCTCAAGTGTTATCGAATAAATTTTCCACTAATCCCTCTTATCGCTCGGAAACCGCCTCCGCGAGTGACTCGAAAGAAGAAGAAAAAAAAAGTAACAAAACGAGACTCATAATGAGAAAGTAAGACGATTAAAAACTATCCTAAATGCTGACCTATCTAGGAAGAAAAAAAAAGCGAGGAACGAGCATCGAGTATCGGCGCTGTATGCACGACAATGCACGCCCATTACGGCGAATCGAGTTTCATTTTTGTTCTAAAACTCGGTATTTTGTTTCTTTTTCAACGAATGTAGCGTTCTCTTTGATTGTTTGGCGCACGCTCATGATCACAGCTCAGTCGAAGGCCACAGATTCTGTATTGTCTCTCCGCTGTAACATCTCAGAACAGAAGGACAACCATACATTAGTTTTGTTAAGGGCTATCTTGAAACCCGATTTCGCCTAACAGAAAGAAAGATAATGAGAAATACAGAGTAAATGAAGAAAAAAAACGGAGATAATTTATAGGCCAGCCGTTCCACAACGTATCTCGTTTAGTATATTTCGTAAGGTCGGCTCTTGACACAATATCTAGCTCCTAAGCTGCTCGACTAAATACCACATCAAAAAACACAACTCCCGTTTTTCCCTTGACGTTCAAAGTTCGCGTATAATTATTGTTATAAATATATGCGCATACATATATGTATAAGAGGTTTGCCTGGCTCACTCGGTCAACGTTCTACCTTGGCCCTGTGTGACTCGATCCACCGTGTTGTCTTTAAAGTTTCCAATCTCTCAAATATAAAATGTTCGACATTTTATAGAAAACTAGAGAAATACTTTATCAAGTATCAGATATCAATTATTTTCACGCTATTGAGTGCACTGGAATTTCGTTTTCCACGTTGCAAATGCGGCATACGTTTTTTTAAATATCTGACACTTGAGTTTTCAGTGATTTGTGGCGATTTCAAGTGCACATTTGCGTTGTTGAAAGTTATCGTTTTGGTTTTGTAGAAACGATTATTATTTTGGGTATTGAAAAAAGATATTCGTCCCCGTTTGAACAGGTGCAACACTGAATCATTTTGAG
Source organism: Ophion costatus (assembly GCA_951751655.1). Classification (NCBI taxonomy): domain Eukaryota; kingdom Metazoa; phylum Arthropoda; class Insecta; order Hymenoptera; family Ichneumonidae; genus Ophion; species Ophion costatus. The sequence continues at coordinate 16,186,556 of OX632361.1, read as the reverse complement.
TCAAATCAGAAAGGGGTCGGGATCAAACGGTCCCTGAGTTCGCCCGGAAAACCTCATATACAAATGGAGCATTCTACAACAACTCGTCGAGATGTGACTCTTAGGTTTTTCAATCTCCAGCCTGATTATTTTTCTGGGTTTAAGTGTCGAGTGTTCCGATGTACTTTACAACGCGAATATTTTCCGTTGTGTCAATTTTAATATTCACGCATTCCGGACACTCTTTTAATCGCCAGTCATCTTTCAGTCGGCGGACGGTTTCGCTCAACAGGCCGTAAGTTCTAAAATACTTTAGATACGGAAATATCCTTTTACCCACGTGTTCTAAACACTTCGAGAATAAAATTCATGTTAAAAAGATCGAATTTTTCATCGTCATGAATGGTAACCTGTCCGTCAGTACGTTGCGATTCGTTCACGTATTTAACCATTTCGACCGATAGGTTTAAAAATAGGCCCGGTCAGTTCGACTCAAGGTGACAAACTCGGAAATTCCACTGTCTGAGACTTCCTTGAATGATTCCTTTTGCATTTTCTCCCCATCTATCTTCACGGACAAAAAAGTAAATCAGTCTTTTCAAATGGACCAAGGTTAGGGAATACTTTCGAATAAATTTTCCGAGTGGGGACAAATACTCGAAGGCTTCAATTATAATATACATATTAAAGCTTCAATTATATCGTTCATATTACAATATTGATACGACGGAAAGTATTCTCTATGAAATCTCTGTTTGCCTTAGATCTATGGGAAGCTGTAATAAAATCGGCTATGGAAATAGAATACTCAATCGCCGGACACTCAACGAATAGCCGTGGAATGTTCCATAAATATACAATATAGCTATGATGCACTTGCTGACATTTGCCATTTTTTTTTGCGTTCTCTTCCATGTACGTCTCTCCGTAGACTCTCGAGAGTTTTACAGAACATAATTTATTCAGCTCTTTAAAAATGAACGAGCCTCCGGCTATGTTAGCAATATACCTGTGACCCATGGTGCATTTCCTGGTGATTCCTTTCCATTGGGAACCGATGAAGCCTATGGAAAAGATTTATTGTTGATTTATTCGTACTATTATTGAAACAAAAATTTTAAACATCATTATTCTGTTTTCTGACAAGAGAATTCATATTTACTACAAAATGTTTCTTTTCCGATCGAACGATTGGCGATGTTGTGTTATTTAATTTCGTAATACTTTGAATTTTTTGAACTTTATATTGAGTACCATCGACCGTCTTAATGTAGAGTAAACCGACCAGTGAATGGACAAAAGCTGATTTATCGTCAAAAGAAGTTAAGAAAATGAAATGTCGATGGAAACTCGAAGTGCTAGAATTTGGCAAAATGAGCACAGATGTTAAAACCGGTTGCTTAGTTTACTATCGAATTCTTTGGCCACACGGAATATTTCTAGCTTGTGGTACTTGCATACCGAGCAATTCAGTTACGATGCAGCTGTGCACAGTAGGTGTTATAAAGGCGAAAACAATAGTTTTCATAAATTTTGAGGGCATTACCTTCGCTACTTGGGATAAAATCAATTATCGATTTGTTGCAACATTTTTCAATATATTCGTAATCAGAGGTAGAATTAAACATTTTATTAGAATATTTAGTTAGAATTAGTTAGAACCTTTATTTAGAATTAGAAATTCTATTAGAATAGATTCTAGACTTCTAGAATCCTAGATTTCTGGATTCTAGAATTCTAGATTCTAGAATTCAAGATTCTAGAACTCTATTAGAATAGTTAGAATACTATAATTCTATTATAAAAGTTAGGATTAGTTAGAATTAGTCTAATTAGTTAGAATTAGACATATTCACTGGTGTTGTATTCCAATCTCTTTCCAATGAATGGACATATGTGCTCTGTTCTGATAATTCTCAAAGTAGAGTAAAAAATTTAGCTCATCTGCTGAACATTGCAATATTAATTACTGTTAAAAGTTGACCATATACATTTCGTCGAGTGTTCTTATAAAATAATTTCATTCGTTCGAAAATTCTTTACTCAATTCAATTTTTCGTTTATCTGTGGAAGCAACCTTTGGTAGTTTTTTTGAGTGTCACATTAAGATTCAAAAGACTTTCTTAAGCTAGCATTTGATAAAAACAGATAATGAATTGTTATCCTTTACAGCGCTCATTTGCATCCCACGATTATTTACTGGCGGTCAACTGTCGATTTACTGGTACTTTCGTTGATTTACAGGAAATATCATCCATTCGCTGACAATTTCGTCATTTGGCTACTTATTTATCAATTCCTCCAATATTATTTGTTGCAATTGCTTTGTATATTTTTTTCGACTATTGGGATAATATCTTCTGTTGGCTATAGCAACGTATAACTTAGTTTTCATATTTTCATTGCACAGTCTATCTGAATCCTACAGTGGCGTTATTCATCCATTTACTGGTCGGTTTACTCTACGCGGATTGGGGACAAAGAACGGAAAGATGGTGAATCAAAGCAAAATTGTCTGGACCTTGAAGGTTGAGCCAATGGATTCTTTGTGACTGTTGGCTGCTTGACAATGAGTAAATTATATACGAATATTGCTTTTTTTTAAGTAACTTGAATGTCGATTCGTTGCAACTGCGGAACCCAGAGTACAGTAAAACCCTGATTAACCGGGTTCAGGTCAAGCGCCTCGTGCGTGCGACCGGACATGTCCACTCGCATCACGTGTGAAACAAAAAACAAATGAAACCAACTACCTCTTTTTGAAAAAAACAAGAGAAAAATGTGACGCAATATAGCGTAGATGACTATTAATAATTATCTAATGTGTACATTACAATGGAGATCGGATTAATAATTATAAAAAGTAGTATGAAATTCATTGTCAATTAGTCATGTTTTCCGTTATCCATGGATCGTTTGGTCCCGAGTACCCGGGTTAATCAGCCTCACTGTGTCAAAAATGAGGTTAGGTTCTTCACATTTGCCGTTCCTGCGTTACAGTTCTAATAACGGACGGCTAAATTCTTTGGGGAATGAACTCAGGCAACAAAGAAATCGAGAATCGGAAGAAAGATGAATATCGCTTGTTAAACTTGAATGTTTATTGTAAAATGAGTATTTGACAAGTAGCCAATTATTTCTCGATGCTGAATAGCTCGAAAGTCGCAAAACCGTCCAAACGTCGATATTTTGAGGCTAGAGAAGCTTAATTATTAGAGCGGCGATGAGAATACTTCGCGAGAAAATATAATTGATTACGAAAGGGTTTTCTTTCACGGATAGAAAATCGATAACCTCTGTACTTGATTACGTTGATAATCGAGCTAATTCAAACAAATATGATCCCTCGATTTGTGAGCTGAACACGTTTACGCCGATCGATATCATTTTATGCATATTGACGATGGGAAAGCGTGTTAACCCCGGTGAAATATTGTATTCTTGTGTACGTTACGAATCATAGTCGCCATGATGCCTCTGTAGAGATTCACGAAAACCGCGGAGTGTCGCTTATTGTTGTTTCACAAATGGCGCATAGGTAGCGAATTTAGAATGCTCACCATTGTTCCTGAACCGTTCATCGTTTCGTTGAAGCCAACTGCGAGAATATAAGCTTGTACTGTCACTCGAACTCACAAAAATACGTTTACTTTTCTCGTCGAGGGACGCAAGCGAAGACGCAGCTCTCGGCACCCGCCATCAACAAGCGGCCAGTTGTCGCCTGCTTTGCGGATGTGCCGACAACTATTTTCGCTTTCCTGTACTGCTCGAGTCAGACGCGAGGCTAAACGACTTAGATTCTCCGAAGCGTTGTTACATAACGACGCGATTGTTGCTACAAAAATGCAAGTGAGCGCACACGCATTTAGATCAAGCGACGCGCCAGCGTGATGGCGCCAATTAAAAGGCAAATATTGGTGTGTCTGTAATTACGATCTATTCGGGTCAAAATTGCTCGCTCAATCGAGAACAGCCGGGTATACGCGTGCTCGGTTTCGTCCCACGAATATTAAGTGACATCGAGTACGCGCGTGCGCGTGGCTATACTTCAAGAGGCGCGGCAGCGCGGTGACGCCAAGCACTCGGGATCTTTAAAAAGTTGCGTAAATAGGTACCGGATGTCCGCTTGGAAGTTACCAAGTTAGAAAATGTTCGGGAGGATAAACTTTGGAGGTATGGTGACTGACAGTTACCTTCCGATTGGACATTAGGCATCCATTAGACAACTTAAATACCTTTTTGGAAATTGCCACTCTGGTTATTTTATATGCAGTCTTTAAGGGACTGCATCTACCGAGGCCCAAAAAATTGCCAAATGTCAATTTCTAGGAAACCGTTGGTAGAAAAGAAAATCATTTTTTTAACATATAGGTACATACATTGAGCCGTAAAAAATCACAAAAAAATACAGAAAAACATGGCCGCCGGCAGATGATGACATTTTTTTCCCGACGTTTGGCGGTGGACCCTTTCCAGCTTAAACGGTCCATCCGAAATCTAAAAACCGAACGGGTTTTTAAAGTTAACAATAAATACGAGTCCTTGACGATCGTCGATTTTTTAAATCCTTCTTTTTAACAACGGGGCGTTGAATTGAAACTCGAACATACAAAGTCTATGAAAAAGATTGTCATTTTTACGTAACCATTCATAAATGAAGATCGACTTAAAAAACGTTGAGATCGTCAACGACCTTTAAATCTTTTTCATCATATCTTTTGTAAATTTGGAAATAACGGATCAAGCGATTCTCGAGATATCAGTTCTACCGACTTCGAAAACAGAGTTTCGAGAAAAACGCGATTAATATTTGAAGTATCCCAGGCAGCATAATTGTCCAATTGACGTCGATAAGTTGCCGTTGTCAGGTTACCTTTAGGACATGACCGTAAGGTTCGACATCTTTCAAATGACATCCCGTAAAGTTATATATTTTATATCTTTCTGCGGTTAAAACGGATGTCTTAAAGGTATCCCAAAATATTATCCAATTGATGACTTTTTTAAGTTATCAAAAAGTTATCCATTGTATATAGTTCAACGTTGTCCAAAGGATATCACAAAGACGAATTGCATAAGACGTCTTTTTCATGACATCTTTCAGATATCGGTAATATGCTGTCTTTTAAGATATTCGGTATTGGCGGGAAATAGTAAAAAGTCATCCCAATGTTGTCCTAAAGATCACATCAAACGGATCACTTTCATCACAGTGCGAATGTAGCCTCATACTTTATTTCACCGGCAAAAAATTGTGTCTAACAAGTAGTTGAAAAAATAAAGGTGTTGAAAGGTGTGAAATACGTGAGTTTGTTTAAATTCCCGCTCGATAAGTACTAGTTTTATCTATCTACTTTAAGAAACAAATATTAATTTTTTTTAGATGAAAAATGGCACAGGCGCCTCTGGTACCGCAAACGCTGTTAACAAAAACACGTCCCAGTAAAACCTTTAACTTTTTACCATTTGAAACGTTTTAACCAAATTTTCACACAATGTAGATAAAATGTCATACATTAAAATGTATATCATGGTTGTTTAATAAAATTCAGTTCTATACACAAAAAAATCTTAAACATAACCTTACTTTCAACCGTCTCAGGTGTATTATTTAAGCTCTTGTCAAAACATGACCCAAGTTTAAGAATTCAAGCTCATGTCATAAAGCAAACGTCTATTTCTTCAATGCCTTGCAAAACTTTTTTAAAGGTAAACGTGCAGCTATCTATTTGTTGCGTTGTTTAACTTACAATTTGCCGTAGCTTATCGATAAAACTTGCGTTTACTATTCCGGTATTTTTGCAAATTATTACAGAGCAACTGTCGTGGCCCATATTTAGTAAAACAATATTTTTAATTGGATTCCCAAAATATTGTATTACGCTCATACAGATTTGACAGATAAATAGCCAAGTTTATTGGAATTTTTGTACAATGCGGGCGTTGCCTTCAATTCCTTTACACCCACCCTATACGCTGCACGGAGCCGAAAGGGACCACGGTCTTACATACAGGTCCGAAAACTCTAATGCTGCCAGCCGTGATCAGGTGCGTCAGTAGCGTGGCAAATTTCAGTCCTAGCGCCGCCACTAGTTGTCGCTGCGGTTTTGAATCCCGGACATACGTAACGTCAATACGGCGGAGAACGGAGTGAGCGGTTGAAAACGTGTTTTGTAGACCACATACAAACGTCCGGGTCCGAAAGACCTTTTATGGATTTGCATTTTTATTAAATTGCATAAAAAAAATACGGGAATGAGGGATGGAAGAAAACAAATTGAGACAAGTAGCTTTGAAAGTTCACTTGCAATGTGACAGCTTCAAAATCGTATGCATATGCTTATCACGCTCGCTTGGATTTAGAAAGTTTGATTATGATTAGGATCATATTTTTTTTATTGTATTAATCGAAACTGACACGACTAACGTCTTTTCCTGGCCCTTTTAAAAGTGTTTCGAACTCATGATAAATATCCGTGTAAAGAACATGAAGGTGGGACAGAGATAGAAGCATGGCCAACTAGTACTCTCTGTCCGACCCCTCCCCCTCCCCCCGCGGGTAATATGAACGGGACGAACCTAGTGGCGTCTAGTGAACTACCAACTCTCTTCGATAAGCTACCTACCCCCTTCCACTGGAGTTTCCAGACCTGCATGTAAGACCGTGATAGGCACTGTGTCGGCGATGGTGATAGACAGACCTTTAGAGTTCTCCGCGAGGCTGGGACTAGTGTGAGCATCCACTGCCGCTTGAGAGTGACGTTTGAACAGTTGTTAATTCATGTCGGTATGTTAAACATGTCACATTTTTATCATTGGAAAAAACTCATGTGTAATTGTCCATTTCAACTTTTCAACGCTGGATGTTCGCCATTGAGCGAATAAAAAACAATCTACGGACGATAGGTGTATTCATACAAAGTAAGAATCTCTTTGAATTCGTTGCTTCAGATGATTCTCTAACCTTAGCACCAGCTGGCAACACCGTACCACGAGCATCATTCCTCAAAGAGCATAAGGAAGAACCCGAAAAAATGAGATGAACATTGTTTTATATAGTATTTGAATGTAAGAACAAACATAGATTAAGGTATTATTTTATTCCGTTACCTCCAGCGCAATATTATTTTCTACAGAAACGTCCTGTTTTATTCTTCACTGATTGGTACTTTGTTGAAATTGTGAGACGATTTTTGTAAGCGACTTATCTAACGAAAGTATCCTTGTAAAATAATTTCTCACGGCTATTCTTATCTTTTTAGATGAAATTTGACATTTTTTTCAACCGTTCGCGACTTTTATAAACATTGATATTTCGTTATCCCTTTACGTATCTTCAGTAAATACCATACAGAAAATGAACCTTATTTGTCTTTGTTCCAGATCCACCTGTGGCCGAACAATTGTATACTCCGATTTGACTTGAAAAAAAATCGTTTCTGAAAATCCATCACGTTTTTTATTCGATATATATAAATAAAAATCAGTTTAATGTATTTTAAAATATGCAAAATACTTTTTATACAGATTTTTGAATGCCGTTTTCTAGAAGAAATGTGAAAAAGTTTTTTTGTGTAAAAATGGTGTTAGACCTTAAGAGTTAGGAATATACGGATTCCCGACCTACAAAAATCGAAGCGGAAATCTGTTTCGTGCGGAAAAACGTCCATTTTCTCTTATGTAAAACAATTTATTTCGTCAATTTCTATGTAGATAAACATTTACCGATATCGTCCATTACTTGTCCTTAATCGCGAAACGTACCAGTGCACAACGTTTAGTCGCCTTTTATATATTGTTAACGATAATTCCGTCGAACTTTTGTCCTTGCTCACTCGGCTCACTCGTTTCTCTCTCTCTCTCTCTCTCTCTCTCTCTCTCTCTCTCTCTCTCTCTCTCTCTCTCTCTCTCTCTCTCTCTCTCTCTCTCTCTCTCTCTCTCTCTTCTCTCCCTCTCGCCCTCTCTCGTTGACGGCCGAGTAACGAAATTCCCGCAGGGTCCGTGTTAATTCATCCTCACCCACGGCATTTCGAAGAAACGAAAAAAAAATCGACAAGCGTTCGAGCTTTCGAAATAGTGGAATACGGAATCTTGGAGAAATGGTGCAATGAAAAAATCGATAAAACTAAACGAATAATCGGCAATATGAATTCTTAAGTTTCGCAATCCACCGAAAATGTACGCCGTAACGCCTTCCAATGCATTATGGAAACAAGGCTTCTCGTATCCCATTCAACTTAATTTTCATTTCCGAGGTGAGGAATTCTTCCATAGGAAAAACACTTCCGTCCGACTTGTGTCCGATTCGACAGGTCTTTCTTTCCGCTAGTTGCTTCAGCCCGAAAAATCATTGTTGTCGAACAACGCCTGATCGTAAAGTTCACCCTTTACGAGACGGCCGCCGAAGTATCGACCGTTGAGGGAGTCTCTTGCTTTTTCGGCCTCTGGAAATGACAATTGGGCTATTAAATTTTTTTTTTCATTGTAAATATCATGTGCGTTTTTTAAAGTAAAGTATTTTCTTTTTCTACAATCAACAACGATATAGCACTGAAATTGATGTTCTGCTTGGCTCGGCAAGAACGCGCCGAGAGCTTCGGAGGTTACTCGAGCGCTCTGTGACGTCACCGTTCGAAAGCCGATATACGAACTACTCGTGTAATACGATTATTCTGTCAACGACGACAACGACAAAATCGTATAAGGCTTGTGTCGTTCCCTTTTTGCATAAATACGACGAAAAGTTTACCTAATAAGGTATTTCTGTATGTGCCACAAGACGTAAAACGTCGAAATATGTGGTTCGATGCAGCAATACCCGTCAACCCGAAAACATCGTCCACTCATTTTTGCTGTGAAGACCACTCCGACGCAAGTGTAAACGTGTTGTAACATAAACCGTGGTGAAATATACTTTTTAATACGCTTATGATTCGTAGCGACAATAACTGACACAATTTATCAAGCCTCTCCTAACCTAAAAATCCACGGTCGGGCACGTTACTCGAATCTTCATTCACATGTCCACTTTCACACATCGTTGCACGAGAATTAAGCTAGTTTTCGAGTTTTTCAGAATGCCCGAGATGTTTTCAGATGTAAAATAATACCAAATTTCACATTCGTGCACTCTCGCCTGTAAGCCCTATACGTAGAGTATTCGATCGCGTTCGCACGGTGACGTCACTAGCGCCATAGCGGCATTTCGCGCCAACTCCTACAATTTGAATTATCGTAATATAAAAACAATTAACAATTATCTTGAGAACTATCTATAAGACAAAACTCTTTTGACATTCTGTTTTATTAGCACAAAAGATAAATTCTAAAAAATCAAACATTTCTTTTTAACAACTTCAAATCGTTATGATTTTGGAGGAAAAAGTAGACATTTTGAACACGTGTAGGGATAATGTTGTTTTTTTACCGATTAACTGTGCGAATTCGACGAATATCTTGACGATGACTTCCGCGTCCTCGTCGTCCTCGGACTGACGCTCGTTATAAATAATTACACGCTCGACTATACCGAACTTCGAGCACTCATCCTGAATCTCTTCCTGTAAACTCTCGTCAACGTCTTCCGGTGAGACCATATTGCGTAGTATCACGACTCGCGACTCGATTTTCCGCATCAGCTTCTGCATCACCAAATGCCGAGCGCTCTGTCCCTTTATCGACATATTCTCCTGCTGCTGCAACGTCTGAGGCTCGGCCTCCTCGAGCAACTTCTTTTGTAATTCTTCCTGCTGCTTCTGATTAGCTGCTTGCTCGTTAGCACGCTTCGTGTTCTCTGTACCAAGAGCGGTTGGAGTTGGGTTCTAATGATGGTGGAAGAAATCAGCGGGTTGCCGGGTAAGGAAACAATCTCGATTTTGCTTTTAGCAGTTCTAGGCACGGTTTATGTCGATTGCTTACCACTGGTCCACCCACTACCGGCGGAGCAATTGTCGCTGTCGAAGGAATCACCGGTTGGCCAACGATTTGAGGAATGGTGGCCGGTAGTCTCGTTAAGGCTTGGGGTAACGCGATTCCTGGAGGCTGAATAACTGGAGCAACTGTTGCCGCCACTGGTGGCGTAAGTAGCATCGCTGGCGTCGTAGGTTGTACGATGCCCGGTAACGCTGAGAACAAATCTCTACGTATAATACGGTAAGGGGCACTTCGTCGGGAGTTTTGCAACTTTTACATAATCTCTTTACGTACCGTGAACCGGGGTAACTTTGGGACAGGGGGTAGAACTTTGGGACTGGGGGCATAACTTTGGGACATCGGCATAAGGCTTGGGGTTGGTGGAAAATTCGACTTTTGTTACCCCGGTTTACGGTATCATCTGCGTAAACTTCTTCAATTGGAAAAATCGTATCAAGGGATAACACCAATCTAAGATGTTGGAAAAATCGTTTTTTTTCTCGCTTAAACAATGCTTTGGGGTCATTAAAACTATATGCAATTCCTCCTGTAGCGAATTTTTTTTAAGGTTCATTTATCGAAGCGCTCCGAGGCGCTGCGGCAAAACTTTTTTTCAAATTGGGCGGACGACTTACTCGAATTTGAAATTTTGATAGTAGCTTCACAATTACGTTCGCCTAAAGAGTACATAAACGTTTTTTAAATTAAATGGAAACTTTTTTTATAAACAATTGACGGCTTATTTTTTGGGCGAAAATCGATTTATTCCTTTTAAAATGCGCCAATTTTTCAAAATTTGATAAAAAAAATCCCTACCTAGTCCTATAGCTAATGATATATGGATAATAATTTTTTTTTTTTGGTTTTTGTTTCAGGTCTTATACTTTACGAGAAAATCGTCCTCCCGTGAAGCTATTTGTAAAAAAAACACGTTTTTCAAGATGGGCTCTGTTGCCGCCGTTTTGTATGAAAATTATGATAAATTTTTTAAAATACTTCACCATGTGTTAAATAAACCCTCTCAAAAGCAATCCTATTCCTTTTTTCATACTCCCAAAATAAATTGTCAAAGTTAGGCCTTTTTTTCTGCCACTAGAGTGGTGTCATCCCTTTAGAAAAGTGTCTGCACGTTTGGGTGTTCATAACTCGATCACCACGAAATCATAAAGTGAGAAGACCCCTTAAAACCGTGGCTTAGTCCCACGAGATAGAACATCACGTTTTAAAGTGTTGCGAAGCAGGAAATCGAAGTAGAAAAAACGGTTGCGAATAAATATACCTGGATTGAGAATTGGAGGAGTGGGTGATGCGAGTTTGGTGAGTCCGAGAGCAGCGGCGTTGCTGGCCACGGCGTCCATAGCTTGGATCTTAGCGGTAGCAGCGGCGGCAGCCACAGCGGCCGCCGTTGGCATCATGCTCGTCGTACTGGGTGGCCCCATAAGAGCGTTCGGTGGCGTTATGGCTCTACCTACTCTGAGGTACTGACCACCGAGATCGAAGAGATTCATCGAGGCGATAGCCTCAAGCGCCGATTGCATGGTCTCGTACTCGATAAAACCATAACCCTTGTGCCTGTGTGGCGAGCTGCTCTGCGCCAATTTGCAATACGTTATCGGTCCGAATGCCTCGAACACCGATTTAATATCTTCCTCTGTCAAATCCTGGTGTATCGAGGCGATATAAATGCGATTGTAATGTTTGCTCTCTTCCGTTATTTCGTCAATGACCGATTGAGCCTGCGGCATGTTCGACGGTCGTCCGACTACCTGTTGATCAAACAACGCACACGACCCCTCAGTGATATTCGATGATCGTCGGGGCAAGAGCGACACCTATCTACGATTAATTAATCAATTAATAAATTAATCAAGTAATTAATGACAGATTCGATAAGAGAAGAATACCATTGCAAGACTGATATCAGACTCGTCCAAGACATTGGGTCAATGAGAGGAAAACAATTAGAAGAATCTCGAGGAATTTCGTGTGAGAAATGGGTTTGCAGCGGTGGTGGCAACAATAAAAGCATTTGATTGCGGTGCTTTCTCTCGTAATTTTCTTCCGCGGTGCGACAAAAAATGTATGCCAATCGATTTCTATTGATCCAGTTGCCTTACACGTGAATGATGCCTTTCTTCGTGTTAATTACGATTGCTTTGATCAGAATGCAATGACTCAATGGCTGTTCACGAAACTCAATGTCAACTTTATAAAGACAAATATGGTTGGACAAGATAAAACGTCTTTATGCCAAAGGATGATAGACAGACGGAGAAAGAAAAAAAATGCATGTACATCGTATAAATTATGTGAAGAGAAACAAAATAAAAATTTGCCGACCTCCGGCGAGACAGTAGGATTGCGCGGGGACGGGAAATTCGTTATATAGGTACGTCCCGCTACCTTGATGTTTCGTCCACCAATCATGACACCATTCATTTGTTCGAGCGCTAATTGCGCCGCTTCGGGTATCTCGTACTCGACGAACGCAAATCCCTTGTGTTTCTGAGTCACGGGATCCCATGACATGTTGATCGACTTTATCGGTCCGAATGGCAAAAACGATTGCCTTATCGTATCCTCTTTGAGTTCGAAGCTTATGCTTCCTACGTATACCCTGTTCCGAAAATTGTTCAAATCTCTTAATTATTTCCGCAACACATAAGCCTACTCACACGTATTTTGTTCGTAATCTTATTGGCGATTCTTCTCGTGCGTGATTTTCTTTTGTTTCCTCCGTTTCACGATCGGAAATCGTAATTCAATTTCGGGAAAAATTTAGTTGTTTCTTGGTATTTTGAAAAACTACGGGAAGTTTTCTCTCAAAAATCACGAATTACAATTTCATTCGGAGTTCGATCGAAAATTTGAGATAATAAATTAATATCAAGGGCTGATTGAGCTTTGTAGCAAATTATGAAAGAGATGGACAGCATTTGAGGATCATTCCAGGGTGACTTTTTTTGAAAATTGTTTTTTGTTGCATTATCCGAAAATGTGGATTTTCACGAATAGGCGCTTAATTTTGTGAAACGTCGTTTTACAAAACGGTGGAAGATTTTAAACGAAGAGTTGTCATCATTCCTCACGCCATTCCTTGACGTCGTACGGAAGCGTTGAATTTTATTGTACTGTCGAAAAAAGGCCGAATTTGACAATTAATTTTGAAATGGTCACCATTTTGGTAATTTTCACCGAAAAAAAATCCTCCGTATATAGTTTTTCATACCGATTAATAATCTTTTCCGTTTTTTTGTTAATGAGCCAATTTTTGGGGGTGTAGGACTTTTCACCGTCAGGCGCTATTTTTTAGGCATCATTTTGCAGTGGTCAAAAAATTATATGAAAACATAAAGCTGAAACATTCAAAAATATTTTGATGTACAACATGAGTCATTTGAATAAACGAAAAAGAAATCGGACCGATTATCGATTTTTTTTGCATTCATGAAAATCAGCAATTTTCAAGCCTGTCACACTGGAATGGTCCCTTAAGGGCTCTTCGCACTTTAAACGCTAAAAAGGCTATTGTCATGCATTTCTTTCGATAGGTTTATATTATAGATATCGATATGAAAGTTGTTACACTTAATAAATACACTTTCGAAATATGAAAGGCATTAGGAATGGAAGCCCGTCCGCGGGGTGAGAGGACATGGCCAAAGCCATGCGCGAAGTGGGAGAAGGCGGAATTTGGCAGGTAATCAGAAACGGGGAGGTGAGAGGGGCAGAAAAAAATAATGAAAAGAGGAAAAAAAATTAAAACGAATCGGGAAATTGAAGGCGACTGGGAGAAGATCGACAAGTCTACGTACTGCTCAGAGTACAAACATAGTAAAAGGAACACGGAAAGAGAAAATTAGTGGGAAGCAAAGAAGTTCAGAGCAGGAACCAAGGAGATGTGGGCAAGAATAAGGTGTGGGAATGTAGGGAAAAAAGGTATCGAGGGATTCGAGGATGAGAATTGCCGAATTTGTGGAAAAGAGGAAGTGAGCCTGGACCACATATGCAGCTGCCAGGAAATAAAGGCAAAAATGAAGGTAAAAATGCTACAAGGCCTGGAAAAGGTGACGGAATGTAAATGAGGGGAAAAGCTGGAACAAAAAATTGAGGTACTACACGGAGAGAATTTTTAAGTAATTTTTACTGTGAAATCACAGTAACTCGGTGACAAATGTGCAATTCTTCAGGTTTTTAGGAAATAAATGATAAATTTTCATGGAAATGAATCAAAATTTACTTTTGCGTAACAGAAATTTAAAATAATTTCCAGAATTTTTACTGAAATTAATAGTAAAATTTCACGAAACGTAAAGATTACGGCAATAAGTTAAAAAAGTGCTAATAAAAAGAAATTTTTCAGTGGAACATTGAGAAATTTGCGTGTTTTCCATAAAAATTTAAAAAAGGATGCCGAAATTTTCCGTGCGTCCACCGGAATTTTACGTTCTTTATAGTAAAATCAGTTAGGGCTAGGTCGCCTGACCGTACGCGCGAGCTCTGTGTGAGCGTGCGTATACGCGAACGCAAGCTGTTCGAGTGTGCTTGTGTATGACGCAGTATGACGAGCACGAACGACGCCGACCCGCGTTGCTTAGCAACAGCGGTACCGCGCATGCGCATTATAGTACGAAGCATGGGCCAAGAAAGCCTCGTGGTCTCGTGCAGTCTAACGTGTTCTACGCAGTTCTACGCAAGAAAACAAAGAAACGTGAAAAGAAACTTCGATAAAGGACATCTACAATGGTACGGAAAGATGAATTTCTTATTTTCTTATTAATAAAATAATATAAAAATTAGCAATTATTCATTAATATTATTATTGCTGTTGCTTACTAGCTCTTTACGAAAAAATACAGTATATAGAGTATTTATTTAATCATAGGGAATTAATTTATCGCTAGGGATTTTAGAAATTTCAAGTTTGTCCAGGTTATTTTTACTGTAGAAACTTGGAATTTTTGAGGCAGCCCATTGTTGAAATTCTACATGAGAATGTGTCAGAATTTTTACTGAAAGGAATGTAAAAAATTATGCTACTTGCTTAAATTTTTACATGAATGAAAGCAAAATATTAAAAGCTAGTGTCAATTTTTGACTATGTGCACATTTGTCACCGGTTTCAAATTTTTAATGTAATTTTTACGGAGATTTCACCGTAAAAAATACTTAAAAATTCTCTCCGTGTAGTAAATAAGGACCCAGTAAAGGAACTCTGCGCTTATATAAGATAATTCGAAAAAATGACAGAAGCGTTGCATAAGGGAAAGCGGCGATAAGGCAAACAAAAAGAAGCGATACAAAAACAGAATGTATATAGGTATTTTTAAGGATGTTGAGTCCCAAATAGCAAGTGATAATAAAATTCTGAAAATTTGGTATGTTTTTACATGAAGTATTCAGGAGTTCGTGTAAAAATTTAATGACGATTGAGAAGCTATTTATTGAACAATTAACATTAACACGTTTCATAGGGACTCAACATCCTTAAACATATTTAGGCTAGAGAGGAATTAGTAATGTAAGATTACGTTCAAGGCGATATTGATGAGGACATTAAATGTACTTCTGCGTAAAAACCCCTAAGGGTGTACCTGGAATAAATACTACTAGCACTACAGTTTCGAAATACATTCAAAAAATTATTTACTTATTTAAGGCACTATTTATAGACGGAAATTAAAAAAATGTTCTAAAAAAATCGTAGGTCTGCGCTGTTGATGAAATCTCGGGGATGGATCATCCGAAACAAAAAAGTCAAACGGTTTTAGCTTCAGTATGTTAATGGCTATAGCGTAGATCACACGATTTTTTTATATATGCAAAAATAACAAAATGGCGGACATTTTTCGAAAAAAAACGCGTTTTTTTCACCGTTTTTGGCGAGAAAAGTTAGTAAATAACAAAATTGAAAAAAATCAATTTTTTAATTTCAAAAATTTCAAATTTAAAAAATATTTCAGAAAAAAAGACATGCGCTATAGCTATAGAGAATGTGTGGTTAAAATTTCATAAGGATCGGTTCAGCAGTTTCGAAGATTTTATCAACAAGCCGTCGGAAAACGTTGTTTCGAGAAAAACGCGTTTAAGGTTTGTTTGGATTACATAAATACATTGAAAAATGTTTGAATGTATTTCGAAAGTGCATTTGTTAAGTGTAACAATTTTTATATCAGTATCTATCATATAAACCTATCAAAAAAATGCACGAAAATAATCTTTTTTTAACATCTAAAGTGAGAAGACCCCTTAAAGCCTGAAATACCTAAGCACTGCCAGGAATTTGAATAGTGCTTTTTTTTTAAGAGATATAGGAACAATGAAATTGTTTATGTGATTATACGTGAACGGCCCGAAAATTCGATGAATAATCTTCGTTGTTTTTTCGCCTCGGCGAACAATAAACAAACCTGCACATTAGAGCGAGAGCCTGCTGTCTTTGCACCTGATTCCGTTGACTAGCCATTTGCTGTAACACAAAGAATCACGTACCTTCCATTCATAATGCTTTACAAAAAAAAAGAAGAACAAAAAGAGAAGGCAAGTTTCTTCCACATCTCAAATCTCGACTCGAGGCCCTCTTGCGCAATTTTGCGAGTCCCATTTTGTTTTCTCATTCACATCAGCAATTCTTGCCGCGTTTCATCGAACAAAAAACTTGTCCCATCTTCGATGCCGCTACCGGACCGGACCGAGAATCCATTTCTTCGTTTCTTACGATAAATAATTTGCGAAAAAAAAGTCCTTTCCTTGTATCCCTTTTGATTTTCATTCTTGACTCAGACTAACCTGCACATCAGCAATAAAACTTGTTGCCGCAGGACCAATTTATTCTTCTGCGGGAAGAAAGAAATCTTTGTTTTAATAATCAGGAAACAAACTTTCGGCAGCTTTTTTTTTTGTTCCCTCGATCAATTTTGTTCCCGTCGATATCACGACGCTGGATTGAATATAACTTAGCGGGACAAGCTGAATTTGCGAAGACGCGTCGAAGAATTGCAGTTTTATTGACATTGGCAATTTTGACCTCGTTGGGTCGTTTATATTTCAAAGAATACGCAAAGAATATTCAAAGTTCGAATATTTTCACGGCTTTTCCCACATATAATTTTCGTTATCAAGTCTGCTCAAACTAGATAAGATGCTAATGAACCAGAAACTATTAATTTGTATACTTGTTGCGACGCCTGCGGATTTTTTTTTAGTAAAAGGTTAACGTAAAATTGCGTAAGTAAAAATACCGATGGCCTCTCTGGACATTTATGAAACTAAAGAAAAGAAAAAGTAACGCAACCTTGGATAGAAAGATTTTCTAATTTTCAAAGCTAATTATTTTTTCGATGCAACCTCAAGCAGGCCTTGAGATTAAAAAATGCGACAAAACGATTTCATTTTACTGAATTCTGTCTACTTGAGGAAATCGGATAAAGTTCCGGAAAGCCCATACCTCTGATTAATTTGGAATTTCGTGTGCCTATGTACTTTGACTCGCTGATCACGAATGTCATATTGAACATACCCGCAAATTTGATTTCCAAGGTCAACACTCACGAAAACTGATTTAACAGTTTTTCTGTTTTATTTTAGTAAATATTCATTTTAGAGAAAAATGTTCCCCGCAAAAGTTGGAGCCTATGAAAATATTGATCTTTTATGTTCTCTACAATTTTTGTCTAAAACCATTCCATTTCGATAAAAATTGGATAATGGTCCAATAAGTGAAAATTGCTTAGCTTCATTAGGTTCGATATTATCTACTTATCTATAGTAATGAATCGTTAACACCAAGAATATAGATAATGTTCATTAGCCCATACAAACCCAAGGAAAAAAAACCAAATTCAAACTGGAGCAAAACCAACAAAATAATCCAAACAACCCAAAGTAAAAAAAACAAAATTAAATAAAAAGCCCAAGCAAGTCGAACAAAAAACAAAATCCAAACAACCCAAACAAAAAATGCAAAATAGTATATAATACAAAAAGAATCTAAAAGAAAACAAAAAACAAAAAAGCCAAAAAAACATGCACTTTAAAATTGACTGAATCACAAAAAATCCAAAAATAGTATATAATACAAAAAGAAACTAAAAGAAAAGAAAAAAAGTCAAAGAAATAAACCAAAAGAGCAAAAAAAAACATGCACTTCAAAGACTAAACCAGCTTCGACCTTCCCGCGGTAAAGTGCGTGAAAGTAGATAATATCGAAACTAATGGAGCTAAGCAATTTTCACTTATTGGAACATTATCCCATTTTTCTCGAAACGGAATGGTTTTAGATAAAAATTGTATATAACATAAAAGATCAATATTTTCATAGGCTATAACTTTTATAGGAAACATTTATCTCTGAAATGAATATTTACTAAAATAAAACAGAAAAACTGTTAAAAAATTAGTTTTCGCGAGTGTTGACCTTGAAAATCAAATTTGCGGGTATTTTCACTATGATATTCGTAATCAGCGAGTCAAAATACACGGGTACACAAAATTGCAAATTAATCAGAAGTATGGGCTTCTCGGAACTACACCCAAGCAATCAGAAGTATGGCATTAATTTTTTTGGAAATTTTAACATGACGCTATGGAGACGTACCTGCTGCTGATGGGCCAATGTTTGCTTCATCAGGACCATCTTGATGCTCTGCTCCATCGCGTACTTCTTCGCCCTGCTAACCGTGTCGTGTTGCTCGGACGAAATTTTTGGCAGACCAGTGCTCAAGATGCCCGGCAATGTGAGATACTTTGCTCCGGGACCTACGAGAAAGAACATTGAAAATTCACACAAGAATTATCTTACGAACGTGTTGCGAATTTTCACCAAACTCATGCGGACAAATAAATCAGATCTTATCAGCCAAACGTTCACGAAATTGGAGACAGCATCGATAGAACTTTAGACGAGGCGTCTCAACAATAAATAGTGATCACGATAAAATTTTACATCATATAATACACCGATGACTTGTTTAATTGTTAGTTATTTAATTAATGGATCTGTCACGTGTAATTGAATATCCCGGCGATAAGCGCCGAGCGTATAATCAAACTGCGGTTAGAGTGATTGAAAGAAAGTATATGTAGGGTAAATCGAACGATGAATGCACAGCGACCAGTCAATAGACGAGAGATGATTTATATTTATACTCGTATTTAACCCTTTGTGAATTTTCGAACTTTTTTTGGTGTTTCAGCATCAGTCATATATTCAAGAATAAGAATTGATGTGCAATAATTTAAAATCATGGATGATTTTGTTTACGCGCATAAACAAACCTTAACAAATTGCAATGGTTCTAGATAAAATGCATTATCTCCGAATGTTTTCGAAGTTTTTGCGTGACACAAAGGGTTAAAATGTGTACAGAATATGGATTGTCGATAAAAACTCGAATGACTATAATTTAGAATAAAAATCACGGGTGTCGTTAAGGGGTTACCCCCACTTGCGATTTTGAAAAAATCGATTTTTTTCTTGCATTTTCTTGAAGTATAAGTATATGAGAATATGTCCTGAAAATTTCAAGTCGATCCGAACAAAATTGACTGAGATATGAGCGTTGAAAGAGAAGAATCGGTGAATTGAAGAACTGAAATTGAAACTTTAAACGCGTTTTTCTCAAAATGGCATTTCTGAAGTCGGTGACCAAGATTACTCGAACACTAATGAACCGATCTCCTTGAAATTTTGCAGGCTTATTTAATACATAAAAATGTAGTCTTTAATCGTTCGATTTTTTTTTTCGAAAAAAAATGGCCGTTTTATAGCCAAAAAACGGCCGTTTTTTTTCGTTAAAATCGAACCATTAACTTTGACTGTCCGCCATTTTGTGAAAAATGAATATTTTTTAAAATCCTTCGATTAAAGACTAGTTTATACTTATATTTGACTAAATCCATTCGCATTTTTTTTTTTCAGATGATCCACTTCGCCGCAATGTTGCTCACCGCAAACCGTGTATATAAAAACATTATTTCATTGACGGCCATTTGCCACTAAACAATGTAATATTTTTCAATAAAAAAATTACTGAAAGTTCTTCAAGATGTGTTCTTTAAGATGGTATATTGATCGATTAAAAAAGTTTTGTAGTTTTCGTTAAAAAAATTCATGAAAAAGGCCTTTTTTGCGCTACAAGTGGGGGTATAACGCGTTAAAACCGTGTTCTGAGTTTAATATCAAATTTAGACGCCACATGGAATTTTTCTAGTTCGTTGTATTTTCACAAGAATCATCCCTTATAGGCCAGACAATAAGCATGAAAGAACTTTTTAGGTATAAATACGCAAAATTGATCGAAGTGTAATTGGATGACGCTGAATCGAATGGCGATAACAATTTTTGCAATCAAACCCCGAGAAAATGTTTAAAAACCGTTTAATTCGGAAGCTAATCATTTCGTCGAAAAATATGCCAAACAAAAGCTGTTTAGGACATAAAACCACGTAAAAAAAAGTATTGAACGTTCATCTTCGTATCTTCAAAAATAAGGGAGGAAAAAACAAAAAACCATACAATTAGAGGGGGGGGGGGGCAAAACCTTGAAGTTTAACTAAACAAAAAATATCAAATTCGTATATATCTCGGGTGTTTGCAAGAGTTATATTTTGTTTTCGTCTTTAGATAACCTACTGTGCACAGCCGTATCGTAACTAATAAGCAACATCACTTAGGGGGAGGTACCTGACTAGACAAACAAGATCCAGCCATCGAATTTATTTAAAAAAATTCCTAAACACACCTCAATGTACATATTTTCCAATAAAAAAAACCCGGATCCAATCGAAAGATTAGTTTCTGAGATAAAAATTCTCGAAGTTTATCTGTTTTTCTCGCCGTTTATTCAGGTACCTCGCTTTAAAAACTATTAGAGGCTTATTTTTTGTGGGCGGAAAAACGATTTGAACGGGGGAAACCACCCGTCAAAGAACATTAGAAGAATTTTGATTTTTGTTTCGATCTGATCGGTGGACTGCTTGTGGGTGAGACTGCAAAATCACCCCTCGACACGCCTTTCTTTGAGGGGTGGTTTCCTCCCTCAAAGCCATTTTTCCACCGACATAAAAATACGTGTCTAATAGTCCTTAATACTTTATAATATATATGAGTTTCAACAAAATCGAAGGCGGACACTTAAGGGGAGAGTAGGAGTACGCACTTTTGAAAAATCGATTTTTTTGTTGTCTTTTCTTATAATTGAAAATTTCAAGAATATAATCCCAAAATTTCGAGTCAATCAGAGCAAAACTCTCGAAGTTATTGTCTATTTAGTCCCGCTCCTCTAACACTGTAGCTCGCGTTTCAAACTGTAGCTAACACTTCAAACGCGTTCTTCTCGAAACCACTTTTTCAAAGTCCGTGTTCACTGACATTTGAAGACTACATGACCGATTTATTTCAAACTTGGTACACACTTCTTACATACAAAATACCTCCCCCCAACGGTTAGTTTGAGATTTTTTTTTACATTGAGGGGGTTTTCCACCCCCAAAATGGCGGAATTTTTCGTGAAAAAGAGCACTTTTCACTTTACATGACCACCAAAAATTTAGAAATGAAAAAAAAAAATTATCAAAGACCGTTGGGGGGAGGATTTGATGATACTTTGACTAAATTTAAATGGTACTTGATTTCAGATAATTTCTAACTGAGATACAGTGAACACAGCAAATCGTGTTTTTCCAAAGGCGTTCTTGCAAAAGCTTTGCCACTGGCTTGTTTGTGGATATTTTCGCGTACAAATTTCACGGAATGTTCTTGAAATGACACTTAACAATGTACAAAAGGTTTCAATGAATTTACTCTATCCATATAGATGAAAAAAAATCGCAAAAAAGTATTTTTTTTCACGCTGAAACCCCTACCCTTGTAGGCTTGTTTGTGGATATTTTCGCGTACAAATTTCACGGAATGTTCTTGAAATGACACTTAACAATGTACAAAAGGTTTCAATAAATTTACTCTATCCATATAGATGAAAAAAAATCGCAAAAAAGTATTTTTTTTCACGCTGAAACCCCTACCCTTCCCTTAAGTGATGTTTCTTGTTAGCCACAATACGACTGTGCACAGTCGATGATCTAAAGGCGAAAAAAATAGTTTTTTTAGGTTTTAAAGCTAAGTATTACTTTTATTGCTTACATAGAATCAATCCTTGATATCTTGCAACATTTTACAATAAATTCGTTATAATAGGTCAGAATTAAACATGTTTATTCGCTTCTGTTGTACTCTGACTTCTTTCCAGTAAACGGACATATGGGCCCTGTTCTGATAACTCTCAAAGCAGAGTACAACATTTAGCTTATCTGCTGAAAAGTGCAAAACCCGTTACTGTTAAGAGATGACAATTTACATTTCACTAATTGCCGTCAAAGTTATTTTATTTGTTTTTAAAATTTTGCCATAACTTTCTATTTCTCTGTTGAAACAAACTTCTGTCGGTTTTGGTGAGAATTTCACGTTAAGATACGAAACAAGCCTCGTGTATTTTCTACGAAATCGTAATACTAAATACAATACTCATATCTATAAGAATATTATAACTTTTGTGCAGCTCAGTAAGCTCTAAATCTGGCACTTGATGAAAATAAATACCAAATTGTCATCCTGAACAGGGCTCCTTTACACTACGCGTCCATTTACTGGCAGTTGGATGTCCACTTACTGATAATTCCGTCCATCCACTGACGATTTAGGAATTTCACTACTTGTTTATCAATTCCTCCAATATTCTTCGTTGCAATAACCTCGAATACTTTATCATACTAGCAGAATAATATTTTTCGTTGCCTATAGCCGTTGAAAAAATTGTTTTGATGACTTTGGAAGGAACATCGTGGATAAATAATAACAGATAAAGTGATGATTTGTGATGACTTTGATTACGCGTGTGAATAGTGCAGTTTTTATTTCAACAAAATCAATCGAAACGTAATATACATACCAGCGACGACCCGTCCCGTCTGATTGAGATCATAAATGGGCCCAGGCAAGAAGTCCGAGGCATTGCCTACGAAGAAATAACAAATTAGACTATTGTACTCTGTAATATCGTCCATTCAATCAATATCTCAACCATCTCGCCGCGAGTGCCCTCGTTTCGCGAACTTTAACAATTCGCAAAACACCATCGACGATGGTCGAAATATCATTAGATCGTAACCGCCGTACTGACAGAAGCTTT
This sequence comes from Ophion costatus, assembly GCA_951751655.1. Lineage (NCBI taxonomy): Eukaryota > Metazoa > Arthropoda > Insecta > Hymenoptera > Ichneumonidae > Ophion > Ophion costatus. Next base: position 16,163,478 of record OX632361.1, on the reverse strand, counting down.
CGACAAGTTCCACATAACGCGAAAAAACAAAACATTTTATTTTTTTTTCCAACGAGCGATACATTTGCACACGAGGGGATAAAAAAGGACGTTTTTTTTTAAAAAGCGCGATCGAATTTTCGGAAGAATCAGCGTGGGTAAAAAAAAAACAATTTTGATAGATAACATTTTTTCCCCCGTTAACGGCCAAATGTTAAACTATGTTTGTTAGCTATTTTTGCAATTGTCTTTTTAATGGGTCGCAAAAAGTATCGATGCCGATGGAGCAGCTCCCCAAAGCTGAATCGTCCGCCAAACTGTAAGTTTAAAGAAATTAAAACAGTCGACACGCCGTCGTTACAAACAATACAAACGTTCACATTGCAATGTGCTTTTGCTTTTTTTTTAAATTGTTTTTAACTTGGCCTCGCAAGGTTCGTTACGTACGAACAACCGCGCACATGCATAAGAAACGAAGCCACAGGTGGCATTCCATCGATAATGTCTCACATTGCGCGGTGCAGATAGACTAAAAGCGATTTTTTTTTGTTCCTTTTCTCAAGTGAATTTCGTTCGGCAGAGTAAATATTTCGGACAACAAAAACTCCATGGTGACGAAGTGTGAGTGATATGTGTTGTACTTCACGAAATAGATCTCACGTACAAATTCGAAATGTATTTGAGGTATATTTCTATCGTATGTAAATTTGTATGAATATTAAATTTAGGGGTTCAGGCTGCTGTGAACATTTGAAAAATCGTTCGTCGCTTGAGGCAACTCAAACTGGAGAGATTGCGATTCCTGGACCAACGTATCGGGCAGGAATCGCGGGTTGGAGGCAAACTTAGCATTACAACGATATAAGTGCTGGTTAAACTTTTAAGGCGCTCATCCCATTTAACAGGTCGGAAAAATCGAAAAATTTATTTTCGCACAAATTGCAAAAAAGGTGTGCGTGTTACATGAACTCAGCATAGCAGACTAATGGTGAGTAAACATTTTCTTTGTGTAAATCGGGGCCGGTTTTAAATCCCGAACTCTGAATGATCAGAACTCTCAAAACTCCGAAAGAATACTACTCCGAAAGTTCGAAAGTAGGAAAGAATTGTACTCGAAAAATCTGAACGGGGCCGGGTTCAAATTCGGAACTTTGAATGATCAGAACGCTCAAAACTCCGAAAATCTGAAGACCGTCAAAATAATTCGGCTATGGACGTGTTAAAAGTTTCAAAATTTTCAATAAATCGACGAATTGTTTCAAGATTTTTTAAAATTGTTATTGAGAAGTGATTTCACGTCAATTTTGGAATTTGTCTACGCAATGTTATACGTTCTACATAATTTACAGTTAACTGTGTAGACTTTCGCTGGCATGATCTTGACGAGCCTTGTAATTTCGGAACATAAAAATTGGGAATTTTAAACCGCCGGCGCATTCGAAGTTCGGAATTTCAACCTGGCCTCTGTAAATCGTACTTGAACTTTTAAACGCGTTTTTCTCAAAACTGTATTTTTCAAATTGGCTCCCATGAAATCTGAAAAACGATTGAACAGATTTCGTTCTAATTTTGATGGTAAAGTCAGCGCATCCACAGTTTTCACCCCAACTAGAATATTTCTGATATCTGCCAGTTTCTTTAAACCTAAAAAAGTCGAAAAAAAGTTATGAAACTTGGAAGTCAACTTTTAAAACCGTGCTAAAAATCCAATTTTCGATATTTTTACTTTAATCTAGTTCCGGCGATAACCTCAGGTCTACAAATTAAAACGCCAATTGATTTTTTTTTTTAATTTCAGATGAGCAAAACCTCCGGAATCACGACAGCCGTCATTCGACTTTTTTTTTTTTACACACGAGTGTCTTTCGAACGGTGTAAAATCGATTCAACTCGTTATTTTTGTTGGAGAACATTCTGAGGGACTGTTAAAATGTTAATAAATGTGTGGTAAAAATTCAAAGATCGTGTGTTTTAATGGTTCATCAGAAAAAAATGGTTTTCACGTGGGATGGTCCGTTAAGAATTGACTTGAAATTTGGTGAACTTATTTAGTGTAATAGAAGCTTAGTCTTGACCGACATTTTTTTTTCATCAGCTATTAACAATGATGTAATTTTGCCTCAAAGAATCGAAAACAATTCAAACATTTTTCAATATTATTATTGGAAACCCATAATAGAACACAAATATCGGTCAAGGCGCAGCCGATATTATCTATTTTAAAGAAAGACTCGTTTTTTTGTTGTTTGCGATCAACCGGGTGGCCAAAATCAAGTACACCGTTCTTTGATTGTTAATATTTTTCAATGAAATTTGACACACAACTTTTTTAATCCACACACATAAATGCCCAAACGACTTTTCAATCATCTTACTTATTCCTCCAAAATTATTTTTTTCTTCAAATAACCCCTAATTTTCGGGTCGTCACAGCAGCCTTGCCCCTTAAAAATTTAGCAAGCACTGTCACATTTTCTGTACTTTTCTTTCCCACGAAAAAGAAAAAATCGTTCGACGTTAATTTGACAAACAAAATGATGAAATTCGAGTATAGGATCATGCTAGAGTTCGAACGATTGGCACAATTTGGTGCTTAATTGATCAAGATCGATCGATCGGACGGCTAATCTCTGGAACAGAAATCAGAACACGTTGATTGAAACGTATTTTTGTCTTGTTTTCTTCAAAAGATTTCTTTGTTCTGTGGTACGTATGATTGTAATGTGGCTTTTTTGTTCTCAATTTCCGGACAAACGAATGAGGATCGTACGATTTTGTTCTCTCTTTTGGTTTTTTTATACGTTCTATCGACTCGTTTAGCCGTGATCGGGGCTGAGCAATGAAGGTCGCGCGCACAAAATGTCCGAGAGACTGAGGGCGAGACGCAGAAATCTGTAAGCACAAAGCAAAAGGAGAACACGCTAAGTGCATTTCTTTCTGCGTCATTCACGTTATTTTTTGCCTTCGACAACCTAACAATGAATACCGACATCTATTGACCTGCCCTGACGACTTATTTTTCTGTCAAAATTGAAAGAAAGAGGAACGAAAAAACAAAAACAAACCAATAAAAAGCAATGGCGCACCTGATTGCGAATCGCGGATTTAATTAATGGATCTTTTATGGTCACTTTAACGACGTTTCCGCGTTTTCATAATTTCATAATTGATATATATATATATATATATATATATATATATATATATATATATATATATATCGCCACTGCCTCTTCTAATTATGAGTCTCGCTACATCGAGATAATAATGCGATGTTTTTCCCGACGAACGCTACGTTGATTTTCTCATTATCCTGAGGGGATCCGGATTTTCAAGTAAAGTCCGTTCACTTCAGAGTACTCAATAAAGAAGTATAAATCTGAGTAAATTGTGTATGTCTAATGATGAAACTTTAATGCATTAGAGACACTGTACAATAATAAAATGATTAAGTTTGAGCTAGTTGGTCAATCAGTTTCGGACTATTATGACTACAAAAACAAAGATTTACAGAATCATTATTTTCTACTTTGCCAAAACATTTGAAACTTTTTTCTATACATTGATGTTGCGAGTATACCGAATTTTCGTTTTATTCGATGATATCGAGATGATGAATAAGTCCACGCTGTTTTTTTCGTGAAAATTAATGCTCTATAAAAAAATATCATTCCCAATGCATTCAAACGTTTCGAAGCGATGTTGAAGTTTGCATCGTTGGAATGCAACGAAGACTCTTTATAATTTTTGTATTTTCTCGTTTTCATTATCATCCAAAATCTTTTCTTATATATTTAGGCTCGAGATCTCTAGTAAGAATCATGGTAAAAGTTTGTGTCTTTGTGTGAAAAATGTTTGAGTTAATTTGGAGGGCTGAAAGGGCCAAAAAATTGGTCTATGAAACTTTCGTTGCCTTCGAACGATGCAAACTTTAATATCGTTGCGAAACTGCTGTGTGATCAACTCTTAATGATTCTGCAAGTTCAGCTAGCGTCTGACACGAGTCTTCGTGAAGTAATGCCTCAGTTAAACGCATCAAAATCATTATTTTTGAAGCGTCCAAACCAATCCCTGCATGTTGTTTCCGACAGAGCATCTTCAAGCTTGCTTATAGTACTCCTTTATAGATGCGTTACCACCTTAAACTACACGCACGCAGTTCTGGTAACGCCATCTGCTGGAAAACAGCGATAACTTATTCAACGTCCCAATACATTTCCATTGTATCGCTCATATTGAAAAAATCGTCCGCGTTGACAATCCTGAATGCAACAGACATACTTTTTCGCGACGTTCACTTTCATCCGCTGAAGCGGGCGAAGCAAGATGGCAAGGCAATAATGGAAGAGGCAAAATGGGTGGAGATCGAAAATTCCAACGATCAATATTCAGAAGGACCGAAATGTCGAATTCAGTAATGACGAACGTTCCAATATAGATAGATCAATCTTACGATACTCTGTAAAATAGTTAATCGAAATTGTGAACACAAAAATCTCGAAGTTGATTTATAGCGAAATCGAATATTAGATTTAACAAAATAACGAGATATACAGTATCGGCTCGCCTTATATATACACCAAACAATTCGAGACGTTAAATCGTCGAATTGTAAATATTACGACAGTTTACAATTTCGAATTCATTAAAGCGAAGGGCCAAAAAGTCGATCAGTTAAAATGGCGATCGAGAAGTACGTTACTTGCGCTTCAGAGTGAAGTTGGCAGATGACGCTGGCGGTCAGTCGGGTCGGGCAGTCATGCCATGTTCGCCATTTAAGTATTCGCCATTTCGGACCATCGATCATTTGCGTTTCTCAGATCTACACATACGAAGTTCGTAGTCTCGATCTATGGCTTTTTGCTATAGCCGGTATTACGAATATCAGATACTCGCTTTTTTCTATTTCGAAGATATGAATGTTGTAGATTGTTCGAATCTGTATTTGTATGACGCAAACTGCAGACTATCTGAATACACGTTCTCGATTAAATGAGCTCTCGAATAAATAATCCTTTGTTCTAATAGTTATTCGATTTTGTCATCGGTCAACGAATAAAATTTCGAATAATTTAACCTTTGTTATTTTGAGACTCCATAGTTCTGCCGTTCCGAAATCTTCGTCGTTCTATATTTGGTCATTCGACATTTTGACCCCCACCCGGCAAAATGCACCGAAACTCGCGGGAGCGAAACAATGGGCGAACATGAGCGACGAGACAAGACTCGTAATTAGAAAATAAGACGATTACTCGACTATCCTAAATGCTGACCTATCTAGGAAGAAAAAAAAACAAAGAAAAAAAAGGCGGAACCAGCATCGATGCTGCATACACGACAATACACGCTCATTTCGGCGAATCGAGTTTCATTTTTGTTCTAAAACTCGTTTTGGTTTTGTTTCTGTTACAACGAATGTAGCGTTCTCTTTGATTGTTTGGCGCACGCACATGATCACAGCTCAGTCGAAGGCCACAGATTCTGTACTGTCTCTCCGCTGTAACATCTCAGAACAGAAGGACAACCATACATTAGTTTTGTTAAGGGCCATCTTGAAACCTGATTTCGCCTAACAAAGAGAAAGAGAAAGACAGATAAAGAGAAAGATAGAGAAAGACGGAGTATAAAAGAAAAGTATATAATTCATAGGCCGGCCGTTCCACAACGTATGTCGTTTTGAAATTACGTAAAGCCGGCTCTCGATACAATATCTAGCTCCTAAACTGCCTGACTACAGATACGTAAAAACGTCTCGCTTTTATATCCTTAGCGTTCAAATTTCGTATGTCAATAAAGTAAGTATACATATATATTCGTATTCATATATGCGTATATATATGTATGCTTATGAACGTATAATTATGATACAGTTGCTGACGTTTGCGTTTCGTTATCTCATTCTTTTTTATTCCATGTACGTCTCGCGGTACGCTCTCGAACGTATTACAGGACACAATTAATTCGGCTATGTGAAGATATACGAGCATCTGGCTACATTAGCAATGTACCTTCGACCCGTATTCTCTTTGCTGGTGGCTCGGCGCCGCTGGAAACTGGTAGTGCCTGAAAACACAAAATGAAAGGTAACTGTCCGTCCGAACGGGACTTTGGGATACCACGCCAACTTCACATTTTGCGTAAATGTGCAGTGGGGGTAACATCCCGATTATTCAAGTATCTTTAAGGGGTTCGGTTACAGTGAAAATGCCGAACAGGCCTTTTGAGGCGACTCGAATTGAAGAGGAAGGTCCAACATGTGGTACGGGTATCGCAGATTGAAGGTAAACTTATGATTACAACGATAGAACTGCAGGTACAACTCTAAACGCGTTTTTCTCGAAACAATGTTTTTCAAAACGGTGTGTACGATCTTTCGAAATCCAATCAACGGATTGACTCGAAATTTAGTACACTTACAGTGTGATGGCAGTTTAGGCTTGACCGACGTTTTTCTTAACAGTTTTTTTCACTTGTTATTAAGGGGTTACCCCCACTTGCAATTATGAAAAAATCGATTTTTTTATTGCATTTTTTTTAAGTATAAGTATCTGAGAATATGTCCTGAAAATTTCAAGTCGATCCGAACAAAATTGACTGAGATATGAGCGTTGAAAGAGAAGAATCCGTGAATTGAAGAACTGAAATTGAAACTTTAAACACGTTTTTCTCAAAATGGCATTTCTGAAGTCGGTGACCAAGATTACTCGAACACTAATGAACCGATCTTCTTGAAATTTTGCAGGCTTATTTAATACATAAAAATGTAGTCTTTAATTGTTCGATTTTTTTTCGAAAAAAAGGCCGTTTTATAGCCAAAAACGGCCGTTTTTTTTCGTTAAAATCGAACCATTAACTTTGACTGTCCGCCATTTTGTGAAAAATGAATATTTTTTAAAATCCTTCGATTAAAGACTAGTTTATACTTATATTTGACTAAATCCATCCGCATTTTTTTTTCAGATGGTCCACTTCGCCGCAATGTTGGTCACCGCAAACCGTGTATATAAAAACATTATTTCATTGACGGCCATTTGCCACTAAACAATGTAATATTTTTCAATAAAAAAATTACTGAAAGTTCTTCAATATGTGTTCTTTAAGATGGTATATTGATCGATTAACAAAGTTTTGTAGTTTTCTTTAAAAAAATTGATGAAAATGGCCTTTTTGCGCTACAAGTGGGGGTAACGCCTTAACGACAATGATGTTATTTTTCCTAGGCACGTGGAAAACAGATACGAAGTTTTTGTGCTGATTAAGACACGGTAACAAAAAAATCTCGGTCAAGTCTTATTGCCAATATTATCTGTTTTCAGAAAAGAACCTCGTTTTTTTGTTTCTGATCAATCGGGGGTCGAATCCAAATATACTGTTGAGGCCCTCGCATTCAAAAGTCCTTTATGAGATATGGTGTTGGAGTTTGCGTCGTTGGAACGCAAGGAAAGTTCTTTTGCGCCATTTATTTGTCATATTTTGCATTATTATAGGACATATTTTTTAATAGAATTATAAAAGCTGTGTACGTTGCTGAATAAATATCTTAAAAAATGGTTGAAGGACTTTGGTACAAAAAATCTGAAAAAGGAAATTTCAAAAATTTAGTAATATTAGTTATTGTTGCATTCCATCGATGCAATTACTTCCGCTTCATCATGATGCAATTATTTCAACTTCGTCATGAGATTGCTTGTGACTTCTTCAATAATTAATATTTTTAAAGAAATTTGATATACAACTTTGGTAATGTGCATACAAATAAATGTTATACCGATTTCTTAATCAGTTCATTCCTTCAAATTTTTTTGTCTAACCCTGATTTTTGGGCTGTCGCAGTAGCCGAACCCCTTAACAATAATTCTATCGAACTCGATTTTTTTCCTACACTGGTACATAGTAGAGATTGACACTTTTATTTTACGACGTGTGAAATGGTTGGATCTCAATGTCTTTGGATAATACACTCGGATAAATGAAAATTATTTTGCTTATTCACTTGAATTTCGGAATTGTTTTGCTTTCTGTAAAAAAAAAATCGATGCTCTTTATCTTGAGAGAAAAAACAAAGTTTTTTGCAGGTTCTAACTTTTTTCTTAACCAGCCAATACTTCCGAAAAAAGCGACTCACTGTATTTTGCAATACAAAACAACTATGTCTTTTTTTCAATTTCTATGTTAGGGGTCGTCCATTAATCACGTGAGGCTCAAATGGGAGGGGGGGGTGGGGTTGGATAACATCACGATTGATCACACTGGGGGGGGGGGGGGGGGGGGGGTTGTGACATATTACGTATACTTTTTTGGTAACCGCGCGGACCATTGTTCAATATACTGAAAACATATATTACTTCGTTTTTCACAATAAAATACCGTGATCTCTATAGCTTGTGGCTGACATTTCTTAACAAAAAAATACACGCGATGTTGCAGGTGGGGGGGGGGGGTACCCCAGAACCTCACCACATATCACGATGGGAGAGGGGGGTTTCAAAAAGTGCCCTAAAAAACCTCACGTGATTGATGGACGACCCGTTAGGTAATTTGTCTGATAGGAAATGTTGCCGTTGTATATCATTACCGGCCGGTGATATATCGCCTTAGTACCGAGAAATAGAGCAGTGCATCACGGATTAAAAATATCGCAAAGGAAATAACTCTCATTCGATAAAATATTAAAATCCTAATCGAAAAGTTGAAAAAAATATTCTTTCTCTATCCCCAGCTTTGTATGACATTGAAATTTGCATCATTAGAGTGCAACGATTTTTCAAATTATTCCTATATTTTTATTATCATTTGAAAACTTTTTTTTTTGCAACTTGGGGTCGTGAATCTGTACTAAAAATTCGTAAGGGCGTTCCAATGATTTTCGTAGCGTTAACCGACCAATATGAAATGTTATCAATGAAAAGTAATTAATCATTGTTGCGTTCCAACAATGCAAACTTCAAGATCGAAGCTTTGTGTGTGTTGTGTATCTATTTTAGCCTTGCGTATTTTTGATTAATATAAAACAATGCTGTGCAAGTTGAAAGTTTAAATAGTACTATTGTATTGTATAGTAAAAGTAAGTAAAGTATAGTAAAGAATTTTTTGAGTGTCTACAATAAATTGTTTGTGGATCATTTATACGCTTTAAACGTAATCTGCGATAATTGCGAAAATATTGAATCGTTTATCCCATCCTGTACTATCCTATATTACGGTTGTACATGCGAAAAATGGCATGAGACGAAAAGTTTCATAATTCAGTACTAATGCTGTCTAGGATATACTGCATACGTTTGTGAAATGTGAAATACATTGACCACCCTGTTATCGAGATATTTGCTCTTGAAATTGGCTTTTATAACACCTGCTGCATAGGAATGACGGTGAAGTTCGCATCGCTGGAACGCAACGATTTTTTTTCTCATTTTTCATTTCTTTATATTTATTATTATCCAAAGCCCTTTTTTTGCGAATCGAGGTCATAAATCTGTAATACAGTATACCTGAAAAACGTTTGAGTGATTTTCACAGGTTGACTGGAGCAAAATAAAATTGAGCAATTAGAAAGAAATTAATTTTCGTTGCATTTCGACGAAGCAAACTTTTACGTCATGAATAGGACGAGGCGCGGAGAACATAATCATTGTTGACAAAAAAAAAATGACGATACAGAAGCTCATAAAACCGGTGGAGTGATGGATGGATGTTTTACAGTTATTATGGGAAAAAACAACCGCTTTTAACGATAAACTTTTAAATCTATGAGTGCCCAAAGTATAAAACACATGACGGAACGTCGGCAAGTTTGCAGTGTTGGAATACAATGAAAATAAATTGTTTTTTTTTTCATTTTGCGAATTTCCTTTTGCATATGTAGACTACGAAAATCTCGCAAACCTTTTCTAGAATTATTTTTTAGCGATCTACAATCAATTTCGGATTATAATGAAAACAAGAAATTAGAAAAAAAAATTCGTTGCATTCCAACGATGTACACTTCAACCACATCTTTTAAAAACTATAGTTTGTACAAATTGTACTTCACAGAGCAGTTGATTTCCCATTTTATTAAATCTTTGATTTGTACACTGCACAAGTTGCAAGAACTGCAACGTCAAGAACAGTAACAAGTATGATCGGGGCGAGACATCCAGCGATGTCGCGATATGTGCACACCATATGTTCAGATGTTAGTATGCGAGTACGCGTATGCACAAACTTTCTAAGTGTCGGCGGATGCCCCAGGCAAGTCCTGCTAAATGTTCGCTACCACAGACAAGACCACCCTAAAACTTATTGTCAGTAATTTACTATGACACTTCTCAACTTTAAAATAGTAACATATTCTACGTATGCAGTTTGCGAGTAGGTGAATTCGTTACTTTTTCAAAATGATTGCTCTTCTTAAAACGTGAATATATGTTTGCTTTTGAATGGCACGGTCTCGCATGTACTGGAGTCGAACCTCGATATAACGAATCTCACGGGAAGTTCGTTATATTGAGGTATACCAAAGGCATGGTCCTTAAAATGTTCTTTAAAAATACATATTAATATTATAAATATAGAAATATTTTTTTAAAGAAAGAAACGTTTTAATTGACGCATTTTTTACAAGTAATTAGCAATTAGAGCATAATGTACATAAGTAATAATGTAAGACAAATCTTCGTTATATCGAGGGTCGACTGTACATTAAACTGGCGGGGTTAAAAATGTTATCTTCCTAGCAGGTTGACAGATTTGTACAGAGGTTAAATCTACCATTGGTGGGTCAAAAAAGTGATTGATCTACATCTTGACTTTAAGAAAACTTTACGAAAACTCATGTCCATAAACGCTCCTCGAATGAGCCATTTTTGACTATAGCGCCATGGCGATATAACAAAATTATTATTCCTTCAGATCCTTTTCACATTGCTATACTTCTTTTTCACTATATTTCTTCTAATTACTAGCCAACTTTCTAGTCATTGTGCATCAACAGAAGATGCAATTATTTTATTACCTCATTATCAGTAAATATTTTTTCCATTGTGACCGTTTGTTCGGAAGTCAAAAGTCTTTCCTGTAGGTATAGCTAGCAATTTGTCTTTCATAAACTTTCTCCATTCTTTGAGGTTTATGTTCTTTACTAGTACTTGGCACCGTTTTATTGTATAGTAGCAAAATATTGGACCCGGCACTGTCCAGACTGACAACATTTTGGTAACAAAAATTGCCACGGCCACTTTTATGCAAGCTTGCATGATCGAGTGTAAGCATGAATATCGTTTTGCAAAGAAAATAAACTTTAGCAAACTCCAAGATTTTTTCGATGTGAATATCATATCAAAAAGTGAGGTTAGGTTATTAGGATATTCTTCGATCTCATTCCTCTTTTATCCTAGTGAATCTGCTGGTTCAAAGTATCCAAATCGGAAATAGCAATAAAAGCAGCGAAAAAGTAGATAAAAACGAAGCTCAGCGGTAAAGAAACCGCAAAAGTATGAGGAAATTTTCAAGCGATCAACGATTTTCCAGTGCTACGTGAGCGTAATGTTTCTAGTCGAACGATGGCGGCAGACATTTAGAGGTTAGAACTTCATGATTCGAGCTTGTCAAGATATTTCACGAATAAATGTATTTGGCAAATTTCTAACTTTATTTCCCCACATATCCAAAATCGATAATTTCAATAGGCCGATAACGCTTGTAAACATAAATATATGACGAACATTTTTATTGAAGTTTTCAAATCAAGGATTTCTCATTTTCGGCCATTAATTTTTTTGCATACTTCTGCGAGAGGGTAAACGTGCTGGATGAGTATAACATGTACATTCTTGTATAAATGATAATTTACGTTCGCCATGATGCTTTTGGACATTCAGACACGAAAGTGTCGTTTATTTTCATGCCGTATAAACGTAACGTTATCGGTGAATTTTAATCGCTTACCATTGCCACTGCACCGTTCATCGTTTCGTCGAATCCAACCGAGAGGAAACAACTCTGTACATTCACTCGAATTCACAAATAACAATATTTTTTTCTTATCGAGGCACGCACGTAAAGCTGCAACTTATCCCATCCACCATCAACAAGAAGCGGCCAATTCTCGCTTCCTTTGCGGAAGTGTCGGCATCTTTTTGTTTCCGGTGCTACTCGATTCAAATGTGCAACTGAACGATTCGAATCTTCGATTATGCCTTTGGCGAGATTAACAATCGTAACTTCCCTAGGTAGCAATTTTCGAAACTGTTTTTCGAAAGTTATTAAAATTACACCTAAAGGCCATACACTTTTCGTCTTGACTGTACACTTTTTACGGTTTCACCAGATACAGTATTAGAAAGTCTACAAAAGGTGTAGGAAAGGTAGAAAAGTGTAGCAAAACGAAGAGACTCAATGTCTACTCGGTAGTTCACTATACATTACCACATATGCAAAAGACATTTTTAGTCACCATTTGGTATCCGTTCAGACCCAATGTACCGATTTCCAAATAAGTTTCCAGAAGTTGTCGAAATGTGTACCAAATGTCCGCTTGGATGTTACCTATAAGCTCTTTAAGGAAGTTGGAGCGTTATACCCACAATCGAACATTAAAATAAATAATGATATTTTTTAATCATTAATAATAAAATACTTAATAATAAAATAATGATATTTTAATCATCATTGAAATTTTTAAATCACAAAACACCAGAGATAAAAAATAGTTTCATGTATGTAACTTTTAAGCGCGGTTAGATGGGCACTACGGGTGATGTTTTTTTTTTGCAATTTAACAAAAAGAGCAACCATTTCTAACAACGAATTAACGCAAACTTAGCCATTGTAAACGTTTGGAAAAGGTAAAAGCCATCTTGCCCATCGTAAATCATATATATTGAACCATCGAGGTTTGATAAAAGATCATGAATCTTGGCTGGAGAATGAAGAGCATTGCTGCCAACTTCAATGTCGGCGAAGTTGCCGTATTTTGGCAACACTTAATTTTAACTAATGATAATAAAAAATAATCTCGTGACATAAATATAAATAGGCATAATCATTAATGGATTTGTATAAAACATTCACTCACTCAGTTTTTTCATAATAATCATCGATAATGTTATACTTTTTCAAGTTGGTAGTTACACACAAGTTTTTCGTATTCACGTAATAAAAAAATTAAAATGCACAATTTTGCTCTTTAATTATATATTTTATGAAAAATTAGCATCTACAGAATAAATCTATACTTCGTATGTATTTTTTTAGGTTCATTGAAAAAAAATCATAAACCGTCATTTGACTCAACTGGACCACGCCAACCTCCGTAAGTTAGTACGGTTCTTTTCGTTTTGGCCAAACTTTTCTATACTTTTTGCACCTCCTGTGGGCTTTCTATTACTGTATCTGGTAAAAGTATAGCCAAAACGAGGAGACCCCACGTATCCAACAGTTATCTTTTTGGATGATTGTCAACTTCAAGGTCACCTCTGGGTGGACGTACCCATTTATCCGACTTTTGGACAACTTTTTCCAAGTTGCTACTTGAAACGTCTGGACAACCTTTTTTAGATATGGCTACCCTTTTAGAAGGGTTACCCTAGGAGTATTGAGTAGGTGTTTCCTTTTTTAACAAGGTGGAATATAGGTATATGTATGTTTTACAACGGAACTTTAAATTCTTAATAAAATAATTCTATAACAACCGTATTCCTCAAGGAACATCTATGAATACGGTTTCGAGCATCGTTTACCTTCGTTTGTGAACGGCTTTAGTGAAACGTCGAAAATAAGATTATGTGGTTGCAGTATTGTAAAAAACGTGTCAGAGATGAGCATAGATATATCTGACGCCTGTCCATCGCCACCGCAGTCATCTCTGTAGAAATGAACGCGATAATGACATAAAAAACTTCTGGTTCGATCGCGTCAAAGTTCATAATTTTGAGCAATCCTGCCGCACCGAGAGAGCATATAGAGTTCGATAAGTTGATATCTTCTCCGTACTGCCGCTGTGGAACAGCACCAATTGGGTGAATCACGGACATGGACAAGGCACCAGGGCATAATTACCAAATGTGGATAATGTAGGTAGCATTTGTGCTGTGCACGACGTTGTCATGTTTCCACAAGCTCTGTGAACTTGGCGGTCCGACTTGAACTTTTCGATGTTTTTTTTTAATTTTCCAATCGTTTGTTGGTCGTTTGTGGTTGATTGTGAGATTAATTAAAACGTTTGTGAGAGCGTTATTTGCTTGAAAAATGAGAATTGTAAATTTTCGGCTAGTTACCGACTCGACTACCGGTGAGTGAGCACTCGACGTTGCATTCTCGATATGTTTTTAATTTGAATCGTTTGTTGGACCTTCATGGTTGATTTTGAGATAAATTGAGACGTTTGTGAGACCGTTATTTACTCGAAAAATGAGAGTTAAACAATGTCGGTAAGTTACCGACCCGACGACCCGTGAATGTGCGACCCGTCGTTGACTTTTCGATGTTTTTTAAATTTTAATTGTTTGTTTGGGTTTGTTTGTGGTTGACTATCAGATTAACTGAAACGTTTTGTGAAATTAAGTGTTTCGACGTGAGATCCCTTCCCAGGTAGCATAGATGTCCAATTGACGCCGATAACTTATCGTTTTCAGGTTATCTTTAAGCCATTACCGTAAGATAACTGTTCGACATCTTTCAAACGGCATCCCGTTTAATGTTGTTGTGAAGTTATCTTTTTTATGATATCTTTTGGCGGTGAAACGGATGTCTGAGGTATCACAAGCTGTTATCCAATTGATGACTATTTTCAGAAACCAAAAAGTTATCTGTCTGCTGTTATCTACTTTATCTAATTAAACGTTGTCCGAAGGATATCCTAAAGCCTAATCACATAAGATGTCTCTTCATGATATCTTTCGGACATCGGAAATATGCTCTCTTTTTGACGTATCTGGAATTGGCGGAAGATAGCAAAAAGGCATCCGAATGTTTCGAGAAAGATGACACTTAACGGATGACTGTTGTATTCTCACCGGCTCGTCTACTGGGCTATAGTGCAAAGTGTGAAAACATATTAAACAGAAACGCGCAAGTGTGTAAACGAATACACCCGAATATAAATGACTCCAATATTATTTCATATTTGCTTCAGTGAGTAGATATTTGTATATTTAATGTACGTTTTTTGTATTCTAAAAGCGTACGTTTGGTTTTTAGGTTATGCAGAGAATTATTTACATCACAGGCATAGTTTTCTTCTAGGAGACGCGATAATTCGAGTAAGCACACTATCGGTACGTATATATTAGACGTATAAATAAATGTCTTATTGTTTTAATATTTTGTAGCCATCCGCTGTAAAGACGTCGTCACACGTTTAATAAAATTCTATTAATAATATTTGTTCATTTTCTTTTTCAGATATCGTACAAAGCACAAACAAAAAGACAAACAATGAATGTATTGTTTAGTAATATTAAATTACATTTCATTTTCCGCTAACCAGCTAAAATTTAATTCTCGACGCTCTTTAAACCCGTCATAACACTATCTTATCTATCTTTTTATCAAAATCGACTTATTAATAGTCTAGAATATTTAATATAGCCCAATATTACCTATTTTTGGTTATTAACGATGCTTACTATGTAATAACTAAAGATACATAATATTGGGCTATATTAAATATCCCAGACTATTAATAAGTTGATTCTGATAATGAAATGGATATATATATATATATATATATAGTCAATAAATAGATATTCATTAGATAAGGTTTTTGATACCGTTTGGATGTCGTTTTGCCAACTTTATGCCTTGTTGACAACTTTCAGATGCCGATGGCATTTTGGCATTCTCATGGCTTTAAGGGGATATTTTTCGGATATATCGATTTGATAACTTAACGCTAACGTACCGACGATGAGCGATAAAAGTTAACCTTTGGTTGTCAATTTGTCAACCGTTGAAAGTTGCCGTATATTTAACCTATTGGACACAAATAAGTTATCCGCGAAGCGGTCATTAGTGATACAATATGTAATCCATACTGGCGTCTTTTTGGGCAACGAAAAAGTTATTCATATCCGTTTTGGGATATCTTTCGGATACCACATAGATAACATTTTGCTACCTAGGAATTGGTAGCTAACGTTATCCTCACCGATTTCGTTCCAATACATCTCAAACTAAACATAATCGCTTGGTATTGATGTGTAGCGCAACGATTACGTTTGATAACTTGTTCCTTATTTACGCCGGCCGAAATACCATCGACGATCAGGCGCAGGCGATAGAGGGCTCTTATTGGTCGCTGACGGATCCAACGCAATATGGAGCGTTGATATTTCCATTTCTCTATGTCCTCTTCACTAATGTTATTCTGATAACTCTCAAAACCATACCTCAATGATAATTCGTGGATTAATTATATTAATTTTTTATCCCGGCTACGTGAAGAGAAAGACAATGCGCATGGGCGCATATCTCTGTCGCACATGCCTCCGAGATAGCAGCGCTCCACGCTTTTGCGGCCAGTTCCGCAAAGAGAGGCGTCAGATAGAGGCACGCTTTGCGGTATACGGAATATACGGAAGTGCCCAGACCTGTATATACGACCGTGACCTACGCACACTAACCGCAATGGGCAATGTCCAATGGGAGATCTATTTTTCTCTTCTTTTAAATTCTTTTATGATCAATAATTTCACGAAGGTTACAATTAAACCATTCGTTAGCTACCAAGGGATCTCACGTCGAAACACTTAATTTCACAAAACGTTTCAGTTAACCTGATAGTCAACCGCAAACCAACTCAAATAAACAATTTACATTTGAAAAACATCGTAAAGTCAACACGTCGCTCATTCACCGGTAGTCGGGCCCGTTACTTACCGACATTATTCAATTCTCATATTTGAAGTAAATAACGGTCTCACAAACGTTTTAATTAATCTCACAATCAACCACACAAACAATTACAAATAAAAGAAAACATCGAAAAGTCAAAGTCGGATCACCAAGTACACGGAGCTTACGGACTGTGGAAAGAGATGAACTTGATCTCGAAATAACCCTCATCGGTCGGCTCGAATGCAATTCGTTGAACGGATTTTTGAACGGTTTCACAGCTTCCGCGAGATGGCACTATTCGGTTCCCAGTCGGTCCTGCTTATGAAGACTAGATACCAGGAGGCCAAACTCCCGTGCAAAGCCGCCGAAAAAAGCGTCCCCAAAAATGGCTTCAGCATAGATGCCGCGGGCCCTATGTATAGTAATATCATGGAGGCTAGCCTCTCTGATCGGACCCATGTTTGCATATATCTATACATGTGGTCCGGAGCACCCAGCGCCATCTATCGTGATACCGTTTTGGGGACGAGTTGAGAGGCCGAGTGTGGCCTCCTGTATCTAGTCTCCATGGTCCTGCTGCTCAAGTTGATTTTAATGGAAAATATTGTTTGTCAAAGGGAAAACCAGAGAGACTAGAAAGAAGGAGTGGACACAGCATAGGCCAATACGTAGTTCCAGCGTCTTAAAAAATCCGACTTGCAATAGTTCCAGATCGTGCCACTATCAGCGCTTCTGACAATAACGTCTGAAATAACTATGAGTCTGTTCGTTTTAGCTACACTTTTCTACACTTCTTACACCTCCAGTGGTATTTCTATTACTGTATCTGGTCAAAGTGTAGAAAGTGTAGCTAGCGCGAACAAACCTTATAATAGTCCAAACTTAACGCATGCGCACAAATAATAAAAGAATTTGATTTTGATGTGCCTTTGTGCTCCGCTTTGAGGCTCATTTTTAATATTATTGTGTTTTCTAATATTGAGAAAAACTTCACGAAATTGTTTTCTTCAAAGCCCAAGGTAGAATTATTTTCAATATTGCTCCCAATCAATCGTCATTAGGGTTAGCCTTTGGTTTCTTTTTTTCATGCATGTAGTTCAGTCCATGAAAACATAACCTTTACGCTGCATTCTGCCTGGAGTAATAAGCATAAAATGGAGCATAATTCATAAGTCATTTTTCTTGCAAATACAACTGCAATTTTTTTTACCTTCCCTTCAAGTTCCTTTTTTTCTTCAGTGCAGTTGCATTCACAAGCCACATAAAGAGTAATATTGTTTGCATAGGGCAATTTTTTTCAAACTCATTCGCATCGGTGAAAAAATTAATCAACCCTTTTCTGAAACA
The DNA here is from genome assembly GCA_951751655.1 of Ophion costatus. Classification (NCBI taxonomy): domain Eukaryota; kingdom Metazoa; phylum Arthropoda; class Insecta; order Hymenoptera; family Ichneumonidae; genus Ophion; species Ophion costatus. Next base: position 16,145,334 of record OX632361.1, on the reverse strand, counting down.
TATTTCCAATCCACGACAGTCAAGGCCACATTGGTGTTCTCTTTTTATTTTCTTAGTTGGGTTATTTAGTTGGTTCACCGCTTAATTTAATTAATTATTAGTTGCTATTATGAGTTCGCAACAATGAGAAAGACAGCGGAATAGGAGAGGTAGACGCAACAGTCAGGTCCGCCACCACGAATGTGCTGTCAAGAGCAACCGAGAGCACGCCATGAGCACGAGGCCAGTAGGCGGAGCTAATCGATCGGACACATACGATCGCAGCGCCTCCTTATTTGCTGCGTTTTTGCGGACGTTTCGTAAGCACTGTGTGTCCACTCCTTACCTCTAGTCTCCCTGGGGAGAACGATTGTTTCGAGAGCATCATTTGATTCTACGGAGAATAAAATATACAATTTTCGTTCAAAGCTTTTTTTTTCTCGCAGTACCAATAGATTCGGAGATATTCCAATTTATCGATAAACACAAATAAAATCCAAGCAACGCTAAACTAACCCAAACTGTCTAACTAAAAATAGCAATATCACGGAAACTATTGGTCGCACGAATAAAAGTTTTAGACAAAAAATGTGTAATTTTTTCCGTAGAACAAGACGGCTCCATTGAACAGGTCGTATAACAAAGGCTTACTCGAAAGATATTTAGCGTACGCTCTGTAACGAATAATCTGCATTGAGATGATTATAGAGTGAAAAATGTACGGCGAAAAAAAATGACCACGGGGTGGTTCGCACCGGAAAAAGCTTGTTCTAAAGCGGGCAACGTACCAATTCGAACAGCATTTGCTGTTAGCAATTATACGTTAATCTTATTTGTTTATGGTCCTAGACCCTGGCCGCTTGAGAGGGGAGATACCTTTCGGCGAGGAAAAAATTTGCTGATTATCATGGTCTTTTTTAAAGGAAAGATTTCTTCACCATTTTTTAGACTTAGGGTATGTTTTATTACTACTTTTGGCTGTTACATGGTATTTTTAAAAATTAGTATTAAAATAATGGAGGTATGGCACGGTCTTCTGAACTGCATTTTCAAAACTGGCGTGACGTATACCTAAAAAAACATATCCGACTATTCTAATGAAATTTGGTATACAAACATGTCTAACCTTATTGTCTAAAACATGAACATAGATGTTTTAGAAAATTAAAAAAGAAGTTTTTTTTTCGGGAAATTCAATCTTTGTTTCAAAGCGTACCATTCAATCGATTTTCAATATTTATCACTTTTACTTGGTTCATTTTCTGCGTGCAAGTGTTAGTGAAAGGAAAATCTTAATTGGTTTCTTTCTCAGATTGATCCCGCTGACACTACGTGTCACGCCGTCTGACAATAACCGCCGCAACTTATTTGAAAGTCGTGCCATCCCTTCGCCATTTTAAAGATTAATATAAAAAAGATTACCATGTAACAGCCAAAAGTAATATTGAAACATACCCTAAGGCTGAAAAACAGCGAAGAAATCTTTACTTAAAAAGAATTATATGAAACATCGGAAATTTTTTCCTCGCCAAAGGTATCTCTCCCCTTAAACGCAACCGCGAATAAGTCTCAAAAATGGTGAAGAAATCTCTCCTCTAAAACAAAATCATGAAAATGTACAATTTTTTCCTCGCCTAAAGGTATCCTCGTTCTCTAAAAAATGAGCCTTCCAATAAATCCTAAATAAATATTCGTTATGACCATTCTACAAATTAATTTGTTTCATATAAAAACTTTCTGAATAATGTTATCACGACAATCCATAAGATACTTGTCAACCATATTCGGTCGTCCCAGTCGAGTGTAATGAATAAAAATGATTGCCTAATTACCCATTTCCGTAGAAATTATTCATGTTTATTATATAATGCCGAAAAAAGTTAAAAAAAACAACTTATTTGTCTGAACGTGGATTCGAAGCCGTCTTGGTCCAGCTTGCATGTCGGCTCGTGAGCAACCACTGCGATTTACGTCAGCGTCGAACTTTAATCGTGAATATCTCGGCCAGTATTCGTCGGGCGATATATTAAAAAATGTTAATTAATGAAGCACTCGTTTGTAATGAGCATGGCAGGCAAAGCTTCATATATAACGTGTTTAAATTTATTTGTTTTTACAAATCGTGTGGTAAATGCATTATAAAAGGGATATCTGCAAGGATATCCATTCCCTTGATCGTCTCAAGGAACAATCCTCTCCATAGAATAAGGGGAAACTTTCGACTAGATTAGCGAGTATATATTTATAATGTGAAGGCAAATGGTACGAGACGGATGTAACAAACTTTATTTACAACGTTCACTGGAGTGTCGGGAATACAAGGCCGCTCTTATATCTTAGCTCGAAAATAAATTAATAAATAAATGGCGTCGACAATCCGATAAACGATATTCACAAAGAAATGAAGAAAAAAACAAACAAGTTTTCGACTCCAATGTTCGTGGAGCTTCGTCTATACGAAAAACAGGTGCATAAAGAAAAACCATGTTTTTCCTCGTTTGAAATATCCATAAGACTCTATCTCCTTCTCGGGGTGCGTTCGACTTGGGCGCTTATACGCTTACAGCGCTCACTAACAGTGCTGTGGCACGTCAGGGTTGAACTCGCTTCGACGAGCTTACGCTTTCCGGACCTCAAACCGTTCGCGTTGGCATTGTCAGTATTAAGATGACGGACGCAGCAGAATCTTTGCTTAGTTTTCAAATTATTGACGAGTTGTTTAACATAATTTACAATGAAACTGATAGTGATGCAGATCACGGTCTAGCAGAAAATAGTAGTGATGAAGAGATAAAATGGGAACGATTTTCCCAATTTTTGGATATATCTCTTACAAGAAATTTCCAAACTCAGATCAAGAACAATGTTGAAGAAGTTATTTGATTAAAGGTAGGGTTCCCCAAATCAGCTGAATACAGCTTGCGTGAAGCGGTTGCCGCCATTTTGGATAAAGTCGCACAAAGAATTGGCAATCCAAGTAGCAATTTTCAAAAAGTAGTGCAGAAGCCGGCTAAAAGGTACTAAATATCCGCCCGGAGGTTACTTTCGAGTTGACCATCCAAAAAGACAACTGTCACGCGCTGGACACATGATAACTTGTAGGTAACTTCAACGCTCACGCTTTTGCTGCCCCACCACGCTGACAGAAGCGTTTGTGAGCACAATATGGCAGCGGTAACGATGCCACGCACGACGTCATAATCACGGGCTTGTATACAGGTCTGGAAAGGAAGGCGCATTTCAGTGGTGAGGAATTCGCACCCATATTGAGTGAGTTTTTCATTTGCCTCAACGCCACGGTGCGTCGCTGCTATAGATCGGTACGATAACGCCCAGATGCATGCCTCTACATGATTATGAATTGCTAAATAAATATACATTTATATGCAACAAAAAGAAGTTGTCTTTTATTTTATAAGATTGTACTTTTGAGCGAAAAAAGTATGTACCGACACATTCAACAGTAAAAAAAAACAATTATTAAGAAATAATTTATTTTTTCATCCTACAAAGTAGAATAGCCCATTAAATTTTGCAAGTGTTCAGCTTACATTTTTACGTAAATCGGATGACACGTTCATTAGTTAGTTATCTTTGATCGTGTAGAACGTGTTCTTTCTTCGTTTGTAAATGAAATATTGTTTACGAAACATGGAATAAATGAGAGTAATGCAGTGAGGGTTCACAGCGCATGCGTTAGATGTGGTAGAAAAAGAAACAGAATGCAATTCTGTCTCGTGCTCTGTCTTCGTTGCACATCGTACCGATCTATCGTCACGCACCTCGTGGCCGTAGATCGAAACGAAAAGATCACGTTAAGCGAACGTACCCCCACCACTGTCGTTTCCAGACCAGTATATAAGACCGTGGTCATAAATGCTTCCGTAAGCGCGCACAGCGCCAAGTCGAACGACACGAGCGTTACTCACAACCGCTGAAAGCGTGTTTTGCATAGCATGGCATAACGTAGCATAAGGGACATTATGCCGTGACTCAAGACACAACAGCGCATAGTATAGAACATTTGCCTAGCAACCGCGTGCATTACTTTCATTTTCAACGCTTGTAAGGTTATGTCCGTTTACTGCTGTGACACCGGACGCCGTTGCTATGACAAGCGGCTCTCTTGTGATTGGCTATCCGTAGTTCCGTTAGTATCCCACAACGTAAGATTTCGACGATACGACGTTTCCAACCCTACGCTATGCGATGGCCACTATGCGTTGTACTATATATACGCGCACCGAGCTATGTGATTGGTCGAAACATATTATGCTACGTTTTGCTATGCTATGCAAAAGCGTGTGTGATCGGCTTCAGCGCCCCAGTCGTACGCACTTCCTATCTCTTCTCATCGTCCGCACTGACGCGTTGCCAAGCTCATATAGGATGCAAGCGTATGCTCTAACGACTTATCGATTATTTGAAAACCATCGAAAATCTATCCTGTCTTACCGTCCGTCGCGCTTCACGCTTTCACATCTCTTTTCGGAATAAGGAAGAAAATAAAACGACCGGAAAGAATAAAGAAATACTTGAGGGGAATGAAAGAAAGATGGCGGCGGTGGAAGGATCAAAGGGCAGTTTCGAGGGTGGGAGCGCTCGGACTTCGCGCTACACACCGAGCAATCGTCGGCTGGGGTGACTCCGATCTCGCTCTGAAGCGTTTTTCGAAATAGGCACTCTGGCGCTGATTGTCGTCCTTAAAATTATTGTCGTTACGGGTAGAGGGCAGACCAGCCAGGAACTGCGCCCTCGCCAACTGATTGTTGATTCTGCGCGTCTCACAGTTGTACCCCGTCGTCGTCGATTGGCTCGCGTTTTGTCCGGCTGTAACTTGCCTGATTGTCGCAACGCCGTTCGATTGACGCGACTTCGTCAAGTTCCCGCAATCGGTTGCCGAGACTGGCGCCACGCGTTGCTGGAGCGACGACGAATCTTTCGAGGTGCGATCATTGTCGACCGTCGAGATTCTTTGATTGCCACAAATGTCGCCAGGTGGCGCCACCGGCGCTTTGGTCAACTGCGGTCGCGAGCTCGTGCCGCAACTTTCGTTGATCCTCGTTCGCTCGTTTTGCGAGTCGTTTCGAGCCAAACGGTCGGCCGAACTCACATCGAGATCGAGCTGCCTACGTGTGCTCGGCCGCGACGAGGGATTCTCTGGCGATGGCTTCATCGCCTTCTCCTCGGCCGCCGCGTCCTCGATTATCGTCGAGGACAAAACATCCGTTCTTGGCGTCTGAAATCTCCATACCGATCGCGGGCTCAGCACTTTTGCCAGCGGTACTTGCGGCACGTTGTGAGGAATGGATTGATGGTGATGGTAATGGTGATGCTGTGGTTGCTGTTGCTGATAATGATGATGGTATTGCTGCTGTTGCTGTTGATGATGCTGTGCCTGCAGTTGTTGAGACTGCATTTGCTGTTGCTGCTGGTTGCACTGCTGACGCGAGAGCTTCAACTGCTCGGCCGCCGACAGCCTCGTCGGCCCGATCTTTACACTCTGCTGGAGCAGAAGACGCTTGAAATCGAGACGCGATGTCGCCGACGGCGAGTCTACGGTCGGCGGAATCTGCAAACGATTTTTTTTCTTGTTCAGTAGGAACTCGGCGCAAGGTCAAGGCGTGCGGTAAAATAAATCATAAGCCTAGATACTAAACAGTGTGTGCCTTGGCGTATTTGAAATTTTCTTCCGCGGGGGGGGGGGGGGCTGTTTGATCTATATATACATATCTCATCTACATATTTTATCTGTATGCAAGGATATGGAAACAAGAATTTTTACGTCAATAAAGCCTTTCTTAATTATCCGTACCAACGAGCCTGTGATGGGCACAAACAGAATAGCAGTGTTATTGCGTATCGGGAGTTGAGGACACTTGTATACCAGCCACGTCTTATTGCGTCGTCGAAGTAGGGTTAGTATCACGGTCTTACATACAGGTCTTGAAACTCGCTCAAAATTTCAGTGGTGGGGGATGGCCTCTTATTGAAGCACCGAGTGTTTCAACTCGTGGCCACGAGGATCGCTGCTATAGAGCGGTGCAGGCTGTGTGAGAGAGACGGAAATATATTTCAAAAGTAAACAAAACCCAACATAACCGCTGATTCACGCGACCACACGCGACGTGCTCTACTTGTGAACTTGTAAAAACGAACCCCTCGATTAACACGAGCTCACATTGACACCTATATAAAAAACATTCATATTCGTTGTACCCACTTGGTTTTTTTCAGGTTTACGATAAAGTTACTTTCAATTGTATTTCGGTCCATCATGCATTTTTGACATCGAATATCATAATTTGCCTACGCCAGCCAATTGTACAGCTAGGTTAGGGTCCTATGAGTCAACAATCGATTTCCATCTCTCTCGCACAGCCTGCATCACTCTATCGCAGCGACACTCGTGGTCACGAGGCGAAACGGCAGGTGCTTTAATACGAGGACATACCCCCACCTCCAGAGTTTCAAGACCTGTATGTAGGATCGTGATTAGTATGACCGGTTAACTATCAATAAGAGCGATTTCTTAGTACCGTACAGACAGCGGCCCAAGCGGTCTATACAGGAACCACCACCGCAAGCGGCCTATGCGGAAACTACTGAGTTCTTATAACCGTACAGACAGCGGCTCAAGCGGTCTATACAGGAACTACCACGACAAGCGGCCTAGGCGGGCAGTTCCTGCATACATGCGGTGGAAGTTCCTGTATAGGCCGTTTGGGCCGCTGTCTGTACATAGTTGCTGTTATCAATACTACTGGGTTCCTGCATAGGCCGCTCAATTCGGTGGGTATATACATGAGAGATCGTTCAGAATGCGAACCGTCGGCGGTCGTGTGAAATACAATGTGATCGCAGCGCCCTATGCGGTTAACCAACTAATTGATAACCGCCTGAATCACTTACAATGAGAGCTCCACTCTTCCTATCGAAAAAGTAACAGTGTAACCAGAATGAGTGTGAAATTATCAACCGTAGCGGAAGCACGCGTCTCGAGTGAGATAATTATCGATTTGTTGATAAATTTTTGGCAAAGTTTACCATCGATTCAGTTCATTTGAGTTGCTGATATTGATTAGAGACAGGTACGTAAACACAATGAAAGTACTAGTTATTAATATAATAAGAACGGTTTGTCAGAAATTTTCAAGGTTATTGCGTGATTTTTGTTGATTCGTTGAACGTCTGATGGGGCAAGATGAATACAAGTTATCGGAAAGCCGAAATATTTGAAAACGTACCACTATCTACGTTAGAAAGGGTGAAATGAAACTGGTAGGGTCTTTGGTTCCGCTTCAACCTGTGTTTCTACCGGAGGAAGGACGAGAACTTACAAATGATTTGAATGATATGAAAGTAAGATTATTCGGACTAAATACTATAGAACTCAGACGATTGGCTTATCAAATTGCTGGTATTGAGAATGGAACCATTCTTATATGCAAAAGATGTTTCATCTTGCCCCGCATGGGTAAGATGGAAAAAAGAAAAAGGTTTAAGTAACAATATATATCGTAGGCTAGCATTCAGAAAGACTGACTTTTATGTTTCCAAGACTAAAAGATTGATAAATGTTCACGCGTTTAAAACAATAACTAAAGTTGACCGATTCATATGTATTGCTTTATTTTAACATCGTCTCAGCGTTATCATATTGCCCTGAGTTCCCCGTTACACATAATCTTGAATCTTCCCACATAGTATTTGTCTGTAGGAAGATTCAAGATTATGTGTAACGCATTTTTTGTCTTACTAGCTCGCGCTAGAATCCGTTTCATATCATCATTACGGACGAGGTGACACTCGCTCAGTCGGTAACGATCCCGGGATAACTTTTCCTAATGGATTTAGGATCCTTACACCTGGATGTTAAAGACTACCTCCCCGTGGTACATTCTGGGAAGCGCTAAAATAGTGAAAAATTGTGTTCTAACCTAAAAATTATGAACTTTATTTTTAAAAATCCCATAAAAGTTGTTAGGACTAGAATGTTAGTTGAAACCTGTGAAACTAACATTTCAGCCTGTCAATTTTTGTTATTAGAAAAAGTCGTGTTCCCATTTTCTACAAAACATGTCGGCCATCTCAAGATCATCATTTCGAATTTTGGACCAAAAAGATTTTTCAGCGTCCTCATTCGACCCTTAAAAGTTTGGCTGTACCAAATACTTTATTGGAGCAGTATCTTTCGAGATAAATCAGGTGCAAGTTGAAAATGGGACACCTGGTATAAGAAAAGATTTTCGATGCCAATGAAAATGAGAAAATGAAAAAAATCAAAAAGAGTTTTTCATTGCATTTCAACGATGCAAACTTTGGCATCGTGCGTTGTTGAGATTCCTCTCCGTTGAATTAGGATTTCACTGCCTGCTCTCGCTCCGCTTCCTTGTCGATTATTTTTTTTCGCGCGGGACACTTACCTCCGGTGTTTTATGGGATTCCGGGCTCCAGCTGTGTCTCGTGCCAGCCGGAGCTTTGACCAAAGAGCTCGTCGAGCTCGCGGGCGACAGGCTCTCCGCGTCGTCTTTGATGTTGAGCCGCCTCTTCGATTTGTATATCGCCGCGAACAATTCCTCGTTCGACATTGTACTTCTCGTTGGTGAGACGATCGATAAATTGGTTGGCGTGTTGCGACCGGGGGAACTTTGAGTCGGCGTACTTCGGCCCGAGGAGCCCGGTATCGGTGACTGACAATTATTACCGATCGCCGTCAATCGTTCGGCAACCGTTGCACTCGAGCGCACCGTCGGCGTCGACGCTTTGCGTGCGTTGCCGCAATTGCCCGGCACGATCGGCGATATCGTCGATCGCCGGAGCGCCTCGCTCGAATTTTTTTCACCCCCCTGCATCGGGGACGATGCGAAGAAACGATAACCGAAAGCGGAAATGCCGAGAGGCGCGACGAATCTGTAATACGAAATGCCGTTTCCGGTCAGACAGGGGGAGGGGGAAAATGTGCACCCTATATTCGCTGATTTCGTCGGCAGTACAAATAACGGGAAGACTGATCGGGTGCGTGAGCAGTATCTATTTTAACGCGCATGCGCAGCACATGCATTGGCGGACCCAGCATTTTTTCTGGGGGGCAGGGGGGCCGAAAAGTGTTTTTTTTTTTTTTTTTCATAATCATCCATTTTTTCAAACCACATTTAGGTAATAATCGATAATGACGTAACGAACATAAAGTATGAAGCTTTGATCACACGTTTATGTTGACAGTAATATCAAACTTTTGCAATGCTTTAAAAAATCAACAGATTTTTCATCATTCGTTAATCCAGATAGCAGTCTGTAAACTTTATTTTTCGTAGGTGCTCAATGAAATAAGTCTTGGTTTTCTATTTTTTTTTTCTGCAAATCGGCCCAACACTATTTTGGTGGGATTTTTTTTAACAACGTAATATTCTATGTTCAGTAGTGACATATGAGAGAATCGTTCCTGAAACATTGCGCTTCTAAGCTACGTTTCTATCCGCCAAATGGCAGAGAAACGCCTCTCACGGCCGGCGGAATTTGCTGCTTGGTTTTGTTTATATAAGTTAGGGCAGTACTCTTTTTTAATATGCTTTTTTAAATTTCCACCATTTATTTCGTAATTTTGAAATAAAAGTACATTTCTCATGATCCTCGCGTTCTAGGACTGACCTATCAATTATTAAGATTGTTTGACGATTGTTGATAATATTTTCACCGTTGTCCATATCTAATTTGAAAAGTGCGTGAACTTCATGACGCTAACGTTAGATTGCCAAATCAGCGTCTTAGATTTACAATTATATTATCTATTACTTGGTAATAAATATTAATTTACCACTATTCTTCTGGTTATGTATCGGTTGCCAAATTTAATGTATTGTTTTTGCCCACAGTTAATTTAATTGTGAAATTTGGACATCTATTTTATTTACTTAGGTAATGAAATAGCTACTTTTTATACAAATTACGAAGTAACGACGAAGGAAATAGTTCAAGTTCTGCAACGTTGTTTCTTTATGCTTGCTTGGGTGAAACTTAAATAAAATCACTCGACGCTTTGAACTTGATCATTTTGGATCGATTTTTTTCTGGGGGCATCGCTAATTCTAGGAGGGGCTGTGCCCACTCCTTTGAATATTTGCGGAGTTATCTCATATAGTCTAGAGCGCGGGGTAAGTCACTACAATTAATAGTTTTCACATGTTGAAACTTTAAACGCGATTATCTCGAAACTGCTTTTTCAAAAACTGCTCGTGTTGTAGGTCGAAAAGTTATCGACCGGTTTGGATGAAATTTTGGGAGGTTACTCTCAGTAATATTATCGGAGAGATACACCTAAATTTTGAGAGGTAGCGTGTAAAAAAATCATTTTTTTGGGGTCAAATATGTCGAAAAAATGGTCGAAAATTCGAACTTTCGAGTAAAAAGGCTCCCAAATTTTCAATTTTGCACTTTTTCATCATTTTTTAGGTATATCCTTCCCCTTAATATGTCAGCAAACGAATGACACTTATCAAATTGTTTTAACATCAACAGAAAAAGAGCGACAACTTCAGCACTTTTTGATGTCGCGGAAAACAGGCGTCCGAAGACCCTTAATAAAGCCGCCATTTTGTTGGTCATCCCAAAAAAAAATTTTTTTTTTCAAACTCTACAGTTACAACAAACTCATGTCGAAATTTGAAAATTATCAGATTATGTTATCCCCTCTGAAAAAATTCACGAAAAATACCTATTTTTCACGCTCCTAAAGGGATTTCTCGCCTTAAGGGGAGGGTAGGGGTTCGCACTTTTGAAAAATCGATTCTTTTGTCTTTTCTTATAGTTAAACATTTCAAGAATATAATCCCTAAGTTTCAAGTCAATCAGAGCAAAACTCTCGAAGTTATTGACTATTAAGTCCCGCCCCTCTAACACTGTAGCTCGCGTTTCAAACTGTAGCTAACACTTCAAACGCGTTTTTCTCGAAACCACTTTTTCAAAGTCCGTGTTCACTGCCATTTGAAGACTACGTGACCGATTTATTTCAAACTTGGTACACACTTTCTACATACAAAATACCTCCCCCCAACGGTTAGTTTGAGATTTTTTTTTTACATTGAGGGGGTTTCCCACCCCCAAAATGGCGGAATTTTTCGTGAAAAATAGCACTTTTCACTTTACATGACCACCAAAAATTTAGAAATGAAAAAAAAAATTATCAAAGACCGTTGGGGAAAGGATTTGATGATACTTTGACTAAATTTTAATGGCACTTGATTTCAGATAATTTCTAGCTGAGATACAGTGACCACCGCAAATCGTGTTTTTCCAAAGGCGTTCTTGGAAAAGCTTTGTCACCGGCTTGTTTGTGGATATTTTCGCGTACAAATTTCACGGAATGTTCTTGAAATGACATTTAACAATGTACAAAAGCTTTCAATAAATTTACTCTATCCATATAGATGAAAAAAAAATTCGCAAAAAAGTGTTTTTTTTTCACGCTGAAACCCCTACCCTTCTCTTAAGGGGTTACCCCCACTTGCGATTTTGAAAAAATCGATTTTTTTATTGCATTTTTTTTATGTATAAGTATCTGAGAATATGTCCTGAAAATTTCAAGTCGATCCGAACAAAATTGACTGAGATATGAGCGTTGGAAGAGAAGAATCCGTGAATTGAAGAACTGAAGTTGAAACTTTAAACGCGTTTTTCTCAAAATGGCATTTCTGAAATCGGTGACCAAGATTACTCGAACACTAATGAAACGATCTTCTTGAAATTTTGCAGGCTTACTTAATACATAAAAATGTAGTCTTTAATCGTTCGATTTTTTTTTTCGAAAAAAATGGCCGTTTTATAGCCAAAAAACGGCCGTTTTTTTTTCGTTAAAATCGAACCATTAACTTTGACTGTCCGCCATTTTGTGAAAAATGAATATTTTTTAAAATCCTTCGATTAAAGACTAGTTTATACTTATATTTGGCTAAATCCATCCGCATTTTTTTTTCAGATGATCCACTTCGCCGCAATGTTGGTCACCGCAAACCGTGTATATAAAAACATTATTTCATTGACGGCCATTTGCCACTAAACAATGTAATATTTTTCAATAAAAAAATGACTGAAAGTTCTTCAAGATGTGTTCTTTAAGATGGTATATTGATCGATTAAAAAAGTTTTGTAGTTTTCTTTAAAAAAATTCATGAAAAAGGCCTTTTTTTGCGCTACAAGTGGGGGTAACGCGTTAAGCATCTTTCGACTCTACGATATAGATCGCAAAATGCGTATCGTTCCATGACACAAAAAGCCTCACCTATTTCTCGCGTCGACTGGCGGCTGTTGCTGCTGCGAGATTTCCGCGAGTCTCGTTTTTCCCTGCATCTGCAGTTGTTCCTGGCTGACCCTTTGATTAGGGTCGACCGAGTGGCCCGTGGCAATTTCGGCCACGGGCTTACGTCCGTGTCTCGCGAGCATGCGCATCGCGCTCAACGGACCTCTGCTCAGTCCCCTCGTGATGTCAGGAGTGACGCTTCGCGGTGGTTCGGTCTCGCGCACTGGGCGTCTGTTCGGCAGAGTGAAAAATTGTTGTTTCTCGTCGATACGCGTGGCATCGGAAAAGTGTTGATTTCGCGCGTTTTCCGTTTTGACGATGTCGCGGGAGCACACGCGACGATTGTCCCCGTAACGCGGTGGCTCGTAATAGGGTTGTTGATCGGTAAGATCGATCGGTCGCGAATCTCGACGATTGTCCGTGGCAAAGAGGTTCGAGCCATAACAATTTTGTTGTTGCCCCTGTTGCTCGTAGCTCGCTGGATTATCGTTCTCCTCGCAAATTCGATAATCCCGTTGATGGGGCTCCTTTGGAGTCTTTTTTCGGCTGTTTCGCGCCTCGTCGCTTCGATCGCACGACTTTTGAACTTTTTGCCAGTCTCGCGGTTGCGGCGGACCGACGTACGGCGGTGGGTACGACTGCGACGACGTCACCTGGGACGGGCCAGTTTCACCCGTTAACGGCAGCAACGCGTTGTCTGAAACACAATTTTATTAATGTCAACAACCAAGCGTCTCGTAAAGCCACCCATATGAAAATTTTCTTTTGTTTTGTTCTTTTTTTCTTTACTTTTTCTTCCAATTAATTTTCAACTTCGAACCCCTCTCCGTTTCTCCAGATATTTTTACGCATCCAACCTAAGACCCCCTAAAACCGCCGAGTGTTAGTGACTTATGTTCGTACCCTCGTGTTCTATATAAATGTATACGCACTGTATACGGATATATATATATATATATATATATATATATATATATATATACACACACATATATACACATATATACACACACACACACATATATATATAGGGCGTTCCACGCTAAATCGACGACTTTTAGACCTGTATGCCTTTGGATTCGGCTGAAATTTAAATATGTTATGGTTTCCTTCTAAAAACGCTTGCGTGATTTTTTTCAATTATTTTCTACATTATCCGAAATATGTAGTACATTCGTGAAAAAAATACTTTTTTTCTTCTAATACCCATCATTTTCTGAAAAATTGACCAGATAAGATTTTTTTTTAATTTTGTGCGTTGGAAATGTACTTTATGAAAAAAATATTCAAAAAATATTTTGTCATCTTCGATACAGTTTTTTAGTGTTTTGGAAAAAACACGAATTTTTCAGGGTCGACCTTTTGGATTTTCGATTTTTTTTGGTCGTAGAAAAATATGATAAATTAAAGGTTTTTTGCCGCGGGGCTTATCGAGGTAAGATTTTTCTTTGTATTTTTTTTTCTGAATTGAAGAAGATGTACCTTTGATTTTTTGAATTTTTTTGAAATTTAGTTGTTCCTTATGATGCAATAATGTCAATTAATAATTTCTATGGTTAAAAAAAATGCAACGTACTATTTAATCCAGATCAATGTTTTGCTCAGAAGTTTCACAAGTAGTATTCGAGTATACCGCCAAAATGATTTAAAATTATAAAAAAGTTATTGGAACACATTTTTAATATGTCAATATTATATACGGAGTATTGAATATTATAGAACCAACGATTTAAAATTGTGTCATCGTAGGTAAAGGCGAAATAAGAAAAAAAACAAGAATAACTTCACAATTTGGAAAAAAGTAAATAAAAACAGACATCTGACCACTATGGGTCACGCGGCAGAAAACGCTAAATTCATCACATTTTTTTACAAAAAAGAAATGGAATATCAAAAAGGTCGAACTTTAAAAAAGTCGTGTTATTAACCAAAAAACTAAAAAATTATATCGAACATGACTGAATATTTTTAAAATATGTTTTTTTCTCGTAGCGTACATTGCAAAGCAACGAATAAAAAACGAAGATCTCAGTCAAGTTTGCAGAAAGTTATGAGCATTAGAAAAAAATAGTCGATTTTTTCAAAGACTCACTACATATTTCCGATCGTGGAAAAAAAAATCGAAAAAATCGCGCAACCGTTTTTTGCAGGAAACAATAACATATTCAAATTTCAGCCAAATTAAAAGGGGTCCGGTCTAAAATGCCATTATGCAATAAGACCATGTTACATCACTGAAGGTGCTTTTCAAGCAAAGTTAGTCGTCGTACCAACCGCAACATGTTAGGCTAGTTGTATCAGCGCGAAGCATGAATTTTACGATGCAAGCATGCAATGAGCGAGACCTCTGCAAACGTGTTTCTTCTCACGTACGGAGAACACACGAAATCCGAGAAAACAACAAACAAGACGAAACAAAAGACGACGTGAACAAAAATGTACTCACCGAGCGTAATTATGGAATGCGCAACTATGATAGTGTTACCGTGGTACATTCTATGTATGCATACTGACATATGACACATACATATACATACATACATACATATATATATATATATATATATATATATATACACATACATACATACATATATACGGATAAATGGGTGTCTATACTTTTGTGTTTGAGCTCGTTCGTTTCCCGGATATTATTGACGCTACTTGAAATGTGCATAACACATTACAACACAAAGATTGCGTAGCTCTGCAAACAATCTTCATGAACAATATTTCATGAGTCTTTCAATTGATGGTTTCAAGTTGCAAGACATCGGCAAGTTTTAATGGCTTTGCAAAGTATTTAGGATACCTGCTCCCTGTGGTGTACATATGCATTTCAATGCATTTATATATATATATATATATATCTGTGTACATCGGAGACGTGATTTTTAAGACACTTAACTTCAAGGACAAGCCTCACAATAACCTCCTACCCCCGTACTTAACATTATGTAAAAACGAATGGCTTCAAAATACCTTTTAAGGTATACCAAAATATCTTAATGCTACCGTAAAAATGTCAAAAAATTGCTCGTAGCTTGAGGCGACTGAAATTGAAGAGGAAGGTCCAACTTATGATCACGATAGAACTGCTAATAAACCTTTAAAGTGAAACATTGAACGCGTTATTCTCGAGACTATGTTTTTCAAAACGGTGTACACGATTTCTCGACATCTAATGAACGGATTGACTTGAAATTTCGTAGACTTATTTACTGCAATGCTAGTTTAGTCTTGAGCGACGTTTTTCTTCTTCCTATTTTTTCTTCATTTGTTATCAACAATAACGATGCCATTAAATCTCGAAAGATCGAAAAAAAAGTTACCAAATTGAAACACGATTACAAAAAAAGTTCTGTCAGGTCTTAGCCAATATTATTTATTTTAATAAAAAACAAAACGTTTCATTGTAGTTTCAGATCGACCGGCTAACCAAAATCAAGTACATCGTTGAGCCTCTCACGGTTAAGGGGTTACCCCCATTTGCGATTTTGAAAAAATCGATTTTTTTCATTGCATTTTTTTGAAGTATAAGTATCTGAGAATATGTCCTGAAAATTTCAAGTCGATCCGAACAAAATTGACTGAGATATGAGCGTTGAAAGAGAAGAATCCGTGAATTGAAGAACTGAAATTGAAACTTTAAATGCGTTTTTCTCAAAATGGCAGTTCTGAAGTCGGTGACCAAGATTACTCGAACATTAATGAACCGATCTTCTTGAAATTTTGCAGGCTTATTTAATACATAAAAATGTAGTCTTTAATCGTTCGATTTTTTTTTTCGAAAAAAAATGGCCGTTTTATAGCCAAAAAACGGCCGTTTTTTTTCGTTAAAACCGAACCATTAACTTTGACTGTCCGCCATTTTGTGAAAAATGAATATTTTTTAAAATCCTTCGATTAAAGACTAGTTTATACTTATATTTGACTAAATCCATCCGCATTTTTTTTTCAGATGATCCACTTCGCCGCAATGTTGGTCACCGCAAACCGTGTATATAAAAACATTATTTCATTGACGGCCATTCGCCACTAAACAATGTAATATTTTTCAATAAAAAAATTACTGAAAGTTCTTCAAGATGTGTTCTTGAAGATGGTATATTGATCGATTAAAAAAGTTTTGTAGTTTTCTTTAAAAAAATTCATGAAAAAGGCCTTTTTTTTGCGCTACAGGTGGGGGTAACGCCTTAAAGGTCCTTCATGAGATTGTTTGTGACTTCTTTTATTATTAATATTTTCAGATGAAATTCGATACACAACTTCGTTAACGTACATACAAATAAAAGGCTGAACGATTTTACAACCATCTTCCTCGTACCTTCAAAATTGATTTTATTTAATCATCCTGGTTTTCGGGTCACCACAGTAACCTAACCTGAAGTAGCCTCTTTGAAAAATATATTTATCTACGTTTCAGTTTAAAGGCTAGCCGCGAATACGACGTTTTGAAAAAAAAAAAAACATAAAGAATGTCTTCGAAACAGAATAAATGTGCTGACAACCAACATTACGTTGATATGACAGGTTCGAAGAACCCTTCCTCATGTATATATATATATTTGTCAATATATAAATGTCCATATATATATCTCACGTATATATATATATATATATATATATACGTCATATAAGTAATTGGAAAACATGGTGAATGCAAACACGACAAATAAACAACACATTATACACACAGCTTGGGTGAAACTTGTGAGAGGATGTTACTATATACAGATGTGAGTAAGGAAGTGGATTTTTTTTGGTTGTAGCGTATCAACACGTTTTTGCAAGTGCTGATGAAAAGAACGAGAGTGACAGAGAGAGAGAGGGAGAGAGAGAAAGAGAAAGATTGAAATAAGTGAGAGTGATAAAAAAATGACAAAATGCAAATGCAGTTTCGGTAATAAAAAAAATCGTGTCTATTAACATACAAATGAATGCAGTAAATAAATTTAATAAGAGGAAAAAAACTGACATCAACTGATATCGTGTAGCAACTATGATACGGTATGCACAATGTGAGGGCGGCCGGGTGAAAAAAACTCAAGAACTCTCACGCTCTTTTTCACATGGATACGACAAATATGCAGATGATGTACATTATATTCATATCTATGCGCCTATTCGTCGTTAACAAGAGACAACAAAAAAAACACGAGTGAAAAATACGATCGAAAACAATTGATTGTATCGTAAAGTATATAATTTACAAAATATTATACATCTGACGTAAAAAAAAAACTGCATGCCAGCCCAGGTTGCAAGAGCGTCCGCGGGTTTAAAAAAATATTTATTAGTTATGCAAGCGATTTATTATTCCTTTTGTCTTGCCTCGACAACGACCACGAGTCAGCATTTTTTTCCGCGTAACATATTCACCCATATTTTATCCAATATAACTCATTTTGTTATCAAAAAATTTGGAAGCAAATTTCGCAAAAGAAAAGTGTTTTTTTTTCCGTCACTTCATTTTTAATATTGTACGGCCAGTACGTACGTACAAATATCGAATTTTATTTCTCGAATATTTAGGCGTATAAAAAAATTGGTATATATTCGGAAGTGGGGCTCCTGCTAGAATTAGGCTAATTTTTGTTTGGAGTTGTTTGGGGTTGTTTGAGGTTTTTCAGGGTTACTTGGGGTTGTCTGAGGTTTGTTTGAGGGTTTTTTGGGGTTATTTGAGGTTGTTTGGGTATGTTTGAACCCCTGAAGAAAATTATCCTCGTTCTAGCAGGAGCCCCATTTCCGAATATTTACCAAAAAAATCATTTCTCGTGGCCTATGTGCAATTATTGATATGAAAAGCGGAATTAAACGAGTGGGAGCTCGCGATCTCTCACCGTACACCAATGTTGATTCATCCAAATACAGTTTATTCCACCGACAAGCCATTGTTCGAAAACATTAAACGTATTCGATCGAGAACTGAACGTTGCTTAGTATCGAAGATATTCCCCCCCCCCCCCCCCTCCAAATTAGTCTCGAAATAATTAACGTTGTTTTCAATAAATCATCTTCTTGGTGTACGGAGAATCGTGTGCTATTGCTCAACTCTGTGCTTGTCTTGAGTTCGAGGAAAAAAAATTGTTGATTAGTCAATCCAATTGTTAGTCACACTGTTACAGACGCTATACTTACAACGCGAGCCGAGCACGCTATAATTATGACTGTACAATCATGCGAAGATTTATTTCCTCTTTTCGCCCTTGCTCTATGCCCAATTTATCTATAGATCGGGGTGCAACGAACAACTACAAGCATAATTCGTTCAAATTATCCTACCGACGATTCTTACTTTTCTTCTTTTCGTTCATATGTACATAAATAGCGACCAATAATGAATGACATTAATACAGTTGAGGGATCGCCAATAATTCATCGAAATATATATATATCGATTTCGTCGCGAGAGCTCCTAATAGACTAATTTTGCTGGCTGAGAGAATCTTCGATCGTCGAGTCAAGTGGACTTCATTCTCAATGGTGTTGAAGTTTGCATCGTTGGAACGCAACGAAAGTTCCGTTTTACATTTTATTTTCCGCATTTTTATTACTATAGGCGATCTTTTTTTATATACTTTTATGTAGATCGCAAAATAAATATCTTAAAAAATGGTTGAAGGATTTTTGTAAGGGAAAACTGCCGAAATAAATTAAATTCGTTGCAGTCCAACGATGCAAACTTCAGCATCGTTCATTCTCATCGATTCATTACGAATTAATAATACTAATGACAATCATTATAAAGATAATAATAATAATAATAATAATAATAATAACAACAACAACAATAATAATACATTTATGGTTTGGACGGATCGTTGTGAGTAACTGGACAATATTTTCGATAAATAGGGCTGCCTTTTTGGATCATTCGTTCAGAAGCCTACTAATTTCGCACATACGTACATGCTGCATGGTCCTGATGGCAATATATACGTGTGTATGTCATGTGGTAAATTCATTTTTTCCCATAAATAATGCGTTGCGCTTTCGAAAAAAAAAAAAAAAAAATTTGTCCGTGCGTTTACGCGAAACCAATTTCTTCTCGGATATTTCACTAGACAACTCCAATATTCCTATCTCGTTGATACTTACGCGTACGCGAGGATAAATATTTATCATTTTGCACTCGCGAGCGCGCACTCCCACGTCATGGTTAATTATTGCCGGGAGGCGGAAAGATTTTTTTTGCTTCTTCTTGCTCAATAGTGTGCAATCTCTCGATATGTTTTTCATCTGCAGCTCTGACGAGCTCTCATCGTTCACGGACGAAACGAGACTATAACTGATTTTTGTGTTTCTGTGAAATCTCATTCGCTGGCTGCGATCTCCACTTTTTCTGACTCACGGTTGAAAGTTCGATATCTACAATTGGCCGAATCGCGAGGGCACGATAAATGCACTTTACACGGAAATAAAGCGGACACGAAACGAAAGATTGTTTAATAAGATACGCCCACGTGTCTCTGAAAAACGGGGTTTTATTTGTGTGTGGAAGAATGCAATTAATAACTTGGGATACGATTAGGGGCCGTCCATGAATTACGTCATTTTAAAATAGGGGGGAGGGGGTCTGATCGCTGGATGACGGTAACGATAATTGGATTATGACGATAGGAAGGAAAGAATGATTTCCGGGGGGGGGAGGGGTCAGCAAAAATCGATGACGGAATATATGGACGGCTCCTTAAGGGGCTATACCAGTGTGACACTTTCAAAAAATCGATTTCTTGCCTTTTTCGACAGTTTATACTTTCAAGAATATCCTGTAAAAATGTCAAGGCCGTATCTTTAATACTTCCCGAATGGCAGCATTCTAAAGAGCCACCGCTCGTAGGTATAAAATGCCACGGTTACACCTTTAAACGCGTTTTTCTCGAATTGAGATTTTTCAAATTTGCTGACATTGTAACTCAAAGAGCAATTATTCGATTGACTCGAAATTTGAACTGAGTACTCTTGAATATATTGACTCTACAATGACGTAGGATGTTTTTGATTGGATGAAAATGGACGATTTGGCATTGAAAAAAACGACCATTTCATAGGCAAGAAAATATACTTTTTTTTTCATAACTACGCCATTTTGTTAGATTTTGATAGTTTTCGAAAATCCTACGTCATTGTACAGGAAATACCTTACAGTTTAACGATATATTGTCCTTTTTCGGTTTCCACTGATCAATCGGCCGGAATCATGTCAGCAGTGGAGGAACTTTTTTTTTGGCGCCTCCAAAGGCAGCGCATAAGTCGCTTGGATCTCAATATTTTTCCATGAAAAAATTATGTAATACAGGTCGAATATAGCTAAATATATTCTCAATTTTCCGAAACATTTAATTGAGTATTTTTCTTCCAAAAAATTTCCGAAAATCACCAAAATTTTCAGCGTTCACACTGGCATAGCCCCTTAAGGAGTTATAAAAGAATTGACGATATGGCACAATTTCATTCAAATTTATACACTGGATTCTTTCTATACCGAATGCACCCTCCAAATTATAAATCGATCGTCTACACCATTGCTGTCAAATTTGCAATTGAATAAATACGTTTTAGCATAGGGCTTAGCCTATGCTCATCGCTGTATGGCAGTTTTATGCACAAAATAGTGTCAATTTTTTTTTCACGTGGACCTATTATGTAATTTAAAATTTATGTATATTCGCAATCTATATGATGATTATCCGAAGCGCTACATGATCTCACGAGAGTGCATTATCGTTTGTAGTTCATAGAAATGATCCACGTCCCGGGTTCTTTTCCTCTTTGTCAATATGTTCGCTCGATGGTTTTATAATTCTTTATAAATAATTATTTCTATAAATAATAAATTATCATTACAATTTCATCTCCTCCTACGTTACGGCGATTAGGCATCTCCCTACGTTAGCAAGTGTGCCTCCAATTGTAAATTTTATAATAACGGTGTAGACGATCGATTTAAAATTTGAGGTGTGCGTCCGGCATATGGCAAATATTTATCGTACAATATTGAATAAAATGGTCACATATCGTCAATTGTCCCGAAACTCCTTAATTATCGAAGGCATTTTCGTGGATATAATGAATGGCCCGGAATTGTTTTGTATCGCACTAGCGAAATAATGCAAATTTGTCTCGAAATAATAAATGCCCGAAATTATTTGAATACTTCGCACGACTTGTTCTTATTTTTTCGGTATAATTATTTAGTGTTAGATTAGTGTGTATTAATCAAAAGCTTTCTCTCTAACACACACACACACACACACACACACACACACACACACACACACACACACACACACGCACGCACGCACGCACGCACGCACGCACGCACGCACGCACGCACGCACGCACGCACGCACGCACGCACGCACGCACGCACGCACGCACGCACGCACGCACGCACGCACGCACGCACGCACGCACGCACGCACGCACGCACGCACGCACGCACGCACGCACGCACGCACGCACGCACGCACGCACGCACGCACGCACGCACGCACGCACGCACGCACGCACGCACGCACGCACGCACGCACGCACGCACGCACGCACGCACGCACGCACGCACGCACGCACGCACGCACGCACGCACACACACACACACACACACACACACACACACACACACACACACACACACACACCCGCGCCTCCAGCTCACTCGTTCTCTCCATCTTTCCCGATAATAAATCATTCTGATTGCGGATATTACGTATCCCCTTTTTGCGTGACCGGACGATAAAAAATCGGCGCGTAATGTGTAGAATGGAGCAAACATATTGACAAAGAGGAAAATAACTCGAGTTATAACAAACGATAATGCACTCTCGTGAGATCATGTAGTTCTTTAACCAATCATCATATAGAATTCGAGTCTCGCGATCTCACGACGCTCCATTAAGGATGTGAGTCTCAAATCGCAAATAATGATAAAATTCTGAAAATTTGGTATGTTTTTGTATGAAGTATTTCAGAGGTCGTGTAAAAATTTCACGACAATTAGGAAGCTCGTTATTGAACAATTAACATTCACAAATTAAATGTTGTTTTATGGAAACTGATGTAACTTTGCAATAAGTTTTTTTTGACCTCTCAATTTTATAATATCTACAATATACTGAAAGCAACGGAAACAAAACGAAGTTTATTGATAAATTTTTTTTTATTTCTTATAAAAATTGTTCTTAACAAAATGTTAATTTTTTAATAACGAGCTTCCTAATCGTCGTGAGATTTTAACACGACCTCTTAAATACTTCATACAAAAACATAGCAAATTTTCAGAATTTTCTTATCATTTTTTATTTCAACCCTTAAGGAGGTTGAAGAAAGGATGGTAGAATTCTGAAAACTTGGTATGTTTTTACATGAAGTATTCGGGAGGTCGTGTAAAAATTTCATGACGATTATGGATGTTGAGTCCCTATGAAACATGTTAATGTTAATTGTTCAATAAATAGCTTCTTAATCGTCATGAAATTTTTACACGACCTCCTGAATACTTCATGTAAAAACATACCAAATTTTCAGAATTCTATCATCATTACTTCAACCTCCTTAAGGGTTGAAATAAAAAATGATAAGAAAATTCTGAGAATTTGGTATGTTTTTGTATGAAGTATTTAAGAGGTCCTGTTAAAATTTCACGACGATTAGGAAGCTCGTTATTAAAAAATTAACATTTTGTTAAGAACAATTTTTAAAAGAAATAAAAAAAAATTTATCAATAAACTTCGTTTTGTTTCCGTTGCTTTCAGTATATTGTAGATATTATAAAATTGAGAGGTCAAAAAAAAACTTATTGCAAAGTTACATCAGTTTCTATAAAACAACATTTAATTTGTGAATGTTAATTGTTCAATAACGAGCTTCCTAATTGTCGTGAAATTTTTACACGACCTCTGAAATACTTCATACAAAAACATACCAAATTTTTAGATTTTTATCATCATTTGCGATTTGGGACTCAGCACCCTTAAGAAGCTATTTATTGAACAATTAACATTAACATGTTTCATAGGGACTCAACATCCTTAAAGACTACACCCGATGAAACATCCGTCTCGTGAACAAAGTTATCTTTAACGGCGAACTTTGTTTTCGTTGCAAGTACAACCGAGCTATTATTATTATTATTGGTAATTTCATTTTTTTCGTGAAATGATTATAATCTCGAGTAGTTCCTGTCCACGACTCATTTCGATTTTTACCGATGTACCGTGCAGGAATTTGTGTGGTTATATCGTGTCGGAGTGCAATAAAATAAATAACAAACGATCATTGCAGTGGATTCTCGGGGATGTGATTCCGATCGATTTTTAAGATATACTTTTTCAAACGATGTATACTTATTTGCGATAAGATGTAGACTTTTTTTTTAAATATCCCCGCATTTCGAATATCGCATTTGACTATTGATTATCGAACCGCATTTGAATATTGGATTCCTGTCAGGAAGTAAGGACAAGTATGAGAATCCATTTGGATCCTTGCGACAACGTCCGCACGGGATTTGGAAAATACATCGTAGATAGGACCACGCGAAATTGCATACGTTAATAGAATCACGATTATACTCCGGAAAAGGGCATCGGCGAAAAAAGTACAGCATCGAACAATTTTGCCGTATACTTTGCACAAATATTAATTATTATCCCAGTTAAAAAAAACACCATGTCAATCATCTTTCAAATAATCGGGAATCAAAATGCAGAGTAAGCAGACACAGCAACGACAAGGCCGCGAAACGTTAATCAAGCGCATTTGTCAAATTTGAGAGTTATTTCTGTCACTGCCAGCATAAAAAAAGAACGTTTTTCGTCCTTCTTCCGAACAATTTATCGATCTTGCACAAATCTCAACTTACGGGATCGTCGCGTCGCCAAAAAAAGGAGATGTCTTGCCAGCATGTTGAACACGAGAACGTAGAGGGGAAACAAAACGTGAAAATAAAAAAAAATATAAAAAAACGTGTCTGTGATACTTCAGTACGCCGTGCGATGGCGGAGCGTAAGGAGACCCCAGCCAAGAAGTTTCTGTGCGTTCATCTCGGCGACTGACTGTCTAGCGGCGAGACGAGTATCAAAGCTTTCTCGAATGTGCGGGGAGAGGAAGATCCCGGTCTATCGCGTATCTGCTTTTTTCCCGTTTTTTTTTATCCTCCCGCACTAGACAACCGCAAGCGCTCAAAAAGCTGCTTAATTCACGTCGCACGAATCTTCGTCCTGAGCAAATGAAAGAAAATTACCAATAAAAAAAAACAGTGCATGGAAAGCAGAGCTGCGACAAGTAAAGGAAGAAAAAAAACACACACTAGGTTCCCGTCTATACTTTAATTCGTATCGCGATTTGCGCCACAAAACGTCGAACTTTGATATTTTTCACAACGGTGCGTGAAACAAACAACGTTTTTGTTTGTTCTCGCGCATCTCGCGGCTTTCGCAATTCACTTTATTCAACACTTCGCGGCGAGATAAAGCAAAATTTATTCGTGTATGGAACAGAAGCTCGAGCGATTTCGTGGTTTATGTATCTCGACCTTGCTCCGGGGGCCTTATCGCGGCTGCAAATTAATTTATAGTATTGTTTTTATATTTTCGCACGCATGTGGATATATATATATATATATATATATATATATATATATATATTAGGTGGAGTAAAAAGAAATCCATTATTTCTGCATGAAATTGAATACAAAAATAATGGATCTCTTTTTATTACCCTTAATATATATACTTATATTAGGATTTTAAGAAAATCGACTATTTTTTTAAATCTCTCCCTTCGGTAGTTGCAGTAAGGTAAAATGAGACGCCTTTTGAAATATGAGCCCTTTATATTAATATTTAGAGGTTCCTCGTTGCGAGATTTCCCTTGCTAATGGAAAACATGGAGAACATTTTTCTCGCTACTTTTGAATTTTATAACTCGTCAAAGGGCAAACGTACAACAATGCCCAAAACATATTTGTGTAGGGAATTGAACACTTTATAAAAACGGTCTCTTTTCGTTTTACGATAAATCTACTCTTTTGAAAGTTATTCAAGGTCAAAGTTGGATTTATAGAAAATTTTAAGATTTGTTCACTTTTCCGGCGAAACTGTCACGACGATCACAAACCGTCGTGGAACCGTTTTTGTAGATAATTTCATTTTCTATAAAATCGTGTCATCGAATCATTTGAAAAGTCAATAGTTTATTAATTTACGGCTTTACAAATTAATTTTTTGTAGACAAGTTGCTATTTCCGTGAAATTAATTGCTATATTAACCAAAATTATAAATGAAAAGACGGAAATTTGTATGAAGGTACTTTTCATTATTTATTTACAGTACGAAAAAGTAACGAAAACATTTTTTTCATGACTTTTATATTTAAAATTACAAAGTTTATTGTTTCAGCAAAAATTATAAATAAAACTAAAAAAATACTCATGTGGATAACAATTTTGATCAACAGTAAACATTAAAAGGTAATTTTATAGAAATTGGCGTCTTTTTATTTATATTTTTGGTTAGTATGACATTTAATTTCGATGGAGTAGCAATTTTTCTCCTGAAGATTAAATTGTAAAGCCGTTCACTATTATTCAATTTTTTAAATTGTTTAGTGGCGAGGTTTTATATAAAATAAAGTGATCCACAAAAAGGACTCATGACATTTTGTGATAAATATGATAATTTCGCCGGAAAAGGGAGGTCTGGAAATTTACTATAAATTCAACTTTGACTTTGAATAACTTTTGAAGCAGTAGATTTAACACAAAACGATAAGAGACCTTTTTTATAGAGCGTTCAATTCTCTATAAAAAGATGTCTTGCGCATTGTACGTCCGGCCGGTGGCGAGTTGTAAAATTCAAAAGTAGGAAGCAAAGCTTTTGCCGTGTTATTAGCATGGGAACTAAAAAATCGCGATCAGGAAATGTAAATATTAGTATTGAGGGCTCATACTTTGACAGGCGTACTAATGCACCTTATTGCGACTACTAAATAGGGCAATTTGAACAAAAATAGCCGATTTTTTAAAATAAATCTAATATGTATCTATATATATATATATATATGTATATACACACACATTACATTGACTGTAGTTAAGGAATCGAGACTACTGTAAATTAAATCGCCAGTGCCATTTGAAATAGCTAATTTTTCTTTTCTCCACTTCTTGGAGCTCGATGACCCCACAGAAACAAATATACATGAAAAGCATTGACTCGTACACGAAATTTCGTCCATACAATATTAACGTAAGTGACACAAAGATTTTCCGTGTGCGCATAATTATTTGCACGCATAAAATATAAATATACATGTATGTAACACGCATACAATAATAATTTATACTCATACCTTGGTTTGTATGGTGAGATCAAGGTCTTAGGCCACAGTAACGGGTATAAAATCATGTGCGAATTTAACAATTTTTTTCGTGTGAAAAAATGATTCAATCATAAAATTAATTACACATCTATTAAGTATGAATATCAAGCTGTTAGAAAAAAAATATATTTTTTTTCGACGTACAAAATGGCCGACTACTCGAAACTTCTCGAAACAGCTTTTTTTTCCAATCGGCGTGACAAATAACTTCAACAATTATCACTCGACTTACTTCAAAAAGTTATGTCCTTAATTGCATTTCGCAGAGATGTACGTACGGAATTTCTGATTAATCGAAAACTTTTCATTTTATGAGCAGCTTTAACGAAATTTTTCACTGAAAATTCATTTCTTAAGTTCAAATACCTACAACTTTTGAATAAAACAATATTTTTTAAATTCCGTACGTACTTCTCAAGGTATTCTAATGTACATTGACGAGAATTTTTGTTTTTTGTTCTAGCTCTAAAATTGTGGATGCTAAATGTCACGCCGCGGAAACCTAAAAAGAAAGATAAAAGAAAATATTGGTACTCGACCATTTTGTACATTGAAAAAAAAAAAATTCTAACAGCCTGGTATTCATACTAAATAGACGTGTCATTAATTTTATGAGTGAATCACTTTTTCATACGATAAAAAAATGGTTAAAGTTGCACATGATTTTATACCCGTTGCTGTGGCCTAAGGCCTTAATAATAATAGATGCGGAAAATACACGTACACATGGATTGTATTCAGGAGGCGAAATCTCGTGTACTTACGTATGCATCCTCCATGCACGCATTCACGTGAAGTCGAAAGACGAAGGAATACACAGTTTGATTGGGTGACGATCGGACCGGACAATCGACGGGACTGATGACCGACCCCGGGGGCCTAAAGTATTTCAACGCTATTGTGACGCCCCACACGAACACATTTCACTTTTTTGCGACGTTTTTAATTGCGATAGTGTTTTTATCGTTATGATGATTTTCCTTTGCGTCTA
>OX632361.1:16038899-16117483 GCA_951751655.1 Ophion costatus | reverse complement strand
TGCACCCTTAAAATCGTTTTTTCGCCGATAACATAAACAAATCGAAGAGTTTTAGAAGCTCTACCATATACACGAGTTCCAACAAAATCGAAGGCGGACGCAAAAGTGATGTTCCTACTCAGTATCCTTTGAAGTCCATCCTTGAATGGCCCGTCCCTCCTCAATCCCTTGCACTGGAAGATTCGTTTGCTCCGTCTCTTTTTTTCGCCAATATTTTCCGTATCGACAATTCGTGAGAGAAAATACGTTGACTAGGTCGGGAAATAGATCTTACGTCACTTTCCCGTTTAATATAAATTATCTTCAACCAGAAGAAAGAGAAAAAAGAGAACATCGCTTGAACTGCACCGATAATTAGGACACATAAACGCAACCCCGTTGACGTTTTTGCAATGTGTCCCTCTTATCGACGGAACAAACTGTTGGACCCTCTTCATCTATTATTCCATGGTCTTGACGAGAATCGTTGAGAAACGTATTCCGGGACAAGGGAGCAGTGGGGGGGGGGGGGGGGGTGAGCACCCGACAGACAGAGAAAAGGAGACGAGAATTAAGGATGTTGAGTCCCTATGAAACATGTTAATGTTCATTGTTCAATAAATAGCATCTTAATCGCCATGAAATTTTTACACGACCTCCTGAATACTTCATGTAAAAACATACCAAATTTTCAGAATTCTGTCATCATTACTTCAACCTCCTTAAGGGTTGAAATAACAAATGATAAGAAAATTCTGAAAATTTGGTATGTTTTTGTATGAAGTATTTAAGAGGTCGTGTTAAAATTTCACGACGATTAGAAAGCTCGTTATTAAAAAATTAACATTTTGTTAAGAACAATTTTTAAAAGAAATAAAAAAAATGTATCATAAACTTCGTTTTGTTTCCGTTGCTTTCAGTATATTATAAATATTACAAAATTGAGAGGTCAAAAAAAAACTTATTGCAAAGTTACATCAGTTTCCATAAAACAACATTTAATTTGTGAATGTTAATAGTTCAATAACGAGCTTCCTAATTGTCGTGAAATTTTTACATGACCTCTGAAATACTTCATACAAAAACGTACCAAATTTTCAGAATTTTATTATCATTTGCGATTTGGGACTCAACATCCTTAATTGAGACTAAAGAGGAAGTAAGCCTCGAGTGGGTTTTCCCCTTCATCTCTCGTCGTCGCGTACTTTCCTGCACCGAATGTCAATTGATACTTGAACTTTTCGAAAGATCACATTCTAGCGTTCCGGCGTGTAAAGTAGGGCTTGAAAACTCCGCAACTGTTTTCACGCTTTCAAACGTTGTCTCGGTATAAAAACATTTATTTTCCTTGCATCCCTTCTATTTTCCTTGTGCGTGTCAAAGGCAGATATCTAGTTTGTTGGGTTGAAAAAGTCGACTACCTTTTTTTTGCATTCGTCGCGAGAGGCAAGCTCAAAGAGTATGAAGTGAGAATTTCGAGTTGGAGTTCGAAACACTGGCGACTCAAGCAAGTATGCTGTTTGATGGTATACCCATGCTGGTCATTTACAATGGTACACGTTTTATAAAGTACCTGATGAAAAAAAAATGCACGAAATTCAACGATTTTTTGGCCCTGCAAATCAGGGACTTGCCTCAACCGAGTGAACGTTTCGAACTTAAGGATGTATTGCCTGTACATTCCCTACCAAAAGTGAGTTTCGGCGAGAGTTTTGAGAACTTTGCGATGAGGTTAAAATTTAAAAAAATCAACCACATTGAAGATGCTAAGAACATTTATTTTCGGCAATGATAATGCAAAAAGTTATAAGTAAATTGTTCAATAAATGTCAGGTTAACTACTTTTTTTTTAAATTACAAAATGAATTCGTAGACTTTATAAAATAGGTACGAATGTTTTTAGAATTTTCTTTCTATTTAAATAAAAAAAATCTTTTATTAAAAAAGAGGATGACGAGTCACAAATTTTCAATATGTTTTCGGAGCAATGTTCCATATTAAATCCAAGAAGTATCCGGGGTATTGAACGAACGGAGTCATAGGTACAGCCTCTGAAAAATTTCAAAAATGGGATTTTCGAGGTAGAGAGAAAATTCTTTAAAAAATCATATGTTTTCAGAAAAATATCGTAATTCATGCAATGCCACGAAAAATCAACTTTACCGGAGATTTTTCGAACAAATTTTTGTTTAAACAATTTATTTATAAATTTTGAGCATTCTTGTTCTTCAAAATCAATGTTCTTAGCATCTTCAATACGATTGATTTTTTTCAGATTTTAATGCTATCGCAAAGTGCTGAAAATTCTCACCGAAACTCACTTTTCGTAGGGAACGACGAGCAATGCATCCTTAGAACCCAACGTCACGGCACCCCAAAATACATAAGCATTTCTCGTGTTTTTAGTGTAGGTTTTTCAAAAAATATTGTGAGCACAGTTTCCTAATTGACGCATTAATTTTGGCTAAAATTGAATTAACTCAATCTTAGGAATAACCGGTTCATTTTACACGGAATAGACCGTACATGCAGCTATTGTAAGCTGCCCCTTACGCGGTCAGATCCTTTACCTCAATCTCGCATGTGGCGTTGTTTGTCAAAGACATATACTATCTCCATCAATATGAATTTATATGTGCGATATTCAGACAAATACACCCAACCGTGTACGTGGACGCATACATACGTATGCACTGCAATGATCGGCTCCGGCTATCTATTTGGGACGAAGATGACGATACGGCTCGTTGAATCTTGGAACCTTGAGTCACGAAGAAAAGAGCACGTGCCACCGCGGGGGATCTTTACACGCATACAATAGACTTCTCGACCATATCGCTCGTGCTGTTGAACAGAACTGGGGCATCCTCCCGTGGACCCGAATCACTGATTTATTCGTGTTTGTATCGGCACGCAACGTCATCGCGAAGCTTAACAGGGGTGAAGGATGATTCCCGAGATACGCGAAAAACGGTAGGACAAGCGATGCGAAAACAGGGCTGACCCCATTACTTTGGGTTCGTCTGGCAAGGCTGCCTAAACTGCACGAACAGATCCAACGAACCAAATACGAAAAAAAAACCAACAAAAACTACCAAATTTCCGTGTCATTTCCAGAGTACTTGAGTACCCTGGCGGGTTCAAGGTCGAGGGCTCTGGGTCGGGGGCTTGTGGGTATGCTGCTCAGGGGTGACGAGAACCTCGAGTTGTTTTCGAATTCGCAAGCATCCTCGATACGGGGTTCCGGGCTCGCTACCGTTTCCGGATAATTGATCGTCTCCTTGAGCAATTCCTCCCTTAACTCCTCGGAGGGTGTTCGAAATATTTTGGAGCTTTTGTCCCCGTTGCCGGAGAACTTTTT
The DNA here is from genome assembly GCA_951751655.1 of Ophion costatus. Classification (NCBI taxonomy): domain Eukaryota; kingdom Metazoa; phylum Arthropoda; class Insecta; order Hymenoptera; family Ichneumonidae; genus Ophion; species Ophion costatus. The sequence goes on along the minus strand of OX632361.1, from coordinate 16,114,143 downwards.
GATAAACATTATCGGACTGTTGGCCATGCGGTAGCTCTCGCTTCGTTTGATCTTGCGATCAGTTCGATCGCCCGATCTAACGTTCTTCTCGTACCTATCCTCACGCTCGAGTGACCTCTCATCATCGTCCGTGGGGGTGCAATTGAGTTTTTCCATTTCCCGAATGTCATTCAGCAGGGTGACGCCCCGTCGGGCGAGGCTCGGCGTATCCAAATCGGATATCAGCAACTTCCGGCTGAGTTTAGGGGTGGCACCACTCGCCCTGAGACTCGCCGGGCAGAGGCCCGACTTTTCGAAGGTCAAACGAGCGCTCAGGGAGTTTCTGCTTTCCGGTGGTGCGTACTTTTGGACCTGCGAGTCAATGCAGGACCGCGTGACTAAACTACCCCCTACGGTCTTATCATCGCGCAACGTCCTCAGTGCCTCGCTCGCGTCAGTATCCGCGCCAACGTCCCCCTGACTCTCCGGTGGATGATTCTCATCGCCAGCCCTAACTCTTTCCCTAAATCGTTCGTCCGCCCGGACGGGTGGCTCTCTCGCGACGCAAAAATTCGCCATTTGCGAAACTCTGGTCTCCCGATGACACTTGTTGCTCGGAGCGAGGGGTGCTGGGTTTCTAACGGGGCACAAGGGGCTTTCGGTTCTCGTCGTTTGCTGATGACGTTGATGCGGCTCGTTTGGTCGTTGTTGGGCCAGCTGGTCCTCGTGGCTTTGGTGCCGATGGCGTTCCTCGGAGGTCGCGCCTTCATTGCTATCTAATCTACCGGTGCTCTCAGTGCAATCGTGTTCAGTGCCGTTGTCGACGACGCCCCCATGGGCTTTCTTACCTTCGTCGCTCTGCACGTTGACGTATGCACCGCGCACTTGCCGATGGGGACTGGTCGGGCTGCTCGGACCAACAACCGTCGCAGGTGTCCTGACGTAGTCCGGGCTCGGCGCGCGATCGGGACTCGTTGCTGCGCGTATTATCAATTTTCCCAGCTGCGGCGATGTCGGCGGTGTCGTCCCGGCATCCGGACGCCCACCGTCCACCGCGTCCGACGATGTCTTCGTCACCGCTCGTACGTGCGTCGGGGCACGATGCGGAAGAGGCGAGGGCGATGGTGATGCACCGTCCTTCACGAACGGACCTGGGACACATTCGTTCTCGACTGATAACAATGCCGCTGTACCGTAGTATAGGTAAACATGCGACTTTGGTGGCGCGTATGACTCTAGTATCTCCGAAATTGCTACACGGAGAGAATTTTTAAGTAATTTTTACTGTGAAATCACAGTAACTCGGTGACAAATGTGCAATTCTTCAGGTTTTTAGGAAATAAATTATAAATTTTCATGGAAATGAATCAAAATTTACTTTTGCGTAACAGAAATTTAAAATATTTTCCAGAATTTTTACTGAAATTAATAGTAAAATTTCATGAAACGGAAAGATTACGACAATAAGTTAAAAAAGTGCTAATATAAATTAAATTTTTCAGTGGAACATTGAGAAATTTGCGTGTTTTCCATAAAAATTTAAAAAAGGAAGCCGAAATTTTCCATGCGTCCACCGGAATTTTACGTTCTTTATAGTAAAATCAGTTAGGGCTAGGTCGCCTGACCGTACGCGTGAGCTCTGTGTGAGCGTGCGTATACGTGAACGCAAGCTGTGAGAGTGTGCTTGTGTATGACGCAGTATGACGAGCACGAACGACGCCGACCCGCGTTGCTTAGCAACAGCGGTACCGCGCATGCGCATTATAGTACGAAGCATGGGCCAAGAAAGCCTCGTGGTCTCGTGCAGTCTAACGTGTTCTACGCAGTTCTACGCAAGAAAACAAAGAAACGTGAAAAGAAACTTCGATAAAGGACGTCTACAATGGTACGGAAAGATGATATGCTAAAATAAGTAGCAATCAAGAACACAAATGTTCAGAAATACAGTATATAGAGTATTTATTTAATCATAGAGAATTAATTTTTCGCTAGGGATTTTAGAAATTTCAAGTTTGTCCAGGTTATTTTTACTGTAGAAACTTGGAATTTTTGAGGCAGCCCATTGTTAAAACTCTACATGAGAATGTGTCAGAATTTTTACTGAAAGAAATGTAAAAAATTATGCTACTTGCTTAAATTTTTACATGAATGAAAGCAAAATATTAAAAGCTAGTGTCAATTTTTGACTATGTGCACATTTGTCACCGGTTTCAAATTTTTAATGTAATTTTTACGGAGATTTCACCGTAAAAAATACTTAAAAATTCTCTCCGTGTACACACTATTGTAAAAGACTTCACAATATCGATATCGTTAGTTCAGCTATATCACAAAATCGGCGCACAGATGCTAATGCTGCACTGAGAGCAAAGTACATGGTATTTATTGAGACGCCCACGTCGAAAGGGAGGACAGTAAAATCCTGTATAGTTTATTGGCACCGTAATCATAATATCGTTAACACAACTATAAGCGAAAAATAAATCTAAACATGGAACTTTGGTGGCGTGCTCGACTATCTATTGTCCCGGAAAAAACTACTAACTATTGTAAAAATATTATCTGAATTAACTATATCGATATTGTAGTTTTTCACGGCAGTTAATAGTTATTTCAGGGATACTAGATACAAAAACACATTACCAAAACGGCATGATTAGATAGATGCTTATAGTTGTGTCAACCATATTATGGTTGCGGTAGCAATACGCTATATGAATTTTGACCACTTTTACCATGTGCGTTTTTTTCATACTATAAATACTATGGACATTTTTCTCAGTGCAAGTTTGTACTATTTATATGGTTGACATTAACGGAGACTTTTGGCCGTATTCATAGTCTCTCCTTACCTCAAGGATAAGGGACGCCTTGATGAAGGCTTCCTTGAATCTCAAAGGCGTCCTTGTTTCATAATCGCAACTCGACTCTCCCTTCCAGAAGGAAGACATATTTAGGGATATGTGATTGCTTATGGTGGTAAAACCGCTGATAGAAGCGCCGCTCGGCGGCTATATTTGAAACTAACTCAAACCGCTTGGCTCTCGATTGTATAGCCTCGAGTGTATAACCTCAAAGTTCAAAATTAGAAATTGAGTTGCGACGAGTACAATTATGGATGAAGGAAAGAATGTTCATTATACAGAGCGCGAAAGGCTGTTATTAGCTCAGCTTTTTTTTTTAACTCCGTTCACTGCGATACGTTTTGAAACTTTTTACGTGCTCCACTTTTAACTGTTTTTGAGGTTAACCTGTAGACTGGTCTGCGATACAGGTAAAAACTGCATAGACGCCAAGCGCAAGCGCAAGCGTTAGTCATATGAAACGAAACAGCCAATCACAGAGCCGAAGGTTTCCTCAAGGAAGCTCGAGACCTGCCTTGAAATAAGGAGGCCAATAAGGCTCCTTGTTCTGTCAAGGAAGGTCTATGAAACGCGAAATGTGGAACAAGCAAGCCTTGTTCCTCAAGGAAGGACTATGAATACGGCCCTTTGTTCTTGATTGAGCAGCGGGAGATGTGAGCGGCTCAACATGAGCAGCTAGAAGAAGAGGAGGGATGCCTCTATGGACAAGGCATTGCCGACTAGCGGTAATTATAAACACATTTGTGTAAACACATTACAAAACTTTAAACGCGTTTTTCTCGAAAACACGTTTTTAAAAATGGCTGACATTCTCCTGACCGCTGTAATTAACATATCGATCTGAAATTTGGAGACCATACTCAGAAAATATGTCTTCACGGAATGACGGATCGTTTTTTCGATAGATACATTTTTGCATTTATTATTTATCTTTTTATGCGAAAAAAACGCGAAAATTCGATTTTTTTTAAATTGCCGCTATTTTTCGAAATTTGTACTAAACGAAAAACCCATCCGTCATTCCATGACCAAAGGGTCACAGATTGATAATATGCTTTGAATTTGTGTTTCAGATCAACAAAGAGGGGGTCGTAGGTTCGAATCTCCATGTAGGTGAAATATTTTCTTCGATAGGAATCATTTCAGGAGGTCAGGAAATAACAATTCATGATAAACAATCATACTGGTAGTAGTCTCAATTGAAAATTTTTGAATTTTTGAATGTATGAAATATCATATACATTTAGTAGACATACCATTCAATATGGTAAAAACCACTATTGTTTGATAGTGTCTATTTTATCTATTTTATGAAAACCTACTATATTATATAGCATTGACAAACAACGTATGCTTGAAAGATTGTTGGTTGCGGTTAACATATGATCATAGTTAACACAACTGCTGAAATATCATAAGCAGTACTATATTTTCGGCAGTAACCATGACTATAAAATATTATTGTCCCCTCAGGGTAATATAAAATATGGTTGAAATATGGTTGAGGTTACTATACATTTCTCTCTGTTCGGGCTTGGAGATATCGATAATGCGTTAGCTCGAATCTCTGACGCCCGATCTGATCGGGAGTTCGAAGAAGAATTTGCCATTACCGTTCGTGGGTAGAATGGAAAGCATGGAGACTACGCGCCTATGTTGGACTTTGCGTTGGACCACTGTTTCGCTGCTTGCATGCATGCATTGTAATCATGTATTTAGGGGTGAGATTTATTTTGACGAGGAAGAAATTTGGCGATTTTCATGATTTTGGTTCGAAAGGAAAGATTCCTTCACCGTTTTTGAGAGTTAGGGTATGCTTCACTGCTACTTTTGGCTGTTGTGTGGTTTGTCTTGTTCTTCAAATTAATCTTTATAAATGGCGAAAGTATGGCACGGTCTTCTAAACTGCATTTTCAAAACTGGCGTGACGTATAGCTAGGAAACTGATCGGCCGATTCTGATGAAATTTGGTATCTTTTTCACCTTATTGTCTAAAACATGACCCTAAAAAAGATTTTGTTAAATCGCGAAATGTAGACATTTGTCGATTTTTCTCGGTTCATATTCACCGTATGAGTGTTAATGAAAGGAAAAACGTCATTGGGTTTTTTTTTCAGATTAATCTCGCCGACGCTACGTGTCACGTCGTCTGACAACATCCGTTTGCAAGGCTGTGCCTTACTTCTCCCATTTTTAAGGATTAATAAATAAACAGCCACGTAACAGTCAAAAGCAGTAATAAAACATACCCTAAGTCTAAAAAGTAGTGAAGAAATCTTTCCTTCAAAAAAAGTCATGAAGATCAGCAATTCTTTCCTCTCCTAAAGGGATCTCCCCTCTTAACCGCCTGCCTGCCAAGCTTTAAGGCTGTCGTCCAGAGTGATGAGCCGCAAAAATCAATTTTTATATTGCGTTTTCTGAAAGTATAATTTTTTCCGAATATTTTCGTTTTTGAGCCATTGAAAATCTCGAAAAATTACACGAGTTATGGCCCTTTACAGAGGTCGCGGTAATCGGAGTAACTATTCATTGATATTAATTGATATTAAGTAATATTGATGGCCCTTGCATCGCCGACTGAGTGTAAGTTTGAAGCTTTCATCATATTTGTGCATGTACCGTTACTCAAGCTTACTGACAGAAAATTGAGTAAAAAAATGTTAAGTCTCGAATTTTTATTATAATAATAAAAAAAAAATAATATTGTTTGTTCACATCGAAGATACATTCATTATGCAATTATAAATATGTTCAATTTCTTTCAGATACTCATATCGCTGCCGACAACTTTCACCATCAACGTGCACGCGAAAAACATACATTGCTTTATTATTTTATATCTCCGCCATTTGTTAATATGTCTGATTTTTTTTACATATACTTAACCATGTGCATAAATGATCTGTACAAAAAATGTTGTCAATATATGCGTCATTTTTTTTAACCGCGTCTACAAAAGTACCTTCCAAAGTCGGCGAAATCGCGTCTATAAGGCCTTAAGAGATGAGATGCAGTGAGAATTTTCAAAAAATAATTTTTTTTACATTTTCTTGAAGTAAGATGTTTCGAAAATATTCCATGAAAATTTCAAGTCAATCCGACGAATAGTTTCCGGGATATTCCACAATTAGTGAAGGGGCGTCGGGTCCCCATGGCAGGTAGCGGACGGCAGCTGCAAGCAACCGGTTTCGACCCGGGAAAGCAGAATGCTTCAAAGACAACAACAAATTGATATTTTGGAAGCTTCCACATCGGCAGAAGTCCTATTGCATGGTCCAAGAATTGATGATTCAATGTAAGTAATTTTGTAATTAGTATTTATATACATAAATCAAGTATAAAATTGGAAAACTCTTTCAGAAATGTTCAAAAAATGATTACTCAAAAACTACGAACTTTAGCAGAATTTTATAAAGAATACTTTCGTTTTAAAATTGCCCAAAATATTTTTAAAAAATAATTCATTCCGAAAAACTTTAATTTTTTGACAAATTGTTTTAACAATTGGCTATAAACAATTGAATGCTCGACTTTTTGACAAAAATTGTGATATCCGGATTCAGCGGATCAAAATATATCAAAAAAGGTTTAGCTTCATCCATCGAGCTCAAAATTTTACGAACATATAATACCGTATCCACATCGAAAAACTTTAAATGCGTTTTTCTCGCAACTATGTTTTTCAAGTCGGTGACTACTATAATTCAAAAACCACTCGATGGAACTTGATGAAATTTGGTGTGCTTATTGATCGCATTAAAAACTAGTCTTTAATCGGAGGATTTTCATTTTTGTTGAAAAATCCTATTTTTTTAACAATAAACGCGCGATTTTTGGGTCGAAAATCGAAAGTTATCTGTCGGAAGCCGCCATTTTGTTAATTTTTGAAAAAAAAGCTAATGATTTTTTTTTGTTTTTTTTTGATTTCTCATGATCCAGTAAAATTTTATGATGGTCACCGCGAAGCACTACCCGCCGAAGGGGGTCCGACAAAGACGGCGATATTTTTTATAAATAATCGATATTTTTCTATGAAAATTTGTACAAGTCAAGTTGAAATAAAACATAAAAAGTCTGTGTAACCACTTCTGTAAAACAAACTCAATTACTTTAAAGTAATTAAGTTTTTTTACAAAGTTTGTTTTACAAACTTAATTACGTTAAAGTAGTTAAGTTTGCTTTACAAAAGTGTTTTACATAAAAAAAAAAATTATTGTTTTATTGTACATCAAATTTTTTTATACATTTTTTATAAAAATTTGTAAAAGATTTTTATAAAAAATAAAAATAAAATATGAATATAAAATATAAAAATAATTTTTTTTATAAAAAATAAAAAAAAAAATTTCTAAAAATTTTATGAAGATGTTATGTATCAAAAATGTTATACATAGAATTTTTTTTATACATAAAACTATAATATTTTTTTATATATAAAAAAAATTATAGTTCTGCAAAAGTGTTTAACATAAAAAAAAAATTATCGAAAAAGCTCGTTTTTTCACGCCTCTGGCTGCATCTCACTCCTTAACAAAGGACAGCCGTGGCAAGATCGCAAGGGCTCGTAGAGGCTGCTGAAACCTCAAAAACGTATGAGTAGACTACACGTTGATCAGGTTGACCGTTGTAGATAGTTAAGGATGTTGAGTCCCTATGAAATATGTTAATGTTAATTGTTCAATAAATAGCTTCTTAATCGTCATGAAATTTTTACACGACCTCCTGAATACTTCATGTAAAAACATACCAAATTTTCAGAATTCCATCATCATTAAATCAACCTCCTTAAGGGTTGAAATAAAAAATGATAAGAAAATTCTGAAAATTTGGTATGTTCTTGTATATAGTATTTAAGAGGTCGTGTTAAAATACCACAACGATTAGGAAGCTCGTTATTAAAAAATTAACATTTTGTTAATAACAATTTTTAAAAGAAATAAAAAAAAATTTATCAATAAACTTCGTTTTGTTTCCGTTGCTTTCAGTATATTGTAGATATTATAAAACTGAGAGGTCAAAAAAAAAAACTTATTGCAAAGTTACATCAGTTTCCATAAAACAACATTTAATTTGTGAATGTTAATTGTTGAATAACGAGCTTCCTAATTGTCGTGAAATTTTTACACGACCTCTGAAATACTTCATACAAAAACATACCAAATTTTCAGAATTTTATCATTTGCGATTTGGGACTCAACATCCTGAACTGAATCTCATTGTAAGTACCTGGATTGAAGGTCGTGTGCGCCCCCTTTCTCCTCTTCAAGCTGTCCGACGAGTAAACGACTTTTCCGTCAGAGTCCAAGGTGACCCTGGCTCCCTGTCTCCTCCTCTCGAGCGACGAATCGGGCTTCTTCGGCAGTTCGCTCAGGCTGACGTATTCCGCGTCTCTTTTGAAGAGATCCGAGTTGGCGTACGTTGCTTGCGATCGCAACGAGGCCGTTGTCATCGCGTTCGCCGTTTCCTGGCGTTTGTCATTGTTGTTTCTCACGTCGGCTATGGTAACATAGTCGCCGGAGTCTCCAGTCGCCCGTGGCACGTCCGTAACCGCATTCTTCGACGCGTGTTTGCGACCTGCCAGGGGTAGAACACCTCGAAGCTTGCCCAGCACTCCGCTCAAAGGGCTCGTCTTGTGCGTCGTCGTCGTTGGCAGGGCTTGATTGTTGCTCGGAATCTTCGTTGTCGTATTCGTGACTTCCGCACTGACGGGCACCACCGTTTGCACGGTTGCGTAGAGATTCTTGTCCTGGCCGTTGAACACTTCCATCTTGGAAGTACCAACGGTGGCGGACATCAGAACCGAGCCTGGACCACGGAGATCCGCGCTTTTGTCGCTTCTCCTGGGATCCTCCGTGTCCTTGCCTTGCTCGTCGTCCGAGCCTGGTGGCGTTATGACGCACATCGAGGGTATACGACTGCTGTTGATTGCCGTTTTCGAACGAATTCTCTCGATCCTGTCGCAACCCTCGAGATCACTCGATTCCGAGTACTCGAATTCGGAACACGATCTACCGGTGCAGGCAGGACTCGAGGCTGACTCCACCGGTGATGACGACGTGTTGTGCCCGCTGTCCGGTGATTCGCCACCGTTTTGATTCTGTCCGTGTACCTGCATTCGCAGTTTCGAAGCACATAATCGTGTCGATTGGTGCGTCAGTGTTCGCTATCATTGGCTGGGGAGGGGCGCATGCGCGTGCACAAAGATCGGGACTGTTGCTAAGCAGGTCCTTTAGACTTGGTCAGCAAGTTGCTAAGCACCGAATACCTCTCAAGACTCATGGAGGAACTGGATTTTGTGAATCTTTTGGAGGTTGTACCCAATGTGGGTTCGTTTGGATTCGTTGAGGTGGGATGTACATTTACGACGAGCAAATAATTGATAGTAGTATGAGGAGCTGGCGAACAGAACCGGACTTGGCCACGTTGCGGCAGTTAAAAATAAATTATCTTGTTTTATTGTTTTTTGTGCCTAGAAACTGACTTTTCGCTTGACAAGGCAGTTTTTAACAAGTTTCGAGGTGTTAAGAACCGGATTTGGTTCAAAATATTTCGAGAGCTAAGGAAGGTGTGATTGAAAAACACGAAAAATAAAAGTTTTTTTTTAACTAAAAATTACGCAAAGTTTGACGTAGTGTGGACAAGTCCAGCTTTTTTCCCTAGCTCTTCATATATGTAAAATATTTTCCCAAAATTTCAAAGCGAAATTCCAAAAAGTGCTAACTTCACAGCCCGTCAATGCTGTGCCTCGCCGCTTGAGTTCAGAATGCGCCGCAGGTAGAAGCGAGAGTGCAGACGGGCAGATAGTGATCCGCAAAAAGTTATTAACAATTAACAATTACTACTGTAATTGATCATTCGATTACTTTATTACAGATTACTCAAGTAATTAGTTGCTACAAGTATCTAGTGAAGTTTAATTCAAATCGTATGTGAACTTCAAACGCGTTTAGAAGCAGGTAAAAGCGACAGCGCAGATTGGAGACAGAGATGGGCAAAAAGTAATTAAACTAACAACTAACAATCACAATTACCACTGTAATTGATAATTTATTTATTTCGTAACAGATTACTTGGGTAATTAGTCACCACATTTAATTACTTTGTTACAGATTGCTCAAGTGAGTCTTCAACTCCATGGTATCTGGTCCAATTTAATTCAAATTCTATGTAAACTTCAAACGCGTTTTTCTTAAAAATGCATTTTCGAAATTGGCGTGCCGGATTACTCGAAAATTGTCAAGAATTGTTTTTGAAAAATTAGAAAACAAAAACAATTTTTTAAATCCAAACTTGAGAAAAATTTTGCGTAAAATTTGGATTTTTCTTGTAAATGCGTGTCTTTTGCTTAAGTTTGCACTTCCTCTATTTCAATTACTGTCAAATAGAAACTGCACATGTTTTAAAGGAAGTAAATGTTAACATTTTTTTTTAAATCGAAGTGTATGGCAAGCTAGACTTGCCGCAATAGTCTGCCACAGCTCCGCTATTTTTATGATAAATGAATTTGGAAAATTTGAAGAAAAAAAAATGAAAAAATAGTCAAAATTGAAAAATAGTTAAATAGTTAAAATTGAAAAAATAGTAAATATACTATTGCAGTATACCTACAGTTTGATTAATGTAGGATAATATAATAATTTTTCAGTTTAAGAAATCCCTCAAAATTGCTTAATTTTTTCTCGTCAAATGTATATCCCGCCTGAAGAGTTGGAATAGTAGGTTTTAGGATCTTCAACTGACGGATGAGATAAGCAATGACCGTTGTTGAACATTGGCCATTAAAAACGCCCCCAATGTTATTCGTTTGCACAAAAAAAGATGTCTCACCATCGCGACTACGGTCAAACTCGACTTCCTCTCGGGTGGCACAGGTGCCAGCAGCGCGGTGCAGACCGTTCCCGCCGAACTCGTCGTTGTCGAAGTTGATCCCCTACCAAAAAGTTCGTATTCGTTCTCGACCATGGGCGACGTCGGATCCGAGCTAACCTCGCTCGATTTAATGGCCGGGCTCTGGGGCGACGGTTCCTCTTCCCTCAGAGTCTTTAGTCCCGAATCCATGTGGAACGAGGTGTAGTAACCCTCCGTGTCGCACGAATAAACCGAAGAGGTTTCGCCATCGTCGGTGAAAGGCGCGACCGCGATATCCTGTATGATATCCGGTGTTAACGTGCCCTCGGACGTAACCGAGGAGGATGCCGACGTGTCTCGGCCCTTGAGACGTCGCATGTGACACAGAGACGTCGACGATGTGCCTATCGAGGCTGTCGTCGTCGATCTGAAAGGACCGTAACGTTAGACTGCGCTACTCCAGACTCAAAGACACGACGTGGTTATTGGGTTCCAAGCGCTATGGACAATCGGCTGAGCATCATCTCGATACATCTGAGTTTGGATATAGATATTGATCTATACATTAGTCTGAGTACAGATATATATGACAGACATAGATATAAAAATAAAACGATTTTTTTCTCGTTAAATTCAGCATAAACCATTTCAGGCCTGTTCGAGCCGATATGGAAATCACAAAACCATTAATACCATTATTGGAGATTAAAATGATAAAAATCTTCTAAAAAAATATTACTAAATCAGAAAAAATAGAAAGAAAAATGGGCCCACGATAAGACTAGTCTTAAAAATTATAGAATAGGTCACTCTATTTAAGGGAATTTTTGGAAAACAATAAAAAATGTCAATCAGCTTTGAACAACATAATCTTCACTTTAAATGAAAAAAATTAAAATGACAAAAACCTAAAAAAGTATGATTATTTTGAAAAAAATAGAAGGAAAAATGGACCCACGATGAGACTAGTCTTAAAAATCATAGAATAGGTCACTCTATTTTAGAGGATTAAAAAAAAATAAAAAAAGTCAATCATCTTTTAAAAAAATAATGTTCACTTTAGAAGAAGAAAACAACGTTGACATTGATAATTCTTTCATATTTTTTAAGGAAAGTATGCTTCGAAATGAAAAAAGATTATATATCGACATTTGTCGATATCTCAATTAGTTCCGGAGTTAACAACGTTTAAACGTTTCCAAACCCTCGGAAACCGACATAAAAACATAGAACTCCTGAAAGGGAAGAAACAAAAATTGAAAACTTGGTGTGGATACTCCTTTCGTCGGGTACAATTTTACAAAAAAAATCAGGAAAATAAAAAATGGCCGGGTCCGCGGGTTAGGTGAAACGGCGTGGAACCCCTCGACACGCCTTTCCTTGAGGGGTGATTTCTGCCCTTAAAACCGTTTTTCCGCAGATAAAAAAAATACGTGTCTAATAGTTTTCAATGCTCCATTACATATGTGACTTTCAACAAAATCGAAGGCGGACTCTTAAGTGATGTTCTATGTGAGTATAAATATATATCTGTATACTAATTATGTGCTCTATTGAAAATTTCTGTCCTTCTACAGCTTCAAATCGAAAATCGAAAACCAACACTAGGTCTGTGACAACTCAAATCAAGCTAGCAGGCCACGAATGATCAAATCACCAAATTGGGTATTACTTATAAATGGAAACTAGACTTCGTTGCAGGTGTTTACTTGGAAAATTTGATGCTCATTCTTGATCGACAATCTCCGCAACCTCATCTTACGGGAGGTTTCTACTTGGGACAAAAAACATTCGTAGCGGGCGGCTCAAGGTGAACTTTTCGAAGAAGCGGAAGGTGTACTATAATGGCTCGGAAATAGCAGATTAGGTAGATGAAACCGATACGAAAATACCGAATACCGATACTAAAATGTGACTATTGTATTAGGTCTATTGCACTTTTTTAAAGCCATTTTTGCGTGAATGTATTCCAATAATTTTTTGGTTCGGTTTGACGAAAACGTCAAGTGGTGCAAAAAGGCAAAGCGGGCAGGGCAAAGCGGGCACGTGCCATAATGTGTTAAAATATGCTTACTGAATGTTAAAAATGTTAAAATATGGTAAAAATGTTAAAACACGTAACAAATATTTAAATGTGTTTAATAAATGTTAAGAAGAAACATAACGAAAAATAAAGCTTACTGAATGTTAAGAAGAAATTACCAAAATCCGATACCAAAAAAAATTAAGTTCACTGACTTGATGAAATAAGGTACAGTTTTTGTTCGTTTACGATAATAATAATGATTTGGGTGCAATAAAATATGTGGGCCCATTCATAGTTTTTTCTTCTATGATTCCCTATTTTATTCTTATTTAAGCTTAATCTTGGGGAAATAAATGGGGTGCACGCTTTACCCTCTGCGTGCCCGCTTTGCCCAGAAGCCGTGCCCGCTTTAGGCCACCCCCCTGGGCAAAGCGGGCATTGGTTACACTTTTTAAATTTACTTTATTCTTTGTATTTCGAAGATTTACTGGAAATGTGTGAATGTACTTTTAAAGTACGATAAATTTAGCACCCGATAGCAAAATCAATGTTTGAATATGACATTTTATAACGGCTTTTTAAATTTCCTTTAGTGCCCGCTTTGGGCCCTCTTTCCCTACCAGGGAACGCTTAAATGGGAGGTTTTACCCCACCATTGGCGTAACTAGGTAGGGGCCAGCGACCCCCCCCCCCCAAATACAGTGTGTGCCACCCCCCAGAATTTTTTCAATATCTGTATTACTCACGGTCATACGTATCGATCTGGTTACACTGTTACTTTTTCGATAGCAAGAGTGAAGCTCTCATTGTAAGTAATTTGGCTGGCGGTTCTGAACGATCTCTCATGTATATACCCACCGAATTAAGCGGCCTATGCAGGAACTCAGTAGTAATGATAACAACAACAAAATGATAACAACTCTGTAAAAATTCTTCATTATCCGTACCAACGAGGCTGTGGTGAGCACAGACAAACAGAATAGCAGTGTTATTGCGCATCGGGAGTTGAGAACACTTGTATACCAGCCACGTCTTATTGCGTCGTCGAAATGGGGTTAGTATGGCGGTTGACTAACAATAAGAGCGATTCCTTATTACCGTACAGACAGCGGCTCAAGCGGCCTATACAGGAACTTCCACTGCAAGTATGCAGGAACTACTGAGTTCCTGCGCAGGCCGCTTGGGCCGCTGTTTGTACGGTAAAAAGAACTCAGTAGTCCAGCATAGGCCGCTTGGGATGGTAGTTCCTGTATAGACCGCTTGAGCCGCTGTCCGTACGGTAATAAGAACTCAGTTGTTCCCGCATAGGCCGCTTGGGGTGGTAGTTCCTGTATGGACCGCTTGAGCCGCTGTCTGTACGGTAATAAGAACTCAGTAGTTCCCGCATAGGCCGCTGGCGGAGGTAGTTCCTGTATAGACCGCTGGGGCTGCTGTCTGTACGGTACTAAGAAATCGCTCGTATTGATAGTTAACCGGCCATACTAACGTCATTTCGACGATCCAATACGACGTGGCTGGTATACAAGTGTCCTCAACTCCCGATACGCAATGACACTGCTATTCTGTTTGTTTGTGTCCATCACAGCCTCGTTGGTACGAGCAATTAACGAAAGCTTTATTGATGTAAAAATCCTTATTTCCACATCCTTGCATTCAGATAAAATATGTAGATGAGATATGTATATATAGATCAAACAGGCCCCGCCCCCCCTCCTCAGGAGAAAATTTCAAATACACCAATGTACCCCACCCGCCATACACTCCAGACCATGGAGACTAGAGTGAAGGAGTAGATACAGCGTGCTTTAGAAGTGGACACGAAATCGGTACCCCTTGTGGCGGCGCTGCGGTCGAAAACATCCAAGTCATATATATATATATATATATATATATATATACACATATATATATATGTAGAATCAAGTATAGGCTTCGTAATGACCAATACCGCTAGTTATAACGAATGAAATTAAGCGGTGAACCAACGTAATAAGCTGCCAAGCCTAATTAAACCCCAAGGGCGGCTACAACCGAAATATATAAAAACTATCTATATTGTGGAACGGGTTCGTAGCGAAATTGATAGGGTGCTGGACTACTCTTTTGGAGGTCCTGAATTCAATACTAAACGCACGTAAGCTTAACAGAGCACAATATCACGATTATGACACGAGGCAGGCGGCCATGATGGAAATTGGAAATAGCTTTGTGCTGCGCAAGCGCTGAACGATATTATACTGCTATTGGTGGATGTTTCCGATCTTTGCGACGCTTGTGGCAGGACACAGAATTATGGAAAGA
This sequence comes from Ophion costatus, assembly GCA_951751655.1. Classification (NCBI taxonomy): domain Eukaryota; kingdom Metazoa; phylum Arthropoda; class Insecta; order Hymenoptera; family Ichneumonidae; genus Ophion; species Ophion costatus. Next base: position 16,099,125 of record OX632361.1, on the reverse strand, counting down.
ACAGACTTCCAGTACACTGGTACTACGTATTCTCCTATCCTGTGTCCACTCCTTTACTCTAGTCTCTATGCTCCAGACGTTGCTCCTTCCGACTACCGTTTGTTTCGATCGATGGAACACAGCCTGGCTGATCACCATTTCCGCTCATATGAGCAAGTCCTAAAATGGACCGATTTCGAGGATCGCCTCAAAAGACGCATTGTTTTTTTCGAGATGGTATCCGACAATTTCCAAAAAGATGGGAAAAATAGTAGCTAGCGACGGACCATATGTTGAAGCATGAATAGGTAATCACTTTTTAAGAACAAAGCCTCAAATTTTGGGAAAAAACGGCAGAAGCAAAGTTGTACACGTGATATTTACGGTCAGTTACGTTTGCCGTGAACTTGGTGTCGTTTTTTGTAGATTGCCTTCTCATTGTCTTACCTCGGTGGATGCGTAGTCGTGGTAGTTTCGCTTCCTATACTAGCCCTTCCGCTCTCGGAGGACGCACTCCAGTTTCCGGAGCTTGAGTGCGGGGCGTCATCCCTGTTCGTGCCCTTTCTTCGTTCCCTCCTCTGAGCGGCCGATTCTCGAAGTTTGACGCTCGACTGCCTCATCTCCATGTTCGGCATCGAGACCGGTATGCTCGAAGTACTTTTGCCGCTCGAGCTCGACGAGCTTGGCTTTCTCTCGTGGGACTTGTCCTTTCGCCGTCTCGTCGAGACGGTCTCGTAAATATTGTTATCTTCCGGTGTTTTGGACTGCGCCTCGCTCGTCCTCTCGTCGTTCGTCTCGCTCGCGACCTCTGCGCCGAGATCGATTTGCTGACTCGACGATTGACTCGAGCGCGGACTTATTAACTTCAGCCTCGACATTCCCCATGCCTTCAACGTATTGAAGTGTGACTTTTTCTCGGTCGGCGAGTCCTTCTTCGAGCCTAGAATATCCGTGCTCGCCGATCTGTGGGCCCTCGGTGTCGTACCGGAAAGCGTCGCTTCCGGCTCGTCCGGTGTCGTTTCACTGCTTCATTTTGTAACGGAAATGAAAAAGTTTCGTGAACATTCGGCGTTTCGATTGAATTTCGCATCAGCTCTTGATGAGGGTCAATTTTTTTCTGTCATTGGAGATCGAGTGGCGTTTGTTTGAGGCATTAAGGATGTTGAGTCCCTATGAAACGTGTTAATGTTAATTGTTCAATACATGGCTTCTTAATCGTCATGAAATTTTTACACGACCTCCTGAATACTTCATGTAAAAACATACCACATTTTCAGACTTCACTCATTATTACTTCAACCTCCTTAAGGGTTGAAATAAAAAATGATAAGAAAATTCTGAAAATTTGGTATGTTTTTGTATGAAGTATTTAAGAGGTCGTGTTAAAATTTCACGACGATTAGGAAGCTCGTTATTAAAAAATTAACATTTTGTTAAGAACAATTTTTAAAAGAAATAAAAAAAAATTTATCAGTAAACTTCGTTTAGTTTCCGTTGCTTTCAGTATATTGTAGATATTATAAAATTGAGAGGTCAAAAAAAAAAACTTATTGCAAAGTTACATCAGTTTCCATAAAACAACATTTAATTTGTGAATGTTAATTCTTCAATAACGAGCTTCCTAATTATCGTGAAACTTTTACACGACCGCTGAAATACTTCATACAAAAATATACCAAATTTTCAGAATTTTATCATGATTTGCGATTTGGGACTCAACATCCTTAAAGGGGGAGATATCTTCAGGCGAGGAAAAATTTGCCGAATTCGTTGGTTTTTCTTGAAATAAAGATTTTTCATCTTTTTTGAAACTTTCACCCGTATTCATAGTCGTTTCTTGTTCTTTGTGCAGAACAAAGAACAAGAAATTCTTATTCCTCGACGAATGTCTATGTACACGAGTGTTAGCATATGATTTATTACTACTTTTGGCTGCTGAATTGGATTTCTTTTTATGAACCCTTCCTTGTCACACTGGGTCATTTGGACCCGGACGAATATGTAATATAATACTCACTTTCCTAAAGTTGAAAGTTTCCAATATTTTTTTAGAACAATTCTAGAACACTTAGAACAATTTTATAATCGAATTGTTCTAAAAAATATTGAAAACTTTCCGAATTTTAATTATGCTCACTTTACTAAAATGGGAAGTTTTCAAATTCGTTTAGAACAATTCAATTTTATAATTGAATTGATAGTTAAAAAAAATATATTTAAAACTTTCAATTTTCACTTCAAACTTGAGAACAATTAAAATTCGGAAAGTATAAACTTGCCGGATTTTGATTATACAGACATATCAAGAAATGTTTAAAGTAGATCCTGGACTTTTTCCATTAAAAACCGACTGAAAGATTGCTAAGGGCAGGGGGATAAAGTACTATCCGGGTCAAATTGACCCAGTGTGTCAAAGTCGTGGCCAAATTTAAGTGTCTCAAGGAATGGTTGATCATAAAAATGCCGGAGATATGGCACGGCCTTCTAAACTGGTGTGACGTAGCTAAAAAAACGAATCGACCGATTGTGATGAAATTTGGTATAAATCTTTATAATCTTATTGCTTAAAACATGACCTTAAATGTTTTTAAAACATTTTTTGTCGCAGAACATTGCCACTTTTTTTTCGGAAAAATCAATCTTTTTGTTTCAAAGTGTACCATTTTATCGATTTTCATGATTTCTCACTTTTTGTTGGTTCATATTCTGCATATGAGTGTTGATGAAAGAGAATTTTTTATTGATTTTTTTTCAGAGTAATCCCGCCGATGCTACGTGTCACGCCTTAAAAGGCCGTGCCGTAACTCTGTTATTGAAAAAAAATAAGAAAAAAAATAGCACGTAACAGCCTAAAGTAATAATAAAACATACACTAAGTCTCATAAATGGTCGAAAAATATTTCCTTAAAAAAAAAAAATCACGAAAATCAGCCATTTGTTTGTCGCCTAATGATATGTCTCCCCTTAATCGTCTCCCCCGACATCGATAGAACTGCTATTAAAACTTTAAACAGATTATTTATAATTTCTTTGGAGATTTTTAGAAAGAGATGATTTATAATTTCGTGAATAATTAAAAAAACACTTTATGAAATGTAGGGCACAACTTTGTTAATGTAGATTCAAATAAATGTCCGAACGATTTGTGCATCACCTTACTTATTCCTTAAAATTTTTGTTTTTTTAATAATCTTGATATTCGGGTCGTCACAGTAGCCTACCTTCTTAATAAGCAAATATATATCATAAGTTCGCAACTAAAGTTTAAACGCGTTTTTCCCAAAACTACTTTTTGCAATTCTGCAGAAATCGTCGGCGGCGTAAAAAGCGAACAATTTCACTCCAACAGTTTACAATATATTAGGTGTTGGAATTAATTCGTAGCGTTTTACAAGAGATGGCGTAGGTAGTGCAGTATTTCGTTGTTACCGACAGTAATGTATTCATCGTGAAACAGCTATCATTGAATGCCATTTGCTGTACATAACCTCTATTTGAATGGTAAATAACAACACTTTAATGTTAATTTATTGAATGAGTCAACATTTGTGCCGAATAAAGAGTTTTTGCGGGGAGTTTTACTTAATTACTTTAATATGAACAGAAGTGCTGCTGAAGCTAATCGTATTTTAGTGGAAGTGTACGGTGAACATGCTCTAGCTGAGCAAGCTCTGTCGGAAGTGGTCGGCACGTTTTAGAGCTGGTGATTTCGACTTGGATAACAAGGGGTGACCTGACTAGACGAAAAATTTGAAGATAATGAGTTGGAGGCATTGCTCAATGAAGACTCATCACAAACACTTCAAGAATTGTCTACATCATTGGGAGTTGACTTATAAACGGTAGGCAAACGTCTTAAAACATTGGGTATAATCCAGAAGGAAGGACATTGGGTCCCATATGAATTGAAACCAAGGGTCATTGAGAGGCGTCTTTTGACATGTGAACTACTGCTTCAACGGGAGAAAAGAAAAGGTTTTTCCTCATATATATCCTAATATATATAATAATTATTGCAAAAAGTCTCGATTAATAAATAAATTAGACTATTGTTCCCTTCATTACGCAATCCTTTATTTTCATCTTTTCTTAATATAAATAAGTCTCGCAATACCCCAAAAAAAATAACTGGCCAAGAAAAAAGTACTCGAAAACTTGCTCCGACAGTTTACGAGATGTCGTTGAAGCGAAACAGCCAAAGCTCATTTCCGAACGGTTACTCATCACCGGAAAAAAAAAATCGTCGTTTTTTCACTCGCTCTCGTTTATTTCGTCAAACCTGAGCAGCTTACGAGGCCCGAAGCAAAATCGCGTTCCGAAAGATGCGAGAAGGGCAAAAATGCAGCACTCGTGCGAGGGCAATCAAAATTCTTCGTGGTTCGGTAACCGCTCGACTTTATGGAGCGAAACGAATCGTTCGATGCGATCGCGGTTCGTATGTCTCGACGGGTGCAGAACGTCGCGATAAGCCAACGAAGCAACGGAGCTCGTTATTCGTCGGCGATCGATATACGTGTGACGCGAGAGAAAGAGACAGATCGATTGTGATAATCGGTGGGAGATAAATCTTTGCTACAACCCACGTGCAACTGACAAAAAACTAGCAAAAAATGTTTTATCGTAAAGACAATGAGCTTTGTTTATTTGCAATGGATGATCTCGGCTCGGATCCGGCCAATTGGTGACGTTCAACTTTGCATCCTTGCAAAGCAACGAAATTTCTTTTTCATATTTTTTTTTTCGTCATTTTTGTTATTTAAAAAAATATTGTTTTCAGATTCGTATTCTAGACAGCCTCAAAAAATCATTGAAGGATTTTCGACACGAATATTTGCCAAGAGAAATTCGAAAAAATGAAGAAAAAAAATCATTTCCGTTGCATTCCAACGATGCGAACTTCAAATTCATGCCAATTGGACTTCGGAGAAAATTTATTTTCCAATGTTCATCGATTGCAAGTATCATACAGATACGAAGAAGCGTTTATCGATCGATAAAAAAGTTAAAAAACAATAACATTGGTCATTAGGTAAGAGATCCACAAAGTGACGTTATCAACCAAAAATCTCTTTTGGCACTGATTAATATTGTTCTCGAAAAATTACTTGCAAACGCATTATAATTGAAATGAAGTGGCACGTAATCGAAAGTAATCGTGTGCACTCGAAAATAAACGAAAATCCATCAACAGTTTGTCTGGATTCCGAGAAAGAAAATTTGTATTCACAGCCAATTGTGTTTCAAGGCAGACTTTTTTTTTTTAACGTAAAGATACTGACCCTCCAACGGCCTGGCGGATCTCCTTCTGATCCGTACCGGCTATCGTGTTTCGTCTCTTCCCTCGTGGACGCCGCGGTCGCGATCTTCTCTTCACGGCCGTCGACTCCTGGCACTCCGGACCGGCCAGCAACGATCTTCTCCTCATCGACATTCTCTCGAAGCCTCGCCCGCTCACGTCCACCGCGACGATTTCCGCTGGAAATCTGTCGGCAAAGTGCGAAGTGAAGAAAATCACTGTAACGAGCTTTTCGGAGGAACCGTTTTTTTTTTGGGCCCGCGATTCATAGGGTTGCACAGCTTCGTGGCGTGTAAAGCGAAACTTTGGGGACGTGAACGTACTTGAGTGCAACGGCCTGGACCTGCTCCTCGGGGCTCGGTAGCTTGTGATCGACGGCTTCGTCAGTCGTGGTCTCACCGAGTATCCTGGACATGCAGTCCGGTGCAACCGTAACGTCACCGAGAGCCTCGCTCGACGTCCACCGTCTCAGTTCATCAAGCGCTGCCGGCTACAATCGCAAAGAAAAACGAACTTTATGTTGCATACGTTTGGGTGTAACTATAAGGGCTCATCTGACCTTTCTCACAAAACTTTGTGTCAGGCTAGAAAAAATAAACGTAAAGAACACTGCTGAAAAATAAACTTTCATTTAAGGGGTTACCTCCACTTGCGATTTAAAAAAATCGATTTTTTTTATTGCATTTTTTTGAAGTATAAGTATCTGAGAATATGTCCTGAAAATTTAAAGTCGATCCGAACAAAATTGACTGAGATATGAGCGTTGAAAGAGAAGAATCCGTGAATTGAAGAACTGAAATTGAAACTTTAAACGCGTTTTTCTCAAAATGGCATTTCCGAAGTCGGTGACCAAGATTACTCGAACACTAATGAACCGATCTTCTTGAAATTTTGCAGGCTTAATTAATGCATAAAAATGTAGTCTTTAATCGTTCGATTTTTTTTTTCGAAAAATGGCCATTTTATAGCCAAAAAACGGCCGTTTTTTTTCGTTAAAATCGAACCATTAACTTTGACTGTCCGCCATTTTGTGAAAAATAAATATTTTTTAAAATCCTTAGATTACAGACTAGTTTATACTTATATTTGACTAAATCCATCCGCATTTTTTTTTCAGATGATCCACTTCGCCGCAATGTTGGTCACCGCAAACCGTGTATATAAAAACATTATTTCATTGACGGCCATTTGCCACTAAACAATGTAATATTTTTCAATAAAAAAAATTACTGAAAGTTCATCAAGATGTGTTCTTTAAGATGGTATATTGATCGATTAAAAAAGTCTTGTAGTTTTCTTTAAAAAAGTTCATGAAAAAGGCCTTTTTTGCGCTACAAGTGGGGGTAATAACGCCTTAAAAGATACTATACTGAAAAGTAAAAATAATGTAAAACGTTTTTCCGGCGAGCGAAATATTTTTTCCAAGCCTCAAATAAATTTTTAATTGTTAATAATTCTTTGTGAGCTACTATCGATTTTGTTTTAGGCCTGACGAAACCAAATATAAACCGCGATCCAACACAAAAAAAAATCGGAATTCACGAGCTACAAACCTTCGAGAAATCGTATTTAGGTCCAGTGCTCCCTGATAAATTGTACCCCACTCTTCCCTATAATTACAAAAATGTCCCTTCCTTAGTCACTCATCATAGGTGGCAGTACTTAAAAGGAACATAAACATTGATGTTTTAAAAATATGAAATATAAATTTTAAAAGCTTGAGACGTTAAACGTCATAAGTTCAAGTGAGCATTATGTGGCCGAAAGTCACAATGCTCACACAGATATTTTGACAGAACAGATTCGAAGAGCCAAAGAGAATTTTTGAGCCCGCACTTTGTGAGTTTTGTTCACTGCGGGCGTTTCGAACGATTTCGTTACCCCCACCCTATACTCTGCACAGAGCGAACACCGGCCGTTCGCGAATACACGTGCCCCATCACCATATTTGACTATATATACGTGTGCATACGAATGCATAGATAAAATCGCTCGGCGGCACCGGTTTCATTCACCACCCTCGCCTGGCCTCTACCTTGCACACTCTTTACTCCAAAGCTTCTCCGACTACCGTTACAAAATTTACGCGTCCCACTGCGAAGTAGACGGAACAGGCTTGTTGTTTCTTTTTTTTTTTATAGGAATTAATATCCGCTCGGCATTCCGTTAGGCTTTATAGTACAGCTTCAGTTATCGTGCAAAAATAGCAATAAGTAATTAATTAAAAAACAACGAATCATAATTAACCGTGAATAATAAATTACAGATAAAATACACTACTGACAAAAATTAAGAGAATAATATAACTTACAACATTTTTCGGTCGTTTTCAAATTGTTCTATCTCCGCGAAAAATCATCGTAGGAAAAAATTTATAGAAGCATTTTAAATCTTGAAATCTCTAGTTTTTGAACTGTGGCCTTAAAAAATGTTCATAAATATGAATTGTTTTTTTTGCGAAAATGTCTATAGACAAGGGAATTATTTCGACTAATGACGTAACCAGATCCTTTTTTCTTTGTATCTTATCCTTTAATTTGAGCTTCAACAGAGAGCTGCACGATGATTTGTCGCACAGTTATGTGCTATCAAAGCAAAAATTACGCATTTCACGTTGATAATTAATATCTCATAAGCCAATTATCGTACTCAAAGTTGATGTGCATTTCTGGAAGGCTTAAAGTATGCTCTTCAAGAGGGAAAAAGCAATTTTTAATTATTAAAATTGTTTTGGATATGACATATCGATGGACATTTAAAAAAAGGCAATTGTGTCTTAAGTTTCAAAAGTTACGATATCTTCGCAAATAACTATAGCAGCCATAATGTTCAGGCATTTTTTTTTGAGCTCATAAGTTTTTATTATCCCGGTGGGCCGAAAGCTTAAAGCTTGGAATTTTTGTAAAAAAAATTAACGGGTTACCCCCACTTGCGATTTTGAAAAAATCGATTTTTTATTGCTTTTTTTTGAAGTATAAGTATCTGAGAATATGTCCTGAAAATTTCAAGTCGATCCGAACAAAATTGACTGAGATATGAGCGTTGAAAGAGAAGAATCCGTGAATTGAAGAACTGAAATTGAAACTTTAAACGCGTTTTTCTCAAAATGGCATTTCTGAAGTCGGTGACCAAGATTACTCGAACACTAATGAACCGATCTTCTTGAAATTTTGCAGGCTTATTTAATACATAAAAATGTAGTCTTTAATCGTTCGATTTTTTTTTTCGAAAAAAATGGCCGTTTTATAGCCAAAAAATGGCCGTTTTTTTTCGTTAAAATCGAACCATTAACTTTGACTGTCCGCCATTTTGTGAAAAATGAATATTTTTTAAAATCCTTCGATTAAAGACTAGTTTATACTTATATTTGACTAAATCCATCCGCATTTTTTTTTTTCAGATGATCCACTTCGCCGCAATGTTGGTCACCGCAAACCGTGTATATAAAAACATCATTTCATTGACGGCCATTTGCCACTAAACAATGTAATATTTTTCAATAAAAAAATTACTGAAAGTTCTTCAAGATGTGTTCTTTAAGATGGTATATTGATCGATTAAAAAAGTTTTGTAGTTTTCTTTAAAAAAAATTGATGAAAAAGGCCTTTTTTTGCGCTACAAGTGGGGGTAACGCGTTAAGGAACATCATTACTGTTTCAAAGGATGATTAATCCGTTTTTTGGTAAACAACATGTGTTTTTCAAGATTAATCGATATTTCCGCTCACGTAAAGTGACAATTGGTGGAAAAAAAATTAGAATAAATAATTAAGTCTATAACGCAATTAATAATATCACACATATGATTATCCTATTTAATCCTGAACCCCGAAAAATATTTGAAATGAGGAAGCTCAAGGCGACCGCCTACCCTTCGACATAATTAATCTGCGAGAGAAGAATAAAATCTCTGCAGTCTGCCAGGTCGTGTGACTTATCTCGAAATCTCTTGCGATTCAGAACTCTCCTTCCAAAATCAATCAAGTGTCCCGTACCTCGTCGAACGCTCGTGATTAAGTTGACTTAACGAATTCGTGCTTGTGGAGGCAAGAGCAAAGGCTCTGGCGACTATAAATGAAACGATACGGTTAGACTCCGGCTTGAATAAAATTCTACTTTCTATAGGGTGTCTCAAAATGACCTGATATTTTAATTTATTAATAAAACGTATTATTTATTTGAAAGGTACGAATATTTTTATTTCAGTATAAGGTAAAAACATGGAGGTTATGTATGGAACAAAATATCCGATAAATGGCCGCCTCGTTGCTGTTCGCAAACGTTCACTCTTTTGACGAAATTTTCAATAACATTTTAGCATAATTGCGGGCTACTTTCATAAATGGTGCGTCCAATTGCTTCCTTGAGCTCTGGAATGGTTTGTGGATCATAGGCATACACTTTCTCTTTCAGAAAATCCCAACGAAAGAAGATAGATCGTATAATTCTCCATGACTAAACCTCAATACTTCCAAATGCTAGTTGTCAAAAATTAGTACTCTATGTTCGCCACAAAACAATGGCGCGCAATTAAAAATGTCAGGTCATTTTGAGACACCCTTCACAGGGTGTCCCAGACCCGAATGGGTTCCCTGAAAAGGGGGGTTGGCGGTGGAATTCTGAGTCGATTGATATAAGCATGTGTGGGTCCCAGATGAACCCCTGGATTATTATTCATTTTTAAAGGCGGGCCAATCAGGCGGGAACACCGCACCTACAGGCACCACGCCACGCGCATTTCATTTACCAACGTACGCTGGCTCATAGGACGCACCTGATTGGTCCGCCTTTAAGAATGAATAATAATTCAGGGGTTGATCTGAGACCCACACATGCTTATATCAATCGACTCAGAATTTCACCCTCAACCCCCCAATTGAGAAAACGCTTTCAGTTCCGAGACACCATGTATATTCGTGTACAATTCTATCGATACGTTCTCTTTTGGTACTGGATGGCCCTTAATGTCGGTGGAACGAATTTAACAAAACGTCCGGTTATTCACGCCCGACAGGGGGAAATAAATTTCGATCAGCCTCATCTCCAACAGAATTATAACAACGGGCTGTACCCGTAAATCTATCGCGGAATTTATACTCCATAAGTATATACCCGTGCATTGCCGTGCTTTACTGCACGAGGATCCTCGTTTATATCTCGTGGATTTGTAATGGACCATCAAAATCTCGACTGTCCTTCGTGAGGTTGGCTAAGGAGAGATCGGAAAGTTTTGCGAATCATTTTGAGCCTCCTATCGCTTTATATATATATATATATATATATATATCCATATATTCCATATATATATATTCCATATATATTCCACATATATATATATATATATATATGGAAAGCGCATCGTACTAGATTTCACGGGCTGTATATCTCCTCGCATGGTGGACTTGAGAGTATTAGGTTACGAACTAGTTTCGTTCAGGTTAGCGCAAAACTCTGCTCCTTTCTCTCTTCTCCATTTTTATATCTCTGTCTCTCTCTCTCTCCTCACCGCATGCGGGCTCCCGTTAAACTTCTCTCGAAGGTATATCTACGAGAGGAACACTATACGCGATTCGAGAGATAGATCGCAGGGGCAAGTGTGTGTTTCATGCTGAGGAGACATTTGCGAGAGAAAGAAGGAGAGACCAGGAGAGAGAAAGAGGGGGGGGGGGCGAGAAAGAGAAGAGACTTTTCGCGAGATACAAGCCCAGAGAGATCTGCAGATCTCGGAGACGTTTATCGTAAATATATATGCCACATAAAGACACAGCATAAGCGCACACCAGCAGAGTTTAGGGACTCTCGTACGCCGACACTTGTACACGTTGGATCGCAATGATAGTCAAGTGGAATTTCACTGATATGGGCTCGTCGTGCGTATTTTTTTTGTTTACCTTTCCTCATGACAAAGATTATATGTGGACGATACGACTCTACGAGACATTGTCGAAAATGGAAAGAGGAAAACCGATAGAGTCGACTGGATTCTCGAGTTCATCGCGCTGGATGTTGGTAGATGGAGATGAGAGGGGTAACAATGACGTGTGATTATTGGCGTAGCCAGGAGGGGGCAGAAGTTCGGCGCCCCCCTGAGAAAAAATCGATCTAAAATAATGAACGGACTTCATCTACCTAGGTTAGTAAAAAAATGGCATTTTTAAAAAATATTTTTATCGATAGTATTAATTCTTAGCTATATCGGCGGATAATTTCAGTGACATGAGTGGGGATCGGAAATTCGAACGATCAATATTCAGAAAGACCGACTCGAATTCAGTAATGACGAACGTTTCAATATAGATAGATCAATCTTATAATAGGCTGTAAAATAGTTAACCGAAATTGTGAATACAAAAATCTCGAAGTTGATTTATAGGGAAAACAAATATCAGATTCAACAAAATAACGAGAGATATAGTATCGACTCGTCTTGTATATACACCAAACAATTTGAGACGTTAAATCGTCGAATTGTAACTATTACGACAGTTTAGAATTTTAAATTCATCAGAGCGAAGGGCCAAAAAGTCGATCAGTGAAAATGGCGGGTACATTCGATTTGCCGGCAGATCGAATAATACTGGACGATCAACACTTTCTACCAAGTAATAGATAGTATCATTGTAAATCTGAAACGCCGATTCTTTTTTAATTGGAGATCAAGAACGGAGAGGATTCTATCAATAATTATTTTAAAATCTTAATAATTGATACGTCAGCCTTGGAAGCTGAAGCGATAGTGATGAGCGGATATACTTTTATTTAAAGATGAAATAATAAGTGGTGGAAATTTAAAAAATCACATTAAACAGGAGTACTCTGCTGTCATATGGAAGAAGGTGGCATCTACAAAAAAATCGAAAATGCATTTTACCATACATAACTATGGGAATCTTTCTACTGATTCCAACGGTATCGAAAACGCATTTTCGATTTTTGACAGTTTTTCTGCCACGAGCTGGATAAAAACGTGGCTTAAAAGCACAACACTTCATGAACGATTCTCTCATATGTCACTGCTGAACATAAAGAATGACATTGGTAAAAAAAAATCCCAACTACTAAAGTGTTGGGCCGATTTGCAGGAAAAAATCGAATACTACCACTTATTTGATTAAGTACCGACTAAAAGGAAAAATTTAAGGACTGGTAAGTAACTGGATTCAGATATGATGAAAAATTAGTTGATTTTTCAAGATATTGCAAAAATTTGATATTAATGGTAACATGAACGTATGATTAAAGTTTCATATTCAATGTGTGCTATATGATTATCGAATATTATGTACATTTTATTCTAAAAGAAGATGATTGTGAATAAAAGCATTTTTTTATCAAGCTCGCCTGCCCTACCCCTACCCCCCTCCTCCCAGAAAAAAATGCTGGCTCCACCAACGCGTGCGAGCTGATCATCATTGGTGTAAGCTTTCATGATGATTCGTAGCAATGTTGCGTAAGCTTATTTTTCCTCCGTGACAATTCAAGGACAGTGGATAATTTTGAGATGTTGTTGAGGTTTTCAATTGGTGTAGATAGTTTTGGGATGTTTTTGGAGCTTTCATACGGTGTCGATACTTTTGAGATGCTTTTGCTGTTCTTGCAGATACTTTTGGGCTGATTTTGGAGATTCAAGAAATCCGGGTCATATCCAGACCGCGTCGAAACCCATTTGCGTGAGTTTTTTGGATCGTATTATAGTTATTATTTCTAGCGCACGTGAAGTTATTGCAGTCTTGACTCCGTACGCCGAAATGACCAACAGGTGGCGTGGTAAATTAGTCGATTTTCCATGGCATTGATGAGCCATTTTTTGGTGGTATATACGGGGGGATTCCTTGCGCAGATGTTTTACACCCTGCGTGCAACAACGTAGTCTAACCCGAAAGTCATCACTCGCGCGGAGCGCACCGGTTCTCCGCTAAACCATTATCCACGAATGTTCCATTTTCTCGTTAGGCATCCAGGTGCGAAGAGTATCCCTCGAATTTTTGTTGATGGATGATTCATCGTGAATACACCTAATGCTTCGTCTCGCAACTCGTTCGATACGTTAAATTCACTTTTCAAAAATCATCTATCAAAGACTTGGTCGTTATATCGTGAAAAAGAAATTTACGCAAAACAGCAAATTTCATGTACAAGTCCAGGTATAGTTCCATTCGATCTCAACATTTTCACTGGCAAGCGAAGTTTTGAAAATATAAACGGGATGGGCCGGAAGGTGACGTCTGAAAAGAATTCATTTTTGTGTAACCCCATGTATGTATCACGATCTTTTTTAGCTTTCGAGAGAAAATAATTTTTTTCGTGTTTCCCTGTAGCATAGGTTATGTTCTCTCTTTTATGTATATACTTTCTTCAAAAACAGGGGTTTCAACATTTTTTTTCATCACGCCCTTTTTCCGCAAAAAAGGAGATGGCCGTGCCCCCTGTCACATCATCGTAGATATTATGATGAAAAATGCCCCCCCCCCTCGCCCAGTGGCGGATGCCGAATTTTTTTCTGGCGGGGAGGGGCACGCTTGGACTCGGGGGGCATGGGGAGGGGGAAATGTGATTATTCTGACACTCCTTGGCTTTTTTGTATAGTAGATTTGGACCGTCTGGGGGGGGGGGGGCACGGGGCCCCGTGCCCCCCAGACCCCCTGACTCCGCCTCTGCCCCTCTGTATATCGCGTCACCCACTTTGAAAACCAATGCTCTAGAAATGTTTTAAAAGTAATTAGGAGTCATTTAAACTAGCATAAGTATTTTTTTATCATCTGCATATTCGTGACCGATTCTCTCAATCCTATTTTTTTAACTATCGATCTAAATCTAAGGCATCTACGTCAGTGTTCCGTTGGCCATTTATTTATTGCTCAAAAGTGTACCTCGTAATGCCAAACCAAGTGCAAACATCGCAAGAAACGTATAATGCTTAATGAAAAAAAAATGCTTTCTTTTCGAAAACTAAAAAAAACCGTACAACATCGATGGGGATGATGCCGACAGGTATAGGGAGCCTAAGTATACGCGGCATTTAGAAATTCCTTTTAGACGTCACTTTTCGGCCACCCTGTATATACGAGTTTCGACAAAAATGTTTCATTGTATTGAAATACGTATTAGTAAAATTGGGGTCGAAAATGTTCGCCAGAGTGCATGCCGTGCACGTTCAATTCTGATTGTCAGGCGATCGGGGGCCCCTTAAATTTCTCGACATATTTTCACGCGCTCGTCTTGTTTTCAACCTGTTTTTTTTTTCTTTTTCTTACGAATATATCTGTGTATAAATCGGAAATTGGCATTGCTGATTCTCGGTATCCGCGAAGGGTTTGCAGAAACGCGCATTTGAGGCCCTGTGAAGTGAGCGCGCTCTCGCCGATACCTTGGCGGGGTCCATTAGCGCCGCGCAGCGGCAGGTAAAGTAGAAGGAAGAATACGAAGAGCAAAAGGAAGAATGGAAGATGAAAAAAGGAATAAATATATAAAAAGGAGAGAAACGGGAGGAAAGGCGGTATATGCGGAGGGCAAGAGAGAAGAGTTGCGAAGGTATAAGAGGCAGGTACGAATAAGACGAAGAAAAAAAAGGAAGATGGTCGGGGCTACGGCAGTGACGGAGGGGGGGCTCGAAGAGGGGAAAAAAGGGAATAAGCATCGGGAGGGCCCACACCGCTGCCGTAGCTGCACCGCGGGAGTTCTCTTTCCCTCTTCCTCTCCCTCTCTCTTTCCTCCGGTGAAAAAGGTATACGTAACCTGACGGCAACCTGCAGCCACGTCCTTGTCGAATAAAGCCACGTACCGGGTGTTGCGTTTTTCAAAGTTCCCTCGCAAGCAGGCAAAAAAAGTCCGACGGAGGCGTCGAAAACTACAAAATGATGAACTGCCAAATTCCAACCCAAACAAATTCGTATCGTTCGAGTAAACCGTATATTCTCGAGGAAAAAAATGGATATGTGTGGCCGAGATTGCGCCACTGCTGCGGACGTCGTCCAGAGTTCGATGCAAGCCGGTAAAACTTGCGCAAGCGAAAAGCTAGATCAAGGGGGGTGATTTTCTGATTTTACTGGAAATTTGCTACAGGTTTTTTCTTCAAAGGAAAGTTTTTCATCATTTTGGAGACTTAGGGTATGTTCGAGGGGCCGTTCACTATCAAATGAGGTGCGGAAGAGATTTCTCTGTGAAGTCGATTACATATGATTTTTGTGATTTCATAAATGATTCGAGCTATTTTTAAAGTCATGTGATTTCACGTAATTTCAGTTGACTTCAATTGATTTCATTTGAATTCATCAACTTGGTTTCAGGCGATTGCTGAAATCATTGCAGGGAGAAAAAAAGTCCTAAAATGGTTGAATTTCTTTTTTATTGACTAATCTTGTGACTCAAATTTGAATTAAGAATTTTTTTAAATGAAAAATGTGATTAAAAAAGACACAGATATAGATATTAAAAGAAATGTTTATTTTTTTTCATACATAGTAATGTTAATTGACTTGTGTATCGACTGTATGAACTGGCGAATTTTTTAAATGAAAAATGTGATTAAAAAATACACAGATATAGATATTAAAAGAAACGTTAAATTTTTTTCATACAGAGTCATGTCAATTGACTTGTCAATTGACTGTATGAACTGGCGAGGGCACTGGCGTTCAGCCGCAGACTAACCGCTCGAACGCACGGACAATGGATTATGCTATGAAAAATTATAATAAAATTTCTTTGTTTCGAGAATCCGATGATTTCTAGCGATTTCGTGGATTAAGTAATTTCATGCTGATTTCAGACTTCAAAAAATTTAAACCCGATTTCAGGGGATTTTAACCACATTCGGATAATGTTGATTTAGTAAGACGATTCGCGATTTCAGGCGATTTCTTGTGATTTTGCATTCGATTTCGAACAGAAGTGCTTCAATGATTTCACACGTGAATAGCCCCTCGGGTATGTTTGATTACTAGGGGAGACCCGGGCATAGCGAACAGCCCAGGCAAAGCGAATATCCCGCATGGCTACGACGGGATCGCACGCGGCGTCTGCGCGTGGGGGTATTCGCTTTGCCTGGGCTGTTCGCTATGCCCGGGTCTCCCCTACTTTTGGATGTGACATGGTATTTTTTTAACCAACCTTTAAAAATGCCGAAGGTATGGCTAAAAAGCTAATTTATAAAAGCGACTGATTCTGATGAAATTTTATATAAAACTTCCTAACCTTGTTGACTAAAGCATGACCCTAAATGTTTTTGAATATTTGCAAAAACGTATTTTTTTTTGCAAATTATAGCCATTTTTCCCGCAAATTTACTCTTTTTCTTTTTCTTGGCTCATATTCTGCGTATAAGCGTCAATTAAATGAATATCTGCGTTGGTTTTTTTGTTGGCATAATCCCAAAATGTAACAGCCAAAAGGAGTCATAAAATGTAGTACAAATTCCTAAGCCTCGAAAATGGTGAAGAAGTGTTTTTTTAATCGTGAAAATCAGCAATTTTTCCCTCGCCTAAAAGTATCTTCCCCCTTGATTAGACGAGAAATTTGTGAGGATTTCGCCTGTATGACGAAGAGGGATGGTTGGTATACAAGTTGGTACTTTTTGATTCACCCGCTAGAGCCTCCGGACCCCCGTGTGTCCGCGCCAACGCACCTTGGGACTTCTTACCGGCCCCAGGGAGAAACCCCACACAATGTTGGATATACCTACAAGAGCTTATAGTGGGAGGAATTCCAGCGTTGCCAGACCATCGTGGATACCACCTAAATACACAATACCAACGCATATCCACGCGTTAATGCAAAAAAAACATGTTCTCTGGACGACCGTAAATAAATAAATAAATATATATATATATATATATATATATATATATATATATATATATATGTGTGTGTGGGTTCATATATATAAATACGTACATGAACACATATTTTTAGGGTACGAATGTTTTGAGGACATTCAACATCGCGGACCTTCCGCATCATTGCATATTGCCGCTGAATCAGCATTATGTAAACACCAATGGTTACAAAATCGAGATTTGTTGAAAAAAATGTTGCGAATCGAACACCAACATAACTAGATGTGTTAAGGGCAGACATACACCTAGGAGCCGGAAAACGTCATTTTTGCGAATTTTTTCAAGGAAAATTATTTGAAATTTCGGATTGGGGTTTTATTTATCTAAAAGTATATACATTGAAAAATATGTTTAATTTTCTTTATTTCAAAATATTAAAAATATACAAGGATATTGTATGATCCTTGGAGCGTCGTAAAAAAATCGGTACCCAAAATTTCTCGAAATCCAATGAACCGATTGCCGTGAGGTTTTTTGTGGTTATTTTATACACCATTATCTAGTACTTGTCATAGCCGATTTTGAAAATATCGATTTATGACAAAATGGCGGACGTTTGAACATAAATATTGACTTTTGGGCCAAAAATTAGTTATTATTTTGTCTATAAAACAAAAACTAAGTAACGGAAAAAAAATCCTATGACAAGTACTAGATAATAGTGTATAGAATAACCAGAAAAAACCTCGAGGCAATCGGTTCATTGTTTTTCGAGAAATTTTGGGTACCGATTTTTTTACGACGCTCCAAGGGTCATACAATATCCTTGCATATTTTTCATATTTTTAAATAAAGAAAATTAAACATATTTTTGAATGTATATACTTTTAGATAGTTAAAACCCCAATCCGAAATTTCAAATAGTTTTCCTTCAAAAAATTCACAAAAATGACCTTTTTTCCGGCTCCTAGGTGTATATCTCCCGTTAAGGGTTCTGCATAAACTTGAAATTAAAAAAATACGATTTTTATGCCCCGTCTTTTATATAGCCTAGGATTTTACCATTAATTTGCAATGGAGATTTTGTAAAAATTCGAAAAATGGACTGAGTTGTGACGATTTTTGTGAAGATCGTTCACTGCGCTACCGATACCCTTTTTTCTTTTGCGCTTCTCTCGAAACTATGTTTCATGAAAAGTTGTCAGTCGTATCGCCAAATCTATTCGCTCAATTCACAAATTCGAACAGAGCCTAGTTTATAACATTTGCTATTGTGAGACTGAATTTTTTTTTGATACGTTTATCCATTTGTTAATAACAAATTATGAATGTAATTTTTTCGTCGAAAATCGAACTTTTGTTTCTACGGCTATTTTCATCATATTCAAAATTTCGAAAAAGTAGCTGTTCATGTGAAAGTTCAATTAAAATACTGGAAGTACATTGTTTTATTTTTTATTTCACAATCGAATGACCCTAATTGCCAGAACTAGAAGGCGTCTCAAAATGACCTGGCATTTGAAATCGCGCGCTATTTTCTTCGTGGCGAACGTAGAGTACTAATCGTTGACAACTGGCATTAGGAAGTATTGAGGTTTAGGGAAGTATTAGGTTATATATATATATATATATATATATATATATATATATATATATATATATATATATATATATATCAAACAAATATCTAACTAAATATTAAGGAACAAATCCAACCTAGGTTGCCTCAATCCAAAGTCTAAGGATTTTGAGGTATCATGGTAAGTATGATTTTTGGCAAATTTCCCAAAATTAGGTACTAACTTGTTCATAATGTTCAAACAGACAATATTTGGTAACTAAAAACTTATTTGCCTCTTAGCTCAATGTATATTCAATCAAAAAATACCAATGCAATTATCTGTATCCACATAACTAATTAATTAGGACGTGTTGAATAATTGAAGACTTATCAAAAAAATTAAAATACCTCTTGAGTTAATGCTATTAAAGAAAATAGCATTATCATAAGATGTAAACGAGTTAGTGCCTAATTTTGGGAAATTTTCCAAAAATCATACTTACCATGATAACTCGAAATCCTTAGACTTTGGACTAAGGTAACCTAGGTCAAATATGTTCTTAACGAGGTACCCTATCACCCCCTCAAGGCTTTGCATCGACCTTTCCAACACCCTGTATAGATACACGAGTATAATATGGACCAAAAAAAAATCGTCTGCGTGCCTTCGTCTTTAGAGACACGTTTATATACTTGTAGTTTTTATTTTGCTGTTGGATTTTGGTCCCAAAGTACATAAGTGCTGTGTGGGACAACCGCGGAAAAATTCATTGCACCCCGTCGCTGCATTCGGTTGTATACTCGTGACTTGAGGGAAAAAAATTCCGAGTCAAGTCTATTTGCCAACAAACATATACTTCCGCAAGTGAGAACGGAAAGAACAGGCTCCTATTATATCGATTCGCCATCACTACTATTTATGGTGTATTAGTCTTCCATGGGGGCGGGGGAGCCAAATCGAAGTAGAAGGGTGCAGAATCCCCGCATGGTTAAAATAGGTCGCACGATCGAGGCTTTTATAGTGAGGGTGCTTAATTATAATAGATCGTGTTTGCGAGTAATCGAGCTCGAGTTTATTGTCGTCCCTTCGTGTGCCATTGTGCAGCTATCGCTGTGCCGGGTAATCATCAAGCAGCGTACGTTCCACTCGGAGGACTGAAACGTACACTGAGGAATATAAGTGGAAGCCAACTGGACGGTAAGGTTTGATTGTTATTAAATTTAAAGTATACAATTCGAAGTAATGCGATCCGATATCGGAAATAAAAAATCAGAAGCATTTTGCTTCCGATGATGAGGAATCTGTTGACTCACTTGATGGTGGAATACCAAGAGCTGCAATACTCAAACAGTTATTTTCCTCCGCACTGTAGATTCGATCATTGGGAGCTCGCGGAACTACTTTGGCAAGGGAAATTCATTTGTTTTTTTTTAAATTATTTTATTTAACAAGGCGTGTTCAAAGTTCGCAAAAGTTATTGGGTGCAAATGCTACTCGAAATTGGAATTGTGATATATGTGTTTGAAATTTTGGAAACGGACTATCAAACCGTATAAAGTCAACAATTTATTTTGTATTAGAAAATACCCGATCTCCGAAAAGGAGCAGAGAAATTGAACTTTTTTTAAGAGGGCTGGTTTTAAAGCTTGAAATTTCGAAAATGAGATTTTTTATCGCATATTTTCACATCTCTATTAAAGCCAACAATTTATTTTGTTGACAAAGTACCCGATCTCCGAAAAGGAGCTTTGAAATACAACTTTTCAAAGAGGTCTGTATACGCTTGAAATTTCGAAAAGAAGATTTTTCATCGCATGTTTTTGTATGTTGAGGGTCTTGAAGATTTTGTCAAAATTCCAATAATTGACCGATGACAATTTTTGTGAAAGGTCAGATCGCTACGACGAATCGTCCCAATGCGTTTTGCCTTTTTTTATTTTGCGTTTTTCTCGAAACTATTTTTCCCAAAAACGCCGCGAGTCGCATCTGAAAATCTCTTTCTCCGACTTAATTGAAATTCGGACGGAGGTTCGAACATTTTCTATCGTGCGACCTGACAATTTTTTGATATGCTTATTCATTTGTTAATAACGAGTTATTACAGTTGCTTTTTTGGTCGAAAATCGAACTTTCTGACACAGCTTTTTCTACGATTCCGTAATTTACACAATTTCAAAAAGTACATTTTTTATTCTTTATATTTGCGATTATCCTAGAGGCTAGAGTCACGTACACACGATTGGCTGTGCAGCAATGGCAACACTTTGTTTAAATAAAAATAATTCCATAGTTTATTAATATTTTTCAACTTACAAAAAATAAATTTGACAAGCCGATGTATTAAAGTATTTCCTTCGCGGAGGGCCGTATTTTGTGGGGGGCATAAGCAGGGCCCTTCTGAATCCTTGGTAATTACAGTGGAGCTTAATAAAAAAAGTCACAATCAATTATTGTATCCAACGATAAAAGCGAATAAAAAATTTCACCCAAATTTAGTAGATTTAGCCATTTTAACTCTTTCTCTGAAAAGTCGCAGCTACAAAAATTCTTCTGCTGGTGACATTTTTCCAAGTTTTATAATTAACATTTTCTTTAAACATTCGCGGACCCCTTATTTTTATTGTTGTTACGAAATATTTAGAATTTTTCACACGGGCCGAACAGTTCATATCAGACATCTAGAGTCATTCAGTGTACAAATTACTATATAGAAATGTGGCCATCGTGTCATCTCCATAGAATACAAATAAGACGATTTAAAGTCGTCATTTTTCCATTAAAAGTTCGCCTACTTGGCTTGAAATTTTACCAGTACACTGGGATGTATTTTCACTTGAATATACACGAAAATCAGTCGATTGTTGAATATACGCGTTTGTGAACGGAATCCCTTGGCTGTGTTTAAATCCTGAACTCGTCATTCCAATACTCTTACCGGAAAAAAATATTAAAAATCGACCTGTTTTTTTGCATACCAAGCTTATGCAGACCCGTTAAGTACTGGTATTTCATAATTTTCTTAGGCATGGGAAGGCAGCTGTCGCTTTAAGGACATAATCGTCCTCGTTCTTCGCATTTATAATTCCGTACAGTTACACGAGAGGTAAACGAAATTTGTATCAGAAAGCTCTATCATTAGTTGGCCATCTCTCTCTCTCTCTCTCTCTCTCTCTCTCTCTCTCTCTCTTCTCTCTCTCCCTCTCACAATAAGTACAAACTTATGAGCTTTAAATATAGTCCGGTATGTATTGCACACACACACACACACACACACACACACACACACACGCGCACACGCACGCGCACGCGCACGCGCACGCGCACGCGCACACGCACACGCACACGCACACGCACACGCACACGCACACGCACACGCACACGCACACGCACACGCACACGCGCACGCACACGCACACGCACACGCACACACACACACATACACACACACACACAATCACGCGCACGCGCAGACACGCACGCGCACGCGCAGACACGCACGCGCACGCGCACACACGCACACGCGCGCGCGCGCAACACACACACACACACACACACACGCACGCACGCACACACACACGCACACACACACACACACACACACACACACACACACACACACACACACGCGCGCGCGCGCGCGCGCGCGGCGGGGGGGGGTGTACTCACCACTCTGGACTCGATGTCGAGACTCTTGTCTCGCCTTCTCTTTCCAAGGACGGGCGTGCACATGAACATGTCCATGGAGCTGCCAGCATCTCGATCTCGTCTCAACGAGTCCAAACTTCTCACGGCCACGATCGCCGCGGCCTCGTACAATTCCCTGAGGGCCTTCGGTCTACTGATCGCCGTGAAGAGAGAGTCGTGCGGCTTATTCGACGACCGAAAATGCACGGTCCTCGTTGCGAATGTGCATATGTCGGATTCGGCTGTGGAGGCAAAAAAAAAAGAATCATTCAATATATACACGTATACGTTCGGTCGCAAAAACGTCTGTTATAAAATGGCAACTTGAGGAGGGGTGAACACGTTTTTTTTTGGTAATTGAGGCCCGTGGCTTGGTAGAAATAAAAAAAGTGTCCGGTATACAAAATTTCGAAAATCAACCCGTCAAGATAAGGTTGGAAAAATTAGTTCCCATTTTCTAATTGTAAGCAGTGGGAAATGTTTTTTACTCGATGCTATTTCCGCTACGAATTTCCGAAGTTGTTGAAATGAACGATTTCAATTTTAAGCGATGATTATGGAATTATTTTTTGGCTGTTGGCATCACATTTTTATTAAAAACATTTCGTTTGTGATTTTTTAAAAAAGAAAACTGAAAGAATGTGCACTTTTAATGCTGGCGCATCAAAAGACCTGCGATTGACGTTGGAGTAATCGTAGGTAGGTTTGCCTTATCGTGGAAGCCTTTGATACTGTTGGATGAGGTACCTTGTGGGCCTTAAAACATTGGGAGACTCTGATAATCGAATGCAGCATTCGCTCGCACAATTTTTGCTCCTGTGAGTCTCAGTCTTCGCCATCTGACCCCACTCTTTCCTTCATTATCGGTCTTCATACGTCCACGTGTTGTATGTATACACAGCCACATCGGATTCCCGTTCTTTGCTCATTGTAAAACGGTACGATGGAGGGGTAAGCCTCATTGTCTTTGTTTTATACGGCAAACAATGAGCGGCCGGGACGATCTCTTAATTTGCATTGTGCTTGGATCTTTATTTCTGCATATATAAACATGTGAGTGTGTGTCTGTGGCGTAAGGATATATTGCCCGTACATTCCCTACCAAAAGTGAGTTTCGGCGTGAATTTTGAGCACTTGGCGATGAGATTAAAATGTTGTTAAATATCAACCACATTAAAGATGCTGAGAACATTAATTTCTGGTAATATTAATGTAAAAAAGTTATAAGTAAATTGGTGAAAAAAAATTGTTCAACAATTATCCGGCAAACTACATTTTTTATATTATAAAATGAATTCGTAGATTTTTCTGAGTAGGTATGCTTTTTTTAGAATTTCCTGTCTATTTTTATTTTTATTTTTTCAATTTACAAAATGGATGAAGAGTCACAAATCTTCAATATGTTTTCGAAGCAATGTTCCATACTAAATCCAAGTATCCAATGTTCCATACTAAATCCAAGTCCGGGGTATTGAACGAACGGTGTCATAGGTACAGTCTCTGAAAAATTCCAAAAACGGGATTTTCGAAATTCTTTATAAAATCATGTGCATTTAGAAAAATATCATCATTCATTTAACGTCATAAAAAGTCACGTTAACCGGAGATTTTTCGAACAAATTTTTGTTTAAACAATTTATTTATGAATGTTTGGCATTATTATTATTCAAAAGCAATGTTCTTAGCATCTTCAATACGGTTGATTTTTTTCCGATTTTGATGTTATCGCAAAGTACTCAAAATTCTCACCGAAACTCACTTTTGGATGGGAATGTACGGGCAATACATCCTTAATGCGTATGAGCGTCCGATTCAAGTTTTCAACCCTTCTGCTGCCCCGTGAAAAAGAGGCACGGAACCAACCGAGAGAATCGAGCAAACGGCGCTCGCGAATAAAAACGATGAATGGAAGAGAACGAAAAGGAAGGTAATGACGAGCTCGTCGACGAGGGTGACATTTTCAGCTGCGAAAGGGTTTAAGCGAGAGATGTTGAACATTTAATTGATCGCAAAGAACACGACGTGCATGAATGGAATATTCATCGCGATTGGGCTCCGTGCTTTCTTCACCCCTTTTTTCCCTTGTGACTTAAAACGAATAAATATCAATGGGAATAAGATACAATCCCGAACCCAGGAAATACAATCGTTCGTTTTCCTTGTTTGTTTGGGGAGTTGTGACTAGTTGTGAAAGTTGAATAATCACTTTTTTTTTAACCTATATATTTTGACAGTATATCATCTTATAAATGTTCCCTGAAAATTCCAAGGTGATCGAATCAAAATAGAAAGATTTATAGGCTGTTATGTTGACGCCCGTCGGAACGCTTGGAATGTAAAGAAACTTTAAACGCTTTTTTTCTTGAAAGTACTTTTCCAAAGTTGGTGAGGGAAATATATCTCAAAAAGTACTGCATCGATCTTTATGAATCTTTTTGAACTTTTCTCGATGTAAAATATAGTATTTGGTTGAAGCATTTTTCCGATGTATACTTTCGATTTGATCAACGGAAAATGGCCTTTTTTTTGTAAAATTCCAGATTCACTTTGAACACGCGCCATTATTTTTTTCATTTGATATTTCGGAAATTTCTTCGATCAATCACAAGATGAACTTATATACTAACGAAATCTGTATGATTTTTTTTATGTCCGATAACCTGGTTCAGAGGAGCATTCCTTACCGCAAAAGACGTTTCCGAAAGGTGTTTCTAATTTAACATTAGAAACACACAGAAAGATTATAATTTAGGGATCATCACAGTGTAGGACTTTGAAAAAAATCTTTTTTGCATCATCTGATAGTATAGACGGTTATAAAGATGGACCTGGAATCGCCGATTGATCATAAGTAGACAATTTATATGAAAATTCCACACTCGAAACTTTGAACGCGTTTTTGTCAACATGTCGTTTTTTTCAAAACGGTGCCCACTCTCAAAGGAAGAGTTTTCAAGCTATCCGTCTCAAATTATGACACAGCATTATTCACGCCATTCTTTATCTTGCTATGGAAGCTTTTTTTTTTTTAAATCTTCATATTTTTTTTACGAAAAACTGTCCAAAAAATAGGCTAAATTCGGTACAATTTTCCAAAGGGCCGCCGTTTTGTTCATTTTTATAAAAGGCACTTCCATAGCAAGATAGCGGCTTCAATACTGATTAATAATCTTTTTACAAATTTTGTTCCCGATAATATTTACGGCCACGACCGTGCAGGACTCCTTTATTTCGAAGACATTTTCAAACGTTAAAGAAAAGTAAAAAAAAATAAAACGAAACGTTGAATAATTTATTTTCCGTTTTTCACAAGTGCTTTGATGTGACATCAAAAAGTCAGACCGATCAGCGTATTTTAACCCTCGAAAAAAATCGCGAAAAGCAGCTATTTTTCGACCCGTTACACTATTTTTACACAAAAAAATAACAGAGTGTTGTTGCGATGATACTTTTTCAAATACCTAATATTTGGACAAATTCGTCATCACTGCTTAAAAAACCCCAAAAATGAGTTGTTTTCGACTGTTTCAACTAGGCATAATTCGTCGATAACCCATTATCTTTGAAAAACAGTCCCGGTTGCTTCAGTACCAACCGATACCACACAGGAAGAAAAAATTCTTCCTCGGTAATAAATATAATTATCGATCGAGTCCTCCATATCATATATTCGCCTCACGCGATTACGCCGAATTCTCAATTGTTTCTCTTTCCTCCGACGACACAATTGACCGATATTTCAAAGGGCTTCGTTTGTAGATTGTACAAGGTCTTGTGTGTACTCACAAGGTCTTGTGTGTACTCGGCAAATGCGCCAAGAGTCAGTTATGTTTTCTCCCGATACCCTCGGCTGCCTACTCTTATTGCTGCTGCCGTTTTCTCGTACTGATATCGCACGTTCGCCTCCGGCCTCGCGCAAACAAACGTGTAATACGCGTAAATACGTACGTACAGGCGTACGTCGGGTTACGTTTGAGCGCGAGGAATATACGGGAGGGCTCTCCTGGTCGCGGACACCACATATATAGCTCGCCCAAAGAGTTCGGTATAGGCATGCAACTGTACAACGTGCATTGCATAGCACCGGATTCCAAACCAGTACTATTCGATCCTATCTTATGCACTATGGAGAGAGAGTCGTGGAGAGTATTTCTTGCGATCGCCCAAGTGTAACCATGCAGTAGCCTCTTGCACTCGACGTGTATTGCTCTTTCGTGCGCCCTCGCTAATGCACAATTATGTGTGTGTGTGTGTGTGTGTGTGCGCGCGCGCGCGCGTCCGTGCGTGTATGTCTGCGCGTGCGCGTGATTGTGTGTGTGTGTGTGTGCGTGTGTGTGTGTGTGTGTGTGTGTGTGTGTGTGTGTGTGTGTGTGTGTGTGTGTGTGTGTGTGTGTGTGTGTGTGTGTGTGTGTGTGTGTGTGTGTGTGTGTGTGTGTGTGTGTGTGTGTGTGTGTGTGTGTGTGTGTGTGTGTGTGTGTGTGTGTGTGTGTGTGTGTGTGTGTGTGTGTGTGTGTGTGTGTGTGTGTGTGTGTGTGTGTGTGTGTGTGTGTGTGTGTGTGTGTGTGTGTGTGTGTGTGTGTGTGTGTGTGTGTGTGTGTGTGTGTGTGTGTGTGTGTGTGTGTGTGTGTGTGTGTGTGTGTGTGTGTGTGTGTGTGTGTGTGTGTGTGTGTGTGTGTGTGTGTGTGTGTGTGTGTGTGTGTGTGTGTGTGTGTGTGTGTGTGTGTGTGTGTGTGTGTGTGTGTGTGTGTGTGTGTGTGTGTGTGTGTGTGTGTGTGTGTGTGTGTGTGTGTGTGTGTGTGTGTGTGTGTGTGTGTGTGTGTGTGTATTTGTGTGTATGTATGCGCGTGTATGTGTGTGTGTGTGCGTGCGTGAGTGTGTGCGTGTGCGTGCGCGTGTGTGTGTGCGTGCGTGCATGCGCGCGCGCGCGTGTGGGTGTGTGTGGGTGTGTGTGTGTGATTGTGTGTGTGATTGTGTGTGTGGTGTGTGTGGGTGGGGGTGTGTGAAATCTGATATGACGGTACCAGGAACAGCTCCTCGTGCGTGATTGATATCGTATCGCGCTTCGGTCTCTCGCTATTGCGTGATTTGATCAAGAGAAATCGGAACGCGCTTTTTTTCTCATTAAGGTCACGCAACTTGAATTTCCTGCGACAAAAGAGGCTATCTTCGACAAGGAACCTGTCCTGAGGAACTACCCATGCAGGAATTCGTTGGGGAGTCTCCAGATCCTACCACATTCTTGTAGGGATTTGACAGGGACGAAGCACGTAGGAAGTCCACTTTTGAAACCAAGCAGATTCCGCGCTTTTTCCGATTAACATTTGAGAATGTTTTATTCGAAATTCTCAATTGGTTGGTTCTCCCGAAAACGAAGATCGTTTCGTGATGTCGTGCACAAGTTTATTGAGGAGTCCTAGATGCACGAACTTCTCTGTGGGAATTTGTTAGGGACGCCACAGTTAGGGAGTCCTCATTGAGATGCAATTGGATTCTGCACTGTTCTTCGATTAACGCCGTTTGAAAATTCTCAACACGGTCGAATGGAAACCATGTGGAAAGTCAAAAGGAGGACCTCGGCGTGTAGAAACATAACCTGCAGGCTTCGTGTGCGTGCACGGGTGTGGTGATATTTCGCAAAGTGCGGTGAAATAAATGACACGCGATTATTGCGGTGCATTTTCCGAGATGTGATTCGAATCGATTTTTAAGATATACTTTTTAACAGGTTATACCTGGTTATGACAGTCGGAAACAGCTCACTTTTGGGATTTTGTAAACAGAAAAACCGTGATGGTAAATTTACACAAAATTAAGTATTTGAAAAAGTGTCATCTGAAGAACAGTCTACAATTTTTGGACCGGGTTATCTAATGTAAAAAAAGCAAACAGATCTCGTTACTGTATTAGTTAATTCCATGATTCATCGAAGGAATGTCCGATATATGAAATTAAAAAAATATGGCCCGTATTCAAAGTGAAAGTCTTCATTTTTAAGAAACAAATGAGCATTTCTCATTTATCAAATCAAAAGTATACATCGGCAAAAAATCCTTCGATCAAATACTATATTTTTACATCTAGAAAAAGCCATAAAAATATCAGGAATATCGATGCACCAATTTTTCAGATATTCGGTTCACCGACTTTGAAAATGTACTTTCGAGAAAAAAAGTGTTGAAAGTTTCGACCAACGCTTCGAGTGTTCCGACGGCCTTGAACATAACAGCCTATAAGTCTGTCAATTTCGATACCATCGCCTTGAAATTTTCAGGAAACATTCATACGATGAAATACGGTCAAAATATATTGGTTTTGAAAAGAGTGATTTTTTTTAAAGAGTGAACTTTTACCACTAGGCTTAACCACTTAGACGATTTATACTTTTTTGCGGTTCAACCATTTACTATATCTCTACATTTTATTTAGAAAATTCAACATCCAGAATCGGACCCATCAAAAATCGCATCGGCTGCCGTTAGATCGCGTGAAAATCCTTTAGGATCCAAATTCGACGCGTACGTTGGCTTCCAATAGGGAATCCCGATTAGAATCCAATCTACGAGCCTAAAATTTTAGTATAGGAAACCAACGTGATGGTCCATTGGATCCCTATCACGAAGTGGGACCAAGTATGAGAATCCAATTGGATCCCTACGACAAATTCTGCACGGGTAAGGTGGCTGAAGGTGAACAGTGTGAAAGGTCTTTGAAGAAGTGGATGTGGCATCAAGGCTGCAAACACGCGACGAAAGAGCGGTCAGCGAGAAAAATTGGCTAAGAGGCGGAGAAGAGAAATAGAAACAGAGAAAAGGAGGAGAGAAAGGAAGAGAGTGTGTGAGAGAGAGAGAGGGAGCTTTTATTTGTTCGCATCCCTTGGGAGGTCTTCGAGAGCACATTGAACGCTATGCAAAGTGCCCGCGAGCATATTCACGGGGCCGTCTGTTCACTCACGTCGAGAACGAGCAGGCTCGTCTTCACAGAATGCCGACGGACACTCAGCGTCCGAGGCTCTACGACAGGTATGTGCAGATATATATATATATATATATATATATATATATATATATATATATATATATATATATAGGAAAATGTGTGTATGTGCGTATGTGTACGTCACAAGAGAGCATCTACCGTCGTATAAACGTACGCGGACACGTCTATATATATTACACGAAGAGCCGTGCGCGCGATCTTCGAATCCTTGCTGCGATAGTCAGCCGATTTCATCCTGTACACGCGACAGAAGCAAGATATCAAGAAAAGTGTGGGTAATTCGTGGTTACCGGTCACGGGGAGTGCACGCGCGTGTCTCCTCCACTCGTATTATCCTTTTGTACAATGTATACGCCTGGTGTGGACTGCCCGGAGCAATATTTTAGTAACTCACACTCGCGATGGTGCGCTCGCGCAAATATACGCACCATTCGATCTCTTGAGGATCTCTTGAGGATCTCTTGAGGCTATTGACCCCCTTGTGAGTGCGCCTAACCATTGTTCCCTATTCGCGCTCGGGGAAACTTCGGACCGGCGTCTTCTTACGCGGACTGGTCGTTTTGGCTTGGAGCTGAAAGTGAGATTTTTGTTTTGGGTTTTTTTTAGAGGCGCGGGGTAGAGCGGGTGTTTGCTCAATTATAGCCAACTTCCGGTGTTGGCTCAGTGCGCAACATCAGCGGTGCCCAGTGCTCGCAACTTTGAGGGCTCATCTGACGCTTATGACAAAACGTTGTGTCAGGCTAGGAAAATTGAAAAATTCAAAATGAAATTCTGGGAAAACTATTGACCGTAAATAAAGAGATACGAGTTTGGCGCCGTGGACAAAAATGTAGCTGTGTGTTCAAGCTACACATTGTTCCACGGCGGCAAGTTCGTGCGGCCAATAGTTTTCCTAGAATTTCATTTTTTGTCAACCCCCGCGAGGGGTTGGACAAAGCAAAATTCAAGGGTGGTCCATAGAAACGAAAATATAGAGAGAATTATTCTCTTCATTTTGTATATTTAAACAAAACCCGAAAAATCGATTGTTTTTGAGGTATTCAATAAACAATTATTTTTGTTTTGTTTTTTCAACAATGTTTTGGGGGGTGAAGATGACATTGGAGAGTGACGATCAAATACTCGATCGACGCGTCTTTTCAAGGGATATATCCCATTAGAACAAAAAGTGTACGAATTTATCCTAAAGAGTTGTTGAATTAAAACTGCCTTTTCCAAATTTCACCCCACTTTTTCACCCCCAAAATGAACAACCACGACTTCGGCGCTGTGGACAAAACTAAAGCCCGATTTTTTTTGAACATTTTGTCTCACGGCCTCGTTCTCGTAGGGGTCGTAGTTTGGCATCAATTCATTCCCATCCCCCTGCATCCCCCAAAAAACCCTGCACCCCGATTTTTAGGCAAACTTGGATTTAGCACCTGTCAATTCTTGGACATCTATAAAAAACTGGCCTTCTTCTATATTTTTCCGATTACGGGGTTTTTCAGCGACAGCACGACTGTACTATCTGGAATGTGAAATAATTAAAGACACAACGTGACCGAAGGTCGATAATTAAAGCTCAGGTCCAGTGGCGTAGAAAGGGCTTTTGGGACCTAAGGCGGACCGTAAAATTGGTGCCCCAATTTTTAACGCGCTATAAAAAATTTCAACACAGGGACTGGCATGAAAACTTATTATCCACTAAAATCTGCATTTTGAAACAGGCTATGCTAGAAGGATGAAGTTAAGAATTTTTACAAAACTATTTTACGTGTTTTCTGACGAGCGAAGTCGTTGATCACACTCTCGAAATCGATTGAATCAGTCGGATCTCGTTCAATGGACAAAATCGCCAGATTGTTCAATCTAGAAGGACCCATTGTTAACCGTAGATAATTCTTTATGAGTTTTGACTTCGAGAAACTTCTCTCGCAAGTCGCGACGCTGATGGCCACAGCAAGGAAGATTTGTAGCACAACAATGATGTTCGGGACTGAATCAGCTATAGGCTGAACTCTTCAATAAAGCGCAGAAGCTGTCAGGGCCCTTCCGTCTTCAGTGATTCAAGATGTTCAGGTTTTGGAAAAGCGTCCATGAATATCAACCTTGTGCGTTCCAGCAGAAGGTCATATTTATTGTCTTCATCAGCATCCAGCTTGCTTGAATCGATGCTGATTCTGAGGTCGAAAAGAGTGCTCGAACCCAATCAAACCCAAACAAACTTTTGATCACCGTGCTCATCCATTACCGAATTATCACTCAACCGCCCTTCATTTCAAATGGAACGTTGCTGTAATGTGAGGCGTGAACGCGTATGCAGCGATGATCCATCGATCTTTGAAGAATGATCCATTGAAGGTTGCTCATCAGCTCGATTGCGATCGGCGAAGGTTTCTCAACTCGTCGACCGCACCATCCGCCAACTCTCATTACCATTGCGTTTCCGTTTCAAATTTGTATGTTTCTTTTTGTTCCTCTCGGCACGACGATCGACGCGCCATCATGCCTGTGATAGGAATGATCGGCCGATTTCTATCCCCATTAGCGATCTATAACCGAGCGGTGTACGATCAATCTGCGCGTAGCCGCTTGAAAACTCGATTCTGCCTACATCGGAATTGGATCGATGATGGAGCTGTCCGCTCGACTCTCTTCTCTTCCGTTTATAACAGCCACTCATTATCGCGAGGAATTTTCTCGGACTTCATTTTTTCCATCGCGCTTTTAGACGACGATTCAAAATCTTAGAATTAAGGCGATGGGATGGCCGCGATGAAATTATTGATGTTATCTCGAGACGTCCTGACGTAGGCGGCGGCGAAGCGACAGACAGCATTCAGCATGGCTGAATGGATTAGCGAATGGAGATGCCTTTAGGCGAGGAAAACATTTCATGATTTTCATGTTTTTTTTTTCGAAGGAAGATTTCTTCACTATTTTTGACACTTATAGTATGGTTTATTACTACTTTTGTCATAAGGTATTTTTTTTATTGATCTTTAAATATGACGGAGGTTAGGAACGATCTTTTAACCTGAATTTTCAAACTGGCGTGACGTATAGCTAAAAACCAATCAACCAATTCTGATGAAATGTTCTATAAATCACTCATACACAAAATATAAACGAAGCAAAAGTGACAAATGTTGAAAATCAATTAAATGGTACGGTCTGAAACAAAACAATTGATATTTTTCAAAAGATGGCATTTTGCAGAAAAATTCGTAATTAAAAAAAATGTCTATTCAGGATAATGTTTTTGAAAATAAACAAAAAGTATTCTTTTATTGCAAAATGTAGCCACGTTTTTCGCAAAAATCAATCTTTTTTGTTCAAAGCGTAAATTTTCAACATGTCACACTTTTTCTTGGCTCATATTCCGCGTATAAGTGTGAATGAAAGAAAAATCACCGTTGGTTTATTTTCAGATTAATCCCGCCCACGCTGGGTGTCACGCTGTCTGACAACATCCACCGCACCCCGTTGACAAGACCGTGCCACGCATCTGCCATCTTTAACGTTTAATACATTTTTTAAAAAATACCACGTAACAGCCAAAAGAATAATACAACACATCTCAAGTCTCAAAAGTAGTGAAAAAATCTTTCTTTAAAAAAAATCATGAAAATCACGAATTTTTTCGTCGCCCAAAGTCATCCTCCCCTTATTGCCGAATTGAGGTAGCAAAAAGAATAGTGTGATTACGGAGGCGAAGGTATTCGAGACCGAGTCACTGAAAGATGAGGAGTAGCGTATAATTATACATAAATACACAGCGTGTGTGCATGTGTGTGTGTATGTGGGTCTCTATATGTGGAAAGGATACTTTGGGCCGATTATATCTATCCAATGCTGACTACCACCGCATTTAGCAGCTGTGAGGACGGTCCCCGAAATCAAGTGTCCCAGAAATGTTTCGATTACACATATGTACACATATACTTCTCTATATCCAATATATACATACATGGAAAAAGGGGGACCGATATAGCAAGGTAAAAGAGGTACCACGAAGGAGGAATGCGGTTACGGTAGATCGCGGACCAACACTCACTCGTTACGTTCAGAAATTCCGTGTGCGTGAGCGGGCCCAAAAAGAAAAAAAATAAAGAGAGAAACAAGACTGGACGATAAGAGAGGCCTCAGAGTCCGACGAGAAGTCCCGTCTTCGGTGTTTCCTCCACGACTTGCCTCTTTCGCTTCTGTCTCTGTCTTCCAGCTCAATATATATATATATAATGATGAACCGCTTCATTCACTACACCAACCTGACCATCAGACCAGTAACCCAATAAATTTTCCCTCGGTCTTCACGACATGACGCACGACTCAACGAAAAATCTCCCGCCAAAAGAAATCCCCTTGTTGTTTTTTGTTAACCTTTTTTTCATCTTATTCTTTCTCTCTCGTCGGTCTTCTTCGGCCGTGCGAATTTACGTGCAAGAATCGGCCAAAGAACGCGCCTCGACCGACAAATTAATTCGTGCTATTTCACGCGCGTTTCCGTGAGCCGCACACGCTCCGCGATAATTTCTTTTTTTTCCCTCTTCTACTTCGGCCGCGCGACGTTTCTTACCAAGTAAGTTTCTTTTTTTTCACGGTCGCCGTTGGCGGTCGTGCTGAGTAATTAATTCATTTTTGTTTCGCCTTGTTTTTTATTTGAATGTTGGACGAGTCAGCGCGTCTAGCTTAGAAGAAAAAAAAAACAAAACAATAGTATTGGGGGCCGTCCATATGTTACGTCAAGATTTTTGCTGATCCCCCCTGCCCCCCTGAACTCATCCTATGCTTCCGATCGTCATAATTCAATTACCCTTACCGTCCTCCAACGACCAGATCCCTCCCGCCCCATTTTAAAATTACGTAATTTATAGACGGCCCCTTAAGGGGGGAGATAGCTTTAGGCGAGGAAAAAAATTCCTGATTTTCATGATTTTTTTTAGGGGAAGGTTTCTGTGACAATTTTTAGGCTTATAAGGAACATCATTTATGTGTCCGCCTTCGATTTTGTTGATACTCTTATATTTGGTAAAACACAAGTGATCCATCGACTTGAATGAACCGAAAACCAAAATTCTTCTAATGTAAAGCGATGAAAAATCCATCATAGATGAAGAGAGAAAAATTTAATCAAGGGGTGACACACAGTACTTTGAGGAGTCGTTTCCCCCCTTAAAATCCCTTTTCCGCTGATCAAAATAAATACGTGTCTAATAGTTTTCAATGCTTTATCACAGATATGAGTTGCAACAAAATCGAAGGCGGACACTTAAGTGATGTTCCTTGTTAGGGAATGTCAATTATACAGTCGAACCTCGGTTTAACGAATCTCTAGGGGAGTTCGTTATATCGAGTTTTCGTTATATTGAGGTTTCATTATATCGAGATCGCGTTCTTTAAAAGATATATTAGGACTATAAATATACCCATGAAAAAATGTACAACTGGTCCGACATTGGCCCAGTAGTGCGCCAACTCTCCTGTATGGTTGGCCGTTCTCTGGCATGAATGTCGGTCCATTAATGGACCGTTGTCGGAATGATATCCTCGGGCCAAGGCTGGCTACCGATATCGTACCGACGTTGTACTCAACACCGGCACGACAGTAGTGCCAAGGTTGGCCCAAGTTACAGCCAATATCATACCAGCGTTGGTACTGACGCTCGTGCTAAGGTCGGCTAAAGACTATGCCATCGTTGGTATTAAAGCGGCCCGACGCCTATGCCAACATTGGCCCAAGTTCAAGCCAATATCGTACCAACTTTGGTCCAGTCTATAACCAACAGTGGTACGATAATGCCTCGAGTATCGACCGATACAACTCAGGGCATTATCGGTCACTCGTAGTGCAATTTTTTAGTTGTTCATTTTCATCATTTTTATCGTCCGCGTGTTCAATAATTTCTTCCACATACTCAAGAGTGTTCTCACACGCCGCTTTTTTAACATTATTTTCGAGGATTTTTTTCTCTGTCAAACATGACTCTTGATTCATGACACATTTTTCGTGCTTCAATAACAGTTTATTCCAACATAATTTTTTTCTCACTTTTTTCAGTTTATCATATCTCTTTTGTTTATTCATATTGAGAATACGGTAGGAGCATAAGTGAAAAAATTACTGTTGCACGAAAAAGCGACGATGGACGCTACTCTTTATTCGCGGTCTGCATCAATACGACACTGAATGGCGACTGGCGAGCAATTCATAAGACACGTAACGGGGAGTGATGCCGGCTCGTGATTGGTTCGACCTATTCACGCGAACAGTCGGTTCTTCGTCGTTAGTCGATACTGTCCCGACACTGGCATATTGCGGTATGCCGAGATTACGTATGAACGTAGGACAGGTATTGGCAAACAGTATTAGCCGATGGTCGGCTCCAGTAGTCCACCCCAACAGTCGGCTCTCCGGGGCAGCCGATACTGGCCCGACATTGGTATAGTTCCGGTTGCCGGGATTAGAAATGAACGCAAGACCATTAACGGCAGACAGTATTGGCCCACGGTCGGCTTCTCCGTCTACGCCAACAGTCGGCCCTAGGTCGTTAACCGGTACTGTCCCCACATCGGCTTGATGTCGGATGCCGGGCTCCGAAAAGAGGGTCGACTGAAAAATGGCAGAACCGTTGTTTCAATGTTGGGCCAACATTGGTTGCCAACAACCGGTTAGCCAGTACTGGGCCGGACATCGGCCGTATTGTTCGTGTCGGCAACTTTTTCATGGGTAGGGATGTTTTTTAAAGAATAAAGGTTTGAATTAGGGCATTTTTTACAAGCAATTAGTAATTAGAGCACAATGTATATTATTATGTTGTTGTATAAAGGTTTCGGGTGTCGATCAGATGGGAATGGACAAATCGTCGTTATATCGAGGATTTCGTTATGTCAAGGTTCGTTATATCGAGGTTCGACTGTACTACTTTTGGCTGTTATGGGTTTTTTGTATTAATACTTAAAAATGGCGGAGGTATGCCTAAAACATAATCGACCGATTATGATGAAATTTGGTATGAATCTTTCTATCTTTATTGTTCAAAACAGTATTATTTTTTCGCAAAATGTAGCCATTTTTTCGGCAAATTCAATATTTTCGTTTCAAAGCGTACAATTTCATTGATTTTCAACATTTCTCACTCTTTCCGGGTTCATATTCTGGGTATGAGTGTTAATGAGAGAAAAGTCTTCGTTGGTTTTTTTTCAGATTAATCCCGCAGACGCTACGTGTCGCGCCGTCTGACAGCATCCGCCGCAGCTCGTTTAGACGTCCGTGCCATACCTCCGCCATTTTCAAAGAGCAATAAAAAAAGAAAATACCATCTCACAGCCAAACGTAGTAATAAAAAAATACTCGAAGTCTCAAGGATGGTGAAAAAATCTTTCCTTTGAAAAAAATCATGAAATTTCAGATTTTGTTCCTCATCTAGAGGTATCTCCCTCCTTAAGGATGTTGAGTCCCTATGAAACATGTTAATGTTAATTGTTCAATAAATAGCTTTTTGATCGTCATGAAATTTTTACACGACCTCCTGAATACTTCATGTAAAAACATACCAAATTTTCCGAATTCTATCATCATTACTTCAACCTCCTTAAGGGTTGAAAAAAAAAATGATAAGAACATTCTGAAAATTTGGTATGTTTTGGTATGAAGTATTTAATAGGTCGTGTTAAAATTTCACGACGATTAGGAAGCTCGTTATCAAAAAATTAACATTTTGTTAAGAACAATTTTTAAAAGAAATAAAACAAAATTTATCAATAAACTTCGTTTTGTTTCCGTTGCTTTCAGTATATTGTAGATATTATAAAATTGAGAGGTCAAAAAAAAAACTTATTGCAAAGTTACATCAGTTTCCATAAAACAACATTTAAGGATGTTGAGTTCCAAATCGCAAATGATGATAAAATTCTGAAAATTTGGTATGTTTTTGTATGGAGTATTTCAGAGGTCGTGTAAAAATTTGACGATAATTAGGAAGCTCGTTATTGAACAATTAACATTCACAAATTAAATGTTGTTTTATGGAAACTGATGTAACGTGGCAATAAGTTTTTTTTTTGACCTCTCCATTTTATAATATCTACAATATACTGAAAGCAACGGAAACAAAACGAAGTTTATTGATAATTTTTTTTTCATTTCTTTTAAAAATTGTTCTTAACAAAATGTTAATTTTTTAATAACGAGCTTCCTAATCATCGTGAAATTTTAACACGACCTCTTAAATACTTCATACAAAAACATACCAAATTTTCAGAATTTTCTTATCACATTTTATTTCAACCCTTAAGGAGGTTGAAGTAATGATGAGAGAATTCTGAAAATTTGGTATGTTTTTACATGAAGTATTCAGGAGGTCGTGTAAAAATTTCATGACGATTAAGAAGCTATTTAATGAACAATTAACATTAACATGTTTCATAGGGACTCAACATCCTTAATTTGTGAATGTTAATTGTTGAATAACGAGCTTCCTAATTGTCGTAAAATGTTTACACTACCTCTGAAATACTTCATACAAAAACATACCGAATTTTCAGAATTTTATCATCATTTGCGATTTGGGACTCAACATCCTTAATGTATAGAGGTTAGTCGTTCGAAGTAAACCTAGGTGAAAGTTATTCTTTGGTAAAAAAATGTTTTCTACGTTCACGAGCGACCCGGTCTCTTTTCTGGCGTACACAGCGCGAGGAAACATTTCGAGTGTGCACCTTGATTTGTGTGTACCTCGTGGATCAACGAAGGGAAAGATCGCGAACTTGCATCGAAAGTGATAAAACGAAACACGATCCGATCCGGGGTAATACGCGCAGTCTGCGACAGGAATAGTTTTTGTAGCGGCGCGGGGTAAAGGGACGAGGGGGGAGACGCAGGGAGATGGGAAGGAGTCTGAATGGATCGGGTGTAAAACTTCTGAATGCAGGCATTATTGTGATGTAAACGTGTGCGCCAGTGTGTATGGGGAACCTCGTTAGAGCGTGACTGAAATACTCGCGTTTATGACCGTTGCTCCAAGGGGGGCACACGTGAACCAAAAAAGTACACGCGGACTGTTTGTCCACCGGCGAGTCTCGAAAGGGCGCATATCTCGTATTCTTCTTCCTGTCAAATATCCTTGGATACGCTCTTCCGAACTTCAGCAATCCTTACATCTACATATGGACGTGTATATATATATATATATATATATATGCGCATACAATTCTCTCTACGAAATCAGGGAACGCGTCTCAGGCTACTTGGTCTTTATTCCTGTGCACAATGAAGAATCACGTAATCGTCAAGACTTTGGGAAATCACCGTTGAGAGAAGCGAATGCGAGACAGAAATGGGGACGTCACTACTTCTGTGGTTCTTTTATTCCCTTTCGTAATTTATATTGCGTACATTTCCAATGTGATTTTCATTGGTAATTTCTATTGGTAGCAATTTTTATTGGTAGTTATTATTTAATTTATTTGCTTTATTTCCTGAGTTCCAACGTACACTCCTGCGGGTTTTAACGCATAAGCCGGTCCAATTGAATCCATTCATAACACTCCCTAATCCAATCTGAACTCCGTTGGGGTCCACAGCTGCCTCAAGCTACACTATACCGTGAAGTGAAGACAGGTAAGTGCACGGTATTTACTTAAATTAATCTAAGTTCACTTAGTCTAAAGCGGTAGCTAACCTAGCGTTAGCTATGTGAAAATAGTAGCTAACCTAGCGTTAACTATCTGAAATGGTAGCTAATCTAGCGTTAACTATCTGAAACGGTAGCTGACCTTGCGTTAACTATCTAAAAACAGTAGCTAAGCTAGCATTAACTATCTAAAACGGTAGCTAATCTAGCGTTGACTATCACAAAACAGTAGCTAACCTAGCGTTAACTGTCTGAAACGATAGCTAACCTAGCGTTAACTATCTAAAACGGTAGCTAACCTATCGTTAACGATCTAAAACGGTAGTTAACCTACCGTTAATTATCTGAAAGCGGTAGATAACTTACCGTTAATTATCTAAAAACGGTAGTTAACCTACTGTTAACTATTTAAAAACGGTAGTTAACCTACCGTGAACTATTTTAAACTCTAGTCAACCCGCTCTTAAGTATCTAACAACGTTAGGTGGCCTACCGTTAACTCGCTAAAAACGGTAGGTAACTTACCGTTAACTATTTAAAATCAGTAGTTAACCTACCGTTAACTATCCGAAAACGGTAGCTAACCCACCGTTACCTATCTAAAAACAGTAGCTAATCTAGCGTTAACTATCTAAATCGGTAGCTAACCTAGCGTTAACTATCTGAAACGGTAGCTGACCTACCGTTAACAATAAAAAACGGTAGATAACCTACCGTTAACTATCTGAAAGCAGTGGTTAACTTACCGTTAACTATCTAAAAACGGTAGTTACCCTACAGTTAACTATCTTAAACGCTAGTTAACCTGCCCTTAACTATCTAAAAACGGTAGGTGACCTACCGTTGAGTCTCTAAGAACGGTAGGTAACCTACCGTTAAATATCAAAAAACCGTAGTTAACCCACCGTTAACTATCTAAAACGATAGGTAACCTACCGGTAACTATCTAAAAACGGCAGGTAACCTACCGTCA
Source organism: Ophion costatus (assembly GCA_951751655.1). NCBI lineage: Eukaryota > Metazoa > Arthropoda > Insecta > Hymenoptera > Ichneumonidae > Ophion > Ophion costatus. The sequence goes on along the minus strand of OX632361.1, from coordinate 16,059,245 downwards.
ACTATATAAAAACTGTCGTTAACCTACCGTTAACTATAAGGGTAACTATAAGGTGTTGTTAGCAGTTCATTGGAAAACAATTTATGTTAATCTTTCCATTATTTGCCGTTATAAATTAATTCTTTTATGTGAAAAGTGATTTACTTGAAATTACTTGAAAAATGTTGTTTAAGTTTTTTCTTATTTCGGGTTAGAAATAAAGGATTGAAATCAATTCGCAGGACATGCCGATGAAAATCATGGAAGATAGGACACCCACACATGATGGCTGATTACGTTTGGTGTTTGATGCGCGACTGTCTGGAAAAGTCTTACTCAAGAAAATCACGAAAAAGAAGCTTTACTCAATGTAAAAATATTTACTAAAATTCCAAATTTTCAATAAAATTCGATTTTATTTAAAAAATTGTATATTTTCGCCTTCTTACGTAGGATATCAAAATTCAGTGGTGAAATAGGTTCAGCAGAGATATAAAATTCAGAAAAAATATACATTTTTACGGCACCAAATCGGCTGTTGAGCTGTGTTATTGTAGATATTTTCTCAAGCAAGTGTACGTAAACAGAACGATTTGTATCCATCCTCAGAGCGATGACCTTAAAGAAACTTTCTGTATTTAAGCAATGACCTGTATTTAAGCAATGACAGATAACGAAAGCGTTTGTTTTCATTTTTTCTCCATTTTTATTTACCATATAACTTCTCTCATTTTTCTTTCGTTCGCGTTCGCATTTGCGTGAATTTGAAAACAAGAACATCCTCTTTACCCCGTAGTTGACAGTGCGCAACGTCTCGTTAGCCTGGTTTTCACCAGGCCGCGAGCAGCTCCCGCCGTCAGCCTGATCCAATGCTATACGGTTTCCCTCTTACACGGACTCGCCTGATGCACGCACGAGGGTATGAATAGCTAAATATGCCATGCGATCATACGTATCCACATCTACATTTGTACACGTCCAATGGCACACAAAAATACGCCCACATATAATACACACTGACAAAAAATGACTGGCGCCGAGCAATATCGCCATTGGGGAATGTCAACGAATTATTTATCGATAAATCGAATATCGGGTTATTTCAGGAATCATTATTCCCTCGAAATGAAAAATACTCGGATCAAATATTTTAGTGTTTCATTCCAATATTTTGTTGGCCGACGGTGAATAAACAATTTTGTTGATTCAAGTGATGCTTTTTCTCTGCTTACACTGCCCTAGGCAAAATGAAGTACATATCTTTCCATATATTTTGTTTGGGTGTACTGTATTTTGTCCAGCAATGGATATTTACCCGGTGTCCCATTTTAATCTTACACCTGATTTATCCCGAAAATACTGCACCGATCAAGTATCGGGTATAAGTAAAACTTTTAAGGTTCTAAGGGGAACGTTGAAAAAAGTTATTTTGGTTCAAAATTGAAAATGGCGACGTTAAGATGGCTGACACGTTTTTTATAGGGGCGATCATCAATTTGTCTTCACCGAAACATTTATCAAGCCAAAAGTAACAACTTTGGTAGAAAACGTTTTCTGATAGCGTTAATAATTTTTAGGTTAGAATACTATTTTTTACTATTTTAGCGCTATGCAGAATGTACCACGAGGAGGTAGTGTCTTTAACATTCCTAGTGTAGGTGTACGCGCGCGCGCGCGCGCGTGTGTGTGTGTGTGTGTGTGTGAGTTTCTATTTGGGTTTGTTTGATCCCATTTGTTTGACATTCATGATCCCATTTTCTTACAAATCATTTTTTAAATAATATTTTATTTTTTTTTATCTTAACGTAATTCTTTTGTTTTTTGGACCAAAAATATTTTTTTTAACGTCCCCCTTTCCACCCTGAACGTTTTATTATACTCAATACCTGATTGGAGCAGTATTTTTCGAGATAAATCAGGTGTACGATTAAGATGGGACTCGTTATATATATATATATTATAGGTTCCTATTTTCTCGCAATGACTGTGGCAATTCTTTATCAACAAGTAAAAAATTATTATACATGCAGTATCAATCGAAAGTTGACGATCACTTTGGATAATTGCAAAATTATATTAAAATAATATAATTCCTTTTATAGAGCTGTATGATCTGTACATTTTATAGAGCTGTACGATCTTCGTGAAATAATAAATAAAATGAATTACATGATTCTAATATAATTTTGCAATTATCCAAAGCGATCGAAAAGTTTGCTATGCATATATATGTACATTTGCAGGTGTTTATATTCCCGCAATGGCTGTAGCAATTCTTTATCAGCAAGTAAAAAAAAAAATGATTTATGCGGTATCGGTCAGTATCAGCTCTTTCGGTATGAAAATACTCGTAAAAAATGGAACTGTGTTGGAGATGCCTCTTGATTAAGGCTGTATATATATACATATATATATACTTTAGCAAGGTAAAGTAACATTTAGCTGAATTTAACGAAAAAAACAAGATTTTTTATTAAAAATATTTTTTTTTCGTGAAATTTCGCTTAATTAAAAAAAAACCGTTTCAAGTCTGCCGAAGCCGAATTGGAAATCACAAAATCATTAATAGCATTATTGGAGATTAAAATGATAAAAATCTTCTCAACAAAATATGTCATTAGAAAAAAAAGAAAGAAAAATGGGCCCGCGACGAGATTAGTCTTAACAATCATAGAATTGGTCACTCTACTTTATAGAATTAAAAAAAAATGGTAATCATCGTAAAAAATAGTTTTCACTTTAGGAGCAAAAAACGTTGACATTGATAATTAGATTTTATTCTTTCGTATTTTCTAACGAGAGTATACGTTAAAATGAAAAAAAATACATAGTGCCATTTGTCGGTATCTCAATTAGTTCGGGCGTTATCAGCGTTTAAACGTTTCTAAAACAACCAAAATCGACATTTTTTAGAAAAATATAACTCCTAAAAGAGAAGAGATAAAAATCTAAAAATTGATGTGGATATTCCTTTCGTAGAGTACAATTTCACAACAAAAAAAAACCAGAAAAACAAAAAATGCTCGGGGTCACGGGCTAGGTGAAGTGGCGCGGAATGTCCCATATGTGTTTGTGTATTTATGGGACCCCTAAAACGGCGCATACCACGCATGATTCTCCCTATCACATTTATTCGTCTACGCCCCTCTGATTTTTAGCCGTTTATTAAAACCACCTATCTGCTCCGTCCAGTCTGTTCGAGGACGCAACACAATGTAACGCCCTATCAGATCGACATACCGAAGCATTTAAACTGACGTGGCTACAAAACAGAGATGCAACGATACATAATATCATTATGTACATATACGTATGTGATTGTTGGAACGCCTTTGTATACTTCCATTCTCGAGACCCGACAATCAAAGCTAACGCAATGAGGTTACATATACGGGGCTTTTCACGCCCATTTCACCTCCGCATTCGAGCTTTGCCCCCTCGCAGTTGGTCTATAATTTTATTGCTATTATTTATGCGAACGTCTGCGCAAACGGTATTAAGGCATTACCCCCACTTGTAGCGCAAAAAAAGGCCTTTTTCATGATGTTTTTTGAAGAAAACTACAAAACTTTTTTAATCGATCAATATACCATCTTAAAGAACACATCTTGAAGAACTTTCAGTTATTTTTTTATTGAAAAATATTACATTGTTTAGTGGCAAATGGCCGTCAATGAAATAATGTTTTTATATACACGGTTTGCGGTGACCAACATTGCGGCGAAGTGGATCATCTGAAAAAAAATGCGGATGGATTAAGTCAAATATAAGTATAAATTAGTCTTTAATCGAAGGATTTTAAAAAATATTCATTTTTCACAAAATGGCGGACAGTCAAAGTTAATGGTTCGATTTTAACGAAAAAAACGGCCGTTTTTTTGCTATAAAACGGCCATTTTTTTTCGAAAAAAAATTAAACGATTAAAGACTACATTTTTATGTATTAAATAAGCCTGCAAAATTTCAAGAAGATCGGTTCATTAGTGTTCGAGTAATCTTGGTCACCGACTTCAGAAATGCCATTTAGAGAAAAACGCGTTTAAAGTTTCAATTTCAGTTCTTCAATTCACGGATTCTTCTCTTTCAACGCTCATATCTCAGTCAATTTTGTTCGGATCGACTTGAAATTTTCAGGAGATATTCTCAGATACTTATACTTCAAAAAAATGCAATAAAAAAATCGATTTTTTCAAAATCGCAAGTGGGGGTAACCCCTTAAGCGTGTACGGTACAGTTTCCAAGTAACTTTTACTCGGCAAAGGTCTTCTAGTTACGCGTTCGCATGAAATTTCGACGTTTCGTTGGAATTATCGATAGTGTCGAGGGCCTTTATTGGCTTTTTTTCGGCAGGGATAGTAACGAAACGAGTCCCGTGGGTGTATCGCAAAACGAAAAAAGAAAAACGTTTTTTCTTATTTATTCCGCAAAAATAATAGGAAGCGGCTAGCCGTACGGTTATCGGACGAATGAGCGTATGTTATTCGTCCGCATAGCAGCTCAGTTCACGCGGTTCACGTTGTACAACGCCCCGAACAAACAATCCCACACACACAAACCCAAAAAACAAACTCAAAATAATAAACGCAAACAAAGCCCAAACAACACAAACATCCTCGAAAAACAAACTCAATATAACGAACGCAAACAAACCCAAACGCAAACACACCCAAACAAACCAACCCAACAAAGCCCAAAACCAAACAAGCCCAAACATACAAACGCAAATGACCCCAAACAACCCAAACGCAAGTAAACAAACCAAACCCAAACACAAACAAACCCGAATAAACAAATTTTTTAAAAACCCAAACGAAAACCAACGCACCGAAACCAAACAAACCCAAAACCAACGAACCAAAACCACACAAACTCAAACACAACCAACCAACCCAAACAAAACAAACCCAAACCCAAACAAACGCAAACAAAATTATAAAGATTTTGTTCGGATGACTACGTGTAAGTTATTCTTCCGGATAGTTTGTTTAACAATTTAACACATTCTATCCGGACAATTATATATATGATATTCGTCTGGATGATTGCTTACACGAATCACAATAATATGTAAAATTTTTTTTACGCAATGAAAATAAAGAATAATGATTGAACTTGAAGGTACTTATGAAATGTTATTTACAGGAATTATTTCAGACGGTTATAACCAAAGGCCGCAAGAATAACGAAAGCTGAGAGGGTGCACGGCCGGGTCGCGGCCGACGGACAGACCTGACGAAATTTTATGGCTTCCCAATGGCTACGGAAGCTTAAAAACGGTCCTGGTGTCAAAAGTTACTCCGACAATAAATATGTCACAAATGCAACGACCAGCATTATGACCGTGTGTAAAAGGAAAATACGGCAAAAAATTGTTGCATAAACATATTTTAGACATATGTACATGTGTACAAACGTTCACCGCACGCGTCTACAGTTGACTCGCAACGCATGTGACGCGGGACAAAAAACTGGCGGCACTTCTTGCTCTGGCGACTCGTAACTTATTTCCTTTGTCCCAATGTATATCCTTACGGGTTTTTACGTGTTGCTCTCTCCAATTGAACCCGCCCTAATCACTTCTTACCTGCACTTTGGTAATCTAACCTAACTTCCATTGCGTCAACAGGTGTCTTAAGGATGTTGAGTCCCTATGAAACATGTTAATGTTAATTGTTCAATAAATAGCTTCTTAATCGTCATGAAATTTTTACACGACCTCCTGAATACTTCATGTAAAAACATACCAAATTTTCAGAATTCTATCATCATTACTTCAACCTCCTTAAGGGTTGAAATAAAAAATGATAAGAAAATTCTAAAAATTTGGTATGTTTTTGTATGAAGTATTTAAGAGGTCGTGTTAAAATTTCACGACGATTAGGAAGCTCGTTATTAAAAAATTAACATTTTGTTAAGAACAATTTTTAAAAGAAATAAAAAAAATGTATCAATAAACTTCGTTTTGTTTCCGTTGCTTTCAGTATATTGTGGATATTATAAAATTGAGGGGTCAAAAAAAAAACTTATTGCAAAGTTACATCAGTTTCCATAAACCAACATTTAATTTGTGAATGTTAATTGTTCAATAACGAGCTTCCTAATTGTCGTGAAATTTTTACACGACCTCTGAAATACTTCATACAAAAGCATACTAAATTTTCAGAATTTTATCATCATTTGCGATTTGGGACTCAAAATCCTTAAGGGGAGGGGGTTACCTTTAGGCGAGGAAAAAATGTGCTGATTTTCATGATTTTTTGAAAGGGGTCTTCTCACTTTAGACCCTTAAAAAGGGTCTTTTTATGATTTTTTTATAGCTTTATAATTTAATTTGTTTTTTTTCCGAAGGTGCACGGTGTTAGCGTTTGTTACCTATTTTATCCCCACTTCGACTGTTTCTTTCCTCCAATGTTGTTCCCACACTCCTTCTTCTTCTCTCTTTTTCGTTGCTGTTCCCCCCCTCCTTGAAAAATTGTAAATTTTAATTTTTTTATTTAAGTCACTATTTATCGTCGAAAATGGATCATCCAAAATGAAAAATCAAACGTTTTTATATTCAGTATGTTAATAGCTATAGCGCATATCATACGATTTCTTATATATGCAAAAATAACAAAATGGCGGACATTTGTTTCAAAGAAACAAAAAGAAACGTGGTTTTTCACCGTTTTGGCAAAAAAAAGTAAATATAAACATTTTAAAAATCCTTGATATGCGCCGTAGCTATAATTGTAAATAATATGTGGTTAAAATTTCATAAGGATCGGTTCAGTAGTTGCGAAGATTTTATCAACAAGCCGTCGAAAAACGTTGTTTCGAGCAAAACGCGTTGAAAGTTTGTTTGGGTTACATAAATACGGAAAAACATTTTTTTATGTGTTTCGGAAGTGTATTTATTAAGTGTACCAACTTTTATATCAATATCTATTAAATAAACCTATCAAAAGATTAATGAAAATAGCTTTTTTTAGCGTCTAAAGTGAGAAAACCACTTAAAGGAAAGATCTCTCCACCATTTTTGAGACTTAAGGTATGTTTTATTACTGCTTTTGGCTGTTCGTGGTATTTGCATTTATTTATTAATCTTCAAAAATGGCGGACGTATTGCACGTTCTTCTAAGCTGCATTTCCAAAACTAGCGTGACGCATAGCCCAAAACTAATCAACCCATTCTGATGAAATTTGGTATAAATCACTCATACACAGAATATAAACCAAGAAACAGTGCGAAATGTTGAAAATGAATGAAGGGTACACTTTGAAACGAAATTATTTAAATTTTTGGAAAAAAATGATTACATTTCGCGAAAAAAATCTCAAATTTTTTTCCAAAAACATTTAGGGTCATGTTTTTGGCAATAAAAAAAAAGTCTCTTTCATTGCAACGTGTAGCCATTTTTTTCGGCAAATTCAATTTTTTTATTTCAAAGCGTACCATTTCATCGATTTTCAACATTTCTCACTTTTTTGCTTCATATTCTGCGTATGTGTGTTAATGAAAGAAAAATCTTCGTTGGTTTTTGTTTAGATTAATCCCACCGACACTACGTGACATGCCGTCTGACCTTAATTAAAATAAACATACCCGAAGTCTCAAAAATGGTGAAGCAATCTTTCCTTAAAAAAATCCCCGAAAATCAGCTAATTTTTCCTCGCCTAAAGGTATCCCCCTCCACCTTAAGCTACACTATACCGAATTTTCCGAGGGTAGGGGGAAAGTGTGAAAAACCCGTACCAGTATAGACGGCCCGATATGCTTCCAATTATCTAACTCAAGTATATTCTTCCGATTATCTAACTCAAGTTTAACTCAAGTATCTTGATGGCTGGCCAAGACTGGTTGATGCGCCAGCCGGGCCACAGCTAGGCGGTCACCGCAACGAGTATCGGCAAGGCACAACGTTGCTTAAGGCGTTACCCCCACTTGTAGCGCAAAAACAAGGCCTTTTTCATGAATTTTTTTAAAGAAAACTACCAAACTTTTTTAATCCATCAATATACCATCTTAAAGAACACATCTTGAAGAACTTTCAGTTATTTTTTTATTGAAAAATTTTACATTGCTTAGTGGCAAATGGCCGTCAATGAAATAATGTTTTTATATACACGGTTTGCGGTGAGCAACATTGCGGCTAAGTGGTTCATCTGAAAAAAAAATGCGGATGGATTTAATCCAATATAAGTATAAACTACTCTTTAATCGGAGGATTTTAAAAAATATTCATTTTTCACACAATGGCGGACAGTCAAAGTTAATGGTTCGATTTTAACGAAAAAAAAACGGCCGTTTTTTGGCTATAAAACGGCCATTTTTTTCGAAAAAAAAATCGAACGATTAAAGACTACGTTTTTATGTATTAAATAAGCCTGCAAAATTTCAAGAAGATCGGTTCATTAGTGTTCGAGTAATCTTGGTCACCGACTTCAGAAATGCCATTTTGAGAAAAACGCGTTTAAAGTTTCAATTTCAGTTCTTCAATTCACGGATTCTTCTCTTTCAACGCTCATATCTCAGTCAATTTTGTTCGGATCGACTTGACATTTTCAGGACATATTCTCAGATACTTATACTTCAAAAAAATGCAATAAAAAAAATCGATTTTTTCAAAATCGCAAATGGGGGTAACCCCTTAACTTGATGTACTGCCGGAGCAGAACTCTGGCCCATCCACCACTGTCGGTCCTTCACGACCCGTAATTTATATACGTGATGAATGAACCATTATTCTGTTTTCCATTTGAATACGAAGAAAGAAAAATTGTGTGTATGCTCTGGACTCAAGGGTCGCACTTGACGAGGCGTGACACACTTAAGGTTGATTTCTCGAATGATATATACGTGTATCGAGGCATTGAACACTTTGATGCCCTTTCGGTTCGTTTGAGTGTCGAAGTGCGTGAGGGGTGGGGGGGGGGGGGGGGGGGGGGGGTTGGAGAGTAGACGCGTACAGAATAGCCCTCTTGTTACAAATGTAGTGTGAGACCGCCCTGTGAATGGACGAATAACGACACTGTAGGTTTCAGATGGACTGTGGAATGTGAATATTATGAAAACTAATTTTTTTTTTATTATAGCCACCAAAAGATATTATTCTGATAGTATTGAAAAAAAAATCGAAGTAATTGCAACGAACAATGAAGGAGGAATTGATAAATAACTAGCAAAATTACCAAATCGCCAGTGAATGGACGAAATTACCAGTAAATGGACACTCGCCAGCCAGGAAATGAACATGCAGTGTAAATGAAGGCTGTGAAGAATAATAACGAATTATTATTTATTTTTATCAAATGCTAGATTTGACGAAATATAGTATTTGATACTAGATTTTGTGCACTGTAATTTTCGTCCACTGTTTTGCACAAAAATTATAATGTTTTTATGCATACGAATATTATATTTGTTATTACGATTTCGTAGAAAATGCAGCAAGCTTTTTTGCATCTGAACGTGGCATTTAAAAAAACTACCAACGTTTATTTCGACAGAGAAATATAAAATTCAATTTGGAAAAATGAAAACACAATCCAATTATTTTATGACAATTTTTAATAAAATGTACATCGTCAATGCTTAACAGTAATTTATTTTGCAATGGTCAGCAGATGAGCTAAATGTTTACTGTGCATTGAAAATTATCAGAACTGAGCGCATATGTTCATTTACTGGAACGAGGTTAGAATACAGTACCAGTGAAAAAACATGTCCAATTCTGATCTGTTATAGTTGTTCCTTGATATAAAAGAATCTTCGATATAACGAAGTCCAATCCCTTCGGATAGACACCCGAAACTTTTATCCAACGACATAATAATATACATTATGCGCTAATTGTTAATTGCTTGTGAAAATTGCTTTAATTGAAACCTTTCTTTACATCCCTATATTTATAGTACTATTATAATTTTCTTAACGAACATATTAAGGAACATGATCTCGACATAACGAAACATCAATAGAACGAAAATCCTATATAACGAACTTCTCTAGAGATTTGTTATATCGAGGTTCGACTGTATTACGAATTTATTTAAAATTCTGGCGACAAATCAAAGATTGATTTTATCTTAAGTAATAAAACTATTTAAAGTTTTGTAAGACTTTCTTAAGTAATAACATTTTTTTAAATCTTTAGTAATAAAAGTAATACCTCGAAACTCATAAAGTCTTTTGTTTTTGCCTTACGAACACCTACCGCGCACAGCCGTATGTGCACAGCGCGATGTGCAAGTACCACCCACTTATTTTTGGTGATCAAACGCCGACTTTTTTGCCAACCTAATAGAAAAATTCCCTGTGGCGTCAAAATTCGATATTTAACTGAAAAATACGTTTTAACGACACCTGTTATATTTTTTTGTTAAATTATAGTATTTTTATTAACAATATTCATATTCTTTGCTTATTTTAAATATGAATCAGCTTTCGTGCATTCACTGGTCCGCGGTCTTTCACCGGGCGGTTCATCCTACTTCTCGTAAGAAGACCTCTATAAAGGACTGCATACGACGTACGTTGATAAATCGCACGAGTTTCATTTTATGCGTGTCGGGCTCGTTCCGACGACGAAACGCCCTCGTACGCTGCGTAACTTATCGTCGAGTTGTAAAGTGTAGGGAGTATTGGAACAGTGGATCGATTATGAGGAAAATTGATTTCTCATTCGCGCTGTACACGCGCAGTTTCATTTGATTCGTGTGATGTGAAAATCAAACGAGCGAATGCATTAACGGATTATTCTTTACATAAGTGACTTTCCCGAAAAAGGAGTCTGTAATTTTTTCCCAATTTTTTCATTTATTGAGTTATAAATGATGATGTTCAGTCGGGGAAAGCTGAAGTTTTTTAACAATTTTTTTACGAGCAAAAAATCGTTAAGAATAATTTCGAAATTATAAAATATTCCTGTATTAAAACATTCACGCCGGAGGGAGTTGGGTTTGTTCGGGTTTGTTTGTAGTCAGGAAGGCTTTTTTTAAAATATAAATCCCTTCACCCTCCACCCCCGCGAACTTCAAAACCCCATAACTTTGTATGGGGGTGTGAATTTCAGCTTCCCCCGACTGAATATCATCATTTGTGACCTGAAAAATGAGAAAATAGCAGCAATAAAAATGTAAGGCTCATTTTGCGGAAAAGTCACTTATCTAAAGAATTACCCCATGAAAAATTGTGTCTAGGTGACGGTTTGTGCGATTAGCACTGAAAACGAACTCGATTTGATCGTATTTTGACGGAAACGTCATCATCGAACAACGTTGTGAGATAACGTGACTATCGCGTGATATAAACACACAGATTTATGGAAACTGAATTCTCCATAAATAATTCAATCTCTCGAATAAATCGATACTCGAGCAATTTATTTTAAATCCGTCTCGTTACGTTTTCGCTTTGTTTCTTTTCCTTTCCTCTGTATACTTACTGTCTCGTTAGGTACGAATGTTTCTCCGATATCGCGGATGAGTCGAAAGATACGTAACGCATAACGAGAAGTCCAGAGAACTCGCGACGGCAGCACAAGCCGAGAGATCCCTGTTATTGGTCGTTAGCGTCATCGCTGCGAAATCATTCGACGATATATATCGTTGCGACGCGTTCAATCGAGACAAATTAGTGGCAATACGACAATTTCCATCGAGTATCTCCAGGGACCTTCTCGGTCTCTCAATGGGCTCTGCCGAAGCGTTGCCTGCTCCTCGTCTATGTATCTGTATCGAGTAGTAGCGTCTACAGGTCTCGAGGGGTCTGCGTGCGCGTGAAATTTCAAAAACACTATTTTTTTATTGCATATTTTTATAGCCAAGGATCTTAAGGGGCTACATCTAAATTCCGATTTTTTGTTAAAAAAAAGTTGGCGAAGAAGGCATTCACTTTTTCAACACAAAGGTGCGTATATTGTGAGTCTTAAAAGAATCACCAAAATATGGCCACCAGCAGATGGAACTGTTTTCAAAGTCGGTGGACATGATATATCGAAAACCATTTGATGGATTGTTTCCAAATTTGTAGAAGATGCGACGAGAAACATTTAAAGCTCGTTGACGATCTCACCTTTTTCAAATCGATCTTCAATTTTCAATAGTTACGTAAAAGTGACAATTTTTTTCATAGATTTTGCATGCTCGAGCTTCAATTTGACGCCACTGCGTTAAACAAAAATTATTTAAAAAATCAACGATCATCAATGATTCGTATTTATTGTGAACTTGAATAATCCGTTTGGTTTTTAGATTTCAGACGGACCGTTTAAGCTGGAGAGTGTCCATCGCCAAACGTCGCCAAACAATTTCATCATCTGCCAGCCGCCATGTTTTTGTTGTTTTTCTGTATTTTTTTGGTGATTTTTTTGAAGGCTTTCAATGTCTGTACCTTTGTGTTTTAAAAAGTGCGTTTCACCAACGGTTTCCTAGAATTTCGGCATTTGGCTATTTTTTGCCGCTGTCGTCGAATATCCATACGTCTCATGAGTACAAATATCCATTAGTATTAATATACATAAGTCGAATATCCATAAGTACAAGTATCCATAAGTATGAATATCCATAAGTCGAATATTCATAAATCAAATATCCATAAGTGAGTATAGAGTAGAAATGCGTTTGTTTGTTTGTTTGTTTGTTGGGTTGGTTTTTGGCGCTCATTTCTACTCTATACTCAACCTCTCTACTTACTTTTCCTCTGCCTCCCGCCATTTCTGGCACTCATTTCTAGTCTTTACTCACTTATGGATATTCGTACTTATGGATATTCGACTTATGGATATTCTACCCCAATCATTCTTTCGGGCCTCTAGATAGATGTAGCTCTTTAAGTTCAATTTGTGACGACGATTTTGTGAAGATTCCAAAAATTGACCGAGTTATAACGATTCTCGTCGAGGGTCTGATTAGCCACTGCACTTTACTTTTTTCTTTTACGTTTTTCTCGAAACTGTGTTTTATGGAACGGTGTAAACCGTATCAAAATCTATCCCTCCCATTCACTTCAAATTCAGAAAAAGTTCATTACATTTTCCATCGTAAGACTAATGATTTAAAAAAATGTTTATCCATTCGTTGATAATAAAATTAAGAAAGTTGTTTTCTTTTTTGGTAGAAAATCGAACTTTTTCCATACTGCTTGGCATTTTCGTAATTGTCATAATTTCATAAAACTATCCTATTATACGAAAGTTTTATCATTATACTAAAAGTACATTTTTTCAATCGTTCCTCCCAGATCGCTCTAGTTGCCAGAACCGCCAAACCTACTGGCCATTCAGCAGCGGCGGAACTTTCCTAAAATAACGATGACTGCATAGCTTATCAACATTTTTTCAATAAAAAAAGGGTAAATATTCGGAAATGGGGCTCCTTCTAGAATCAGATTTATTTCCTCCAAGGGTTCAAACAAACCAAAACAAATCCGACCAATCCCAAGCAACAATGAGCCTGATTCTAGCAGAAACCCCGATTCCGAATATATACCCAAAAAAGTTCAAACTAGTCAAACCTACGTATCAATCATGTTTGAAATCCCGACCTCGTTTTCCCAGTACTCTCATAAAAAAATATCCAAAACTGACTTTTTTTAAAACCCTAACCACAGACCTCTTCAATTGACATCCAAATTCCCGATACATAATATTTTTAGTGAAAAAGTGTTCCTAAATACGTCCTGCAGTGAAGGCTAGATAAGTCACTGTCATACGGCCACGTATTCGTAGTTGTCTTGGTGCTGAAGCACTTGATACCGTATGCCGATTCGGTGCAAAGAGGTCTGCAGGAAACTCGGATAGTTCGTTAGGTCTATTTAGCGCGGCCTTCTTGCTAATTGGCGATACGAGCTTTAGCACGTGGAATGCAAATCGTGTGGTTAAAGAGGCCTCCCGTTACCGTATTTCTCGACAGTGCTAGCCTATGGACGGCGTAAACCACTCTATTTTACATTTTTAATCGTGTCGGTCGAGACCTTGTTGTCGCTAGACATGTGCATATGCGCGCCTGTGTGTATTGACAGCCGACGTTGCATATATATGACGTGCTCTAAATGTTCTTTCAATACACACACACACACACACACACATATCAAGATATGTTTATTTTTACGAATATTTGTATATATGTATATATCTATAGGGTGTTCTGCCATGAATAGATAATCCTGTAACTATCGACAGATCAGATCGTGTCCTACTATCTGCTGGAATTTCAGTTCAGTACAAGTTCCAAGGCTTTCGAGGTTTTAGGCTTTATGTTATTTTTTAAAAATCATCTGTTTTTGGTTTTTCGCATGCCATTTTTGCAAATGATATGAATCGACGACTAAGCAACTTTTTTAAATAATTGGAACGATATCCGTAGGACATTTTTTCTAGACTGCAGGGTATCAAAGTCAGATGTTCGAACTGGTTTTTACGAAAAATCTGCATAAGATCTTTTTTTAATAAAGTTTCCTCAACATTTAAGGTTGAATATAAGATTTTTCTAGATAAAACGAATAATCAAGAGTATTTTTTAAAAACCCGGTCAAAGAAAGTTATCATTTGTAGAAATGGCATGCGAAAAACCTAAGCAGATGATTTTTATCTCGAAAACCGCGGGACTTTAACTAAACTGAAATTCCAGCATATAGGTGGACCTGACCTGTCAACACTTCAATGATTATCCATTCATGGTGGGACACCCTGTATATACATAAATAATCTTGTTTGTTCGACTCTTGTACTAGACAGGGACATATATACAGATGTGTGCCTATACATGCATCGCATATCGTCACAGGGCGAACCTAATTATATTCACTGTCTGTTCTATACGTATATGCATAACACATACTAGCCCCTGTTAAGTGGTTATGTCTAATTGCAGGTTCTTTTCGCATTCTTACACGCCAATCTCCTGCTTATCGTAGCTCTCAACTATAATTGATAAATACACTCCCTGCTCTTATTCTTTCGTCATTCCCACAATTACGAAAATTGCCGAGTCAGGCAGTTTGCAAACTGCAATAACGCATTCGTTTTCTCACAGATCAACCGAGGAGACGTTGGAATTGAAATGTGTGAATAAAAATCAGCCGCAGTCCCGCAGAATCGATTGCAATGGAACTTGTAGAAATTCGCATCGAACTGTGACGAACGGTATTTGAGGCAAAACTTTGTACTTATGGTTTGTTTCGTTCGGGAGCGAGAAATTTTGTTTGTCTTCTCTACTGACAGTGTCGATTTTTCATAGGCTTTAAAATGTTTTGATACTTTTGTTCGTACTTTCATCGAACCTCTCCCGTATTAAGGGGTAAGGCCACTGTAAATTTTTTGAAAAATCGATTTTTTTTTATTGGCTTAAAAAATAGTTTAAACCCTCTAGAATAAGAAAAAAAAGGTCCTGTGCGAAAAAAAATTTGTTGTCCTTAGGAAATGAAGGTCGCCGCCAAGCGTGTCAAAACTTGCTCCGAAACGACTGCAATTATATCGGAGATGGCGATTCCAAAACTTTCAAAGGCATCGTGGATTCGAAGCCTTATGAAAATGTTGATGTTAAAAAAAAAGAGTGCATAGATCACGTGCAAAAAAGAATGGGCACTCGATTGAGAAACTTAAAAAAAGGAACAAAAGGTCTCGGGGGAAGAGGAAAACTCACTGCCAAATTGATTGACGAACTAAGCATTTATTACGGCTTAGCAATCCGTCGCAATTCCGATTCCATCAAAAATATGAAAAATGAGATCTGGGCAACCCTTTTTCACAAAATGTCAACGGATGAAAAGCCTCAGCACGAAAAATGTTCGGAGAATTGGTGCAGTTGGAAGAAAGCGAAAGCAGAAAATGCCTTGGATGCGTATCATCACAATCAGCCAATGAGTGAGGAGGTTTATCAAGCCATCAAACCCATCTACATGGAATTGAGCCGGGACGAGTTGCTGGAGCGTTGCTTGGGGGCCTATACTCAAAACAATAACGAAACTTTCAACGCTACCGTTTGGAGTTTGGCCCCCAAATCATCCTCAAGCGGAAAAACTGTACTAGATATTGCGACGGATATCGCTGTTTGCATATTCAATGGCGGCCTTACCAACGTCTTGCAAATATTCAAGATGTTGGAGGTGGAAATTGGTGTACAGTTATATAATTTCTGCATCGAAGCCGACGCCAAACGCATCACGCACGCGGAGACATCTCTGAGCGACGCGGCCAAAAGTGCGCGCGCGCTCCAAAAATCAACCAGGAAAGACGAAGAAGACGAAAATTTGGCTATCGAAGGACAAATGTATGGTGCTGGGATTGCAGACTAACGGTAAAAATTTTTTTTAACTTCTTTTTTTAATTTTTTCCAATAAAAAACTATTCGCAAAACTTTAAACGCGTTTTTCTCGAAACATGGTTTTTCAAAATGGCACGCAGCATAACTCGAACAATTTTCATTTTTTTTACTTGAAATTTTAACCAGATGTGAACATTTACATTATCTTGAGAATGTCGATCGGAATTTTCAAGAACTTTATTTATTGATTTTTTATTAACAAAACACTTGCCGTTTTTTTCGTCAAAAATCAATTTTTTTTTCAAACGCACGCCAAATCCACAAAAATTGATACTTTTTAAAATCCGATCGACATTCTCTAGCTATAGCCCTCTAGATTAATGGTTTTTTTTTTTTTTTGTTCTAGATTCAAAAGTGCACCAGTGGTGCTGCGTGCCGCGGAGCCCTGGAAGCAAAACATGTCCCGGGAAGATAGCTGTGGAACCGCCATTTTGTTTTTTTTTACTGTAAAAAAATTTTATAATAAAGTTTAATGTATGCCCGATAACACCATTAAAAGTTTTTTTTCAAATACCTTCAATTTCGGGAGCAAAAAATTAGTGAAAAAACCTTTTTTTTTGGGCCGTTACAGTGGCCTTACTCGTTAATCGGTTTCGTCGGCATTTTAATCGAACAATAGCAAACGAATAATTCAATCGTGCATTTCAATTTGGTTTTTTCGTTACGTAAAAAACAATCGATGCATACAATTCCTATTTCGCAATCGTACGTTGAGTTTCTCGTTTTACGATTGTTTGCCTTTGTGCACGAGGACGGTGTTATTTCACTGGGATGATTTATTGGCATAGAGAGACAGAGAGCAAGAGAGAGAGAGAGAGAGAGAGAGAGAGAGAGAACGACAAGAAGAGAAAATAATAATCAATGCGGATTCGAAAGTTTAATAACCGAGTCTGTGTTGCCGGTACAAAGAATTGTCAAGAAATGAATATTAGATGACTAATAAAAGCTATATATAAATGGCAAGTGTATTTCAAATTCGTTATATCTATGCAATGTTAGCTATCAGTACATCTGCCTGTTTTAAGGACAGTCCTTCAGTATTATTGGCCGAATTGCTGTTTTCGGAGACAAGACGATCCTTGAAACGACCTTTCGATCATCATGTTTCCTTTTTATCTGAGCGTGATTTTGAAGACATCGGGGTTTACATAATAGTGAGGATGGGGACGATGGGCTACTCTATGAGGCGGTTCTCGAAGTCGAATGTCTTTCAAAATCAGCTTTCCCCATACACACATATATATTATCGCACAAAAGCATGAGACACGGGAGTTTAAGTACCAGCAGCCACAACGTCCCACACTGATGGTGCAACGACCCTCGATGAGCCCAGCTAGAACTCTGTGCACTCTGCAGCCTCCTAACGTGTGCACCAAAGCGTGTATATATAGTGCAAAGCATGCTCGTAGGAGCGAAAAAGACGGCGGTAAAGAAAAAAGAGAAAGAGAGAGAGAGAGAGAGAGAGAGAGAGAGAACTCCATCTCTATCCGCACTCGTCAGTATCGTGTATTAAGTACGAGGAATTGGAAGTGCAGCGCGCGAGTTCTCTCTCATCGGGAGGTCGGGTGGTCTCTCCGTTCACCCCCCTCACCCCCGCTGTCTCATGCGCTTCTTCTTTCCACTATATGCTTCCTTTTCCCCCCTCTCTCCGTCTCTTTGAACGGTCCACTCTATGCGTTTGCACCCGAGTAGATTATCGCGACATACCGAGAAAAACTTTCTTCATCCTCGTGCATCTGTATGAATAAAGACGGTCACGCTCATAAATGTGGGTGCATGTGTGCGCGTGTGAGGCATAGATGGACTCTTTGAAATAGTTCATTGAGGCGAAAATTCTGGAAGGTCGGCGGGCTTGTTCGATTCGAGATGTGCGGTGAACGATTTGTGGAAAATTAAAATTCCCCTTTTTTGGGCACTATGCAACATTGATAAAAACAAATGTGAATTTCAGTACCCGAAATGAAGGTAATCTTTAACGCATCGTCTTCTTTCACGTGTCACGAATCAAGTGAGAATTGACGTTTGAAGCGAAGTTCCAACTGAATTTGATGGACAATTGCGAGTCTGATCCACCAACGGGGTTAAAACTCCCTTATAAGGAACGTCACCCATGTGTCTGCCTTAGATTTTGTCGGGACTCATATATGTGGTAAAGCATTGAAAATAATTAGGCAAGGTTTTTTTTATCTGCGGTTTTAAGGGAAATCACCCTTCAAAGAAAGGCCTGTCACTTCTTACTTCAATTTTTTTCAATACTTCTATAAAGGACTTTTTAGCGCTTTATATTATGTTAAGAGAATTTTCGTTTTTGTTTTATTCAGATCGGTGGACTGCATGTGGGTGAAGCTGCAAAATAAGCCTTTACCGTTCTATGAGGGGTGGTTTTCCTCCTTAAAACCGTTTTCCCGCGGAAAAAAATACGTACCTAATAGTTTTCAATGCTTTATCACATGGGAGTTCAAAAAAACCCGGAGGCGGACACTCAAGTGACGTTTCTTGTTGGTTGTAAATTTAAGAGAGATTTCCACTTTGTTGGGCCAAAAAATGTTCGATTCTTCACCACTTTTTCATGCGAATAATATAAAATGTAGAATGCTGAAATTTGGTATGTTTACTAAGCGTTTTTCATTGAACATGATAATATTTGTTAAAGTTTGACAAAACATGGTACTGGGAGCGGGAGGAGCTACAGAAATGCTCCTACACGCTCTAAATTCAGCAGGCACGTGTACAACAAACATCTCCATTAGTTGAACTAGAATTATCCAAAAACATTCAAACGTTTTTATTTTATGAACAAAAAACTGCAAAAAGTGTTGGTGAAAAACTAAACTACCCCTTCGATCGTTCACTACTTTTTTATTTTTCAATTTTTCTTCTTCACTCGAGTTTGGCTGATACACAATATTGTACAAAGTATAAATATATGTCTGATTTTTTTTGCTTCATATCACCTGTTTAGGACCAAGGACTTCCGCAAGCGAAGATTATCATCGCCGGTGCACCGACATGCGTGGCTCTTCCCACTTCCAGTGCCATGTTTGGTCAAACTTTGAAAAATATTGTCATGTTCAATAAAGACCGCCTAGTAAGCATACCATATTTCAACATTCCATATTCAACTTTTTTTTATTCGTAGATTCCACTGTACGGGCTCTTTCCCCTTATTACAATCCCCACCGTATTCCACTAGTCATCGATTCTAATTTAATATTTCCCGCATAAAAAATTGGTGAAAAATGGAACATTTTTTGGCCCAGTAAAGTAGAAACCTCCCTTAAATAATGGGGAATTTTTTCTCAGCAACTGAAAAAATAGAAACGTGCAAACGTAGAAACGCGTTTGCGCGGCGATCGCGGGTTCCGAGACCTTGAGACGTCGTACTCCGTTATATCGGAAGTCGCAGGAACTGGGTTAGTACTGATACTGGGTGCACTTAATCCCAACTGTCTACGTATGCATGCCTACAATGTAACGCGGAAATTGCACAACGCTTATTTCGTACTTTCGTACAGCTCTTGAGTGCTGAGTGACATATAAATTTGCAGAGTAGATCCAGTTACGAAATTCTCAACCGTGTCGACTTTTATGCTCGACTCGGATCTCGGGGACAGTCGCGATCTTTCCGTCTTTTGCGTGGGTCACACTAGAAACAATAGGACCATGTAGAGTGAGTGAGTGAGTGAGTGAGTGAGTGAGTGAGTGAGTGAGTGTGTGTGTGTGTGTGTGTGTGTGTGTGTGTGTGTGTGTGTGTGTGTGTGTGTGTGTGTGTGTGTGTGTGTGTGTGTGTGTGTGTGTGTGTGTGTGTGTGTGCGTGTGTGTGCGTGTGTGTGTGTGTGTGTGTGTGTGTGAAAGCTAGTTTCGAGGACCGTCGATTTCGAGAAAAATATGCTGCATAGTAGCCAGTTGCCGCGATATTGAACATTACGAAAACTCTAATTTCTCACAAATCAACGATTCGCTTACTGAGCATAAAAAAATGATGGACCATTTCCAAAGCAGCAAGATGCGCTGATAGCCAATATACATTTGAAAATATATACTTGTCCCGTATATGCAGGG